>CM062816.1:1361690359-1362290359 GCA_031772625.1 Pinus tabuliformis
GTCCCAAATTAGAGACTTCTCAATTGATTCTGCATCTTTCCCATTGGCCAATTCAAGAAGGACAAGTCGGAGGCAGATCTACGAAATAAATGCTGGCCTTGGCTCCAGACCGCCTCTTTCCTGGGTTCAATTATTAGTGAGTTGTCATTATTTTCCGCCACCCCCTTTTCTATCTCCTGGTACCTATGATTGGTCATGGCCGTTGTTGGCCCTCCTCTAACCCTGCTTTGTTACTGCCAAGTTCTGCCTTGATCACAGTTTCGAAACCGTGGAAAGGCCAAACCTTGAGAAACCTGGTCGTGTCTGGCCTATGGGAAAAATGATCTGTGTCAAAAAACCATTTCTTAATCCAAATCCAAACCATAACGCTGCCTGAGGGTTGAGATCAGCTTGCCCTTCTACATGAGGGCATCGTTCTACTCCCGGGAAGCTCCCCTCCTTGGTTTGCAGAGTGGCGGTGGCATAGATCACAATTCTGGAAACCCTAGCCATGGCTCTTCCCGCACGATTGGTCTCTGCAACCACTACCTACCTATAATAGTCTTCCTATCCTTTATATTTATTTATATACTACAAACAAATATATTATTTTTATAATTATGAATTATTATTTTTCCACTTATTATGATATTTCTCCAAACTTGTCTATACATAGTAAAATTCAAGAAATATGAATATGTTATAGAATATTCAAAGAAAATATTATACCAAATCTATAAATACATAAATTTTCATAAATAAAATTGTGATAGATTGTTAAAAACTGAAGAATCAACTTTATTAGTCAAACTAGGCAGCTTGTAGGTAGGAGCTCCACTTGGAGACTGCCTCTAGTAGAACGCTCTACAATATTCATCTAAAATAAAAAAAATATATAGTTTCACACAAGTAGGGAAGTTAGAACAACTTCCTAAGAAATAGGAACTAATTCCTAATCTAAGGCTCTAGGAACCGATTCTCTCCTAATTTACATATTCTCCATTATCTGGAACACTCCCCCTTGATGGAGATAGGGGTTCACAATTATTCCTAACATTTCCCTAAACAATTCAAACTTGATTCTACCGAGAGGCTTAGTGAAAATATCAGCAACATTGTCACGTGTATTACAATATTCGATTTGAATTTCTTTTGACTGAACTTTCTCCCTGAAAAAATGAAACTGCGTATCAATGTATTTGTGTTTTTATGAAATATTGAATTATTTGTAAGTTTGATAGAGCTTTGGTTGTCGCATTTGATAACTATTGCAACCTTCTGTTCTTCTCTAGCATCATGGAGAAGTCTCCTCAACCAAACTGCTTCACAAGTTGTTGCACACATCGCTTGATACTCAGCTTCTACTGAAGACAAGGATATTATGTTCTTCTTTTTGTTGCTCCATGCATTGACCCTCGACCTAATGTTGAATGAATAACATGTTATGGATCGTCAGTCATCTAGATTTCAGGCCAGGTCAAAGTCTGAAAAACCTGTCAATATAACATCAAATGAATCAGTATAAATAATACCAAAGTCTAAGGTTCCTTGTAGATACCTTAAGATGCCTTTCCCTACAACCCAATGACTCTCAAGAGGCTTTCACATGAATTGGCTCAATAAACTGACTTCATAAGCCAAATCCGACCTATTTGTAGTCAAGTATATTAGACTCCCAACCAATTGTCTATATAATGTTGCATCTACCTCCTTAGAACCATCATCATTCTGAAGTTTGGTATTATGTTGTAAAGGCACTGCTATAGCTTTGCACTGATCCATTCTGAACTTTTTCAGTAAACTCCTGACATACTTACCCTGTGATAGAAAAGTCTAGCTAGAATCCCTCAAGACTTCTAGACCCAAATAGTAGTGTAGCTCTCCAAGGTCTTTCATCTCAAAAATCTGTGACATCTGCTCTTTGATTTCTTTAATGAGTTCATTGCATTTCCTGTAATGATAAGATCATCTACATATAAAGAAATCAAAACAATTTGCCCCTGTTTTTCAAACACGATATACAAATTAGGGTCATTCTTGCTTCTTTTATAACTATGTTGTAGGAAAAGTGAATAAATTTTGTCATACCATGACCTAGGTGCCTGTTTTAGTTCATACAATGATTTCTTCAATCTACAGACTAAATGTTCTTCCCCCTGTTTAACAAACCCCTCTGGTTGCACTAAATACACTTCTTCTTTCAATTTTCCATTTAAGAATGCAGATTTCACATCTAGCTGGTGGATCATCCAATGATGTTTGGTAGCTAAAGCAATTAACATTTTGATTGTTTTTAATTTAGCTACAGGGGCGAAGGTTTCCTCATAGTGAATGCCTTCTTTCTACGAGTACCCCTTTGCAACCAGCCTAGCTTTATATTTGTCTATACTCCCATCTACTTTGAATTTAGGCTTGTATAACCATTTACAACCTATGGGTTGTTTTCCTTCAGGTAACTCAATTAGATCCCAAGTTTTGGTTTTAAGTATTGATTCATATTCCTCTTCCATGGTTGCCATCCATTCACTATATTGACTAGCTTCTTTATAACTAGAGGGTTCAACAACACTTAACATACTAGTTATAAAATAATTCTCCCTATATCTTGCTAGCAATTGAGTTTTCCTACCTGATCTCCTGAGTGGTGGAGAGGCTTCAAATTTGTTCTGATCATCCCTTGGTGGACTTGGCTTGACAACTGCATCTGTACCATCCACTTCCTTTTTATGTTTCTACTGTTGTTGTTGTTGTTGCTCATGGTTGTCTCCTATTTCATCACTCCCTTCTTCCATTAGCAAAGGCATGTGCCACTCTTCATTGGCACTCTCATGGTTTCCATCATTAACCTGCTCATGAAATACTACATCTCTACTTAAAAAGACTTTATGAGTAGAGCGATTAAACAATTTATAAGCCTTAAAATATGTACAATACCCAACAAAAATGCAGGTAATGGCCTTTGAATCCAGCTTCTTCCTATCCTCCTTTGGAACATGAGCAAAAGATTTGGATCCAAAAATTCTTAAATGACTTACTGCGGGCTTAAATCCTAGTAAAGCATTGAAAGGAGTTTTAAAATCAATACCTTTTGTTGGAATCCTATTCTTCAAATACACTGCAGTATTTATTGCTTCAGCCAAAATCCATTAGACAGATTCTTACCTTTTAGCGTGCTGGGAGCACACTCCACGAGGGTTATGTTTTTTCTCTTTGCAACCTCATTTCGTTGAGGAGTGTGGGGTACTGTAAACTGATGCAGTATCCCATGGTATTTACAGCATTTGATGAAACTAGCCTTCTTGTATTCTCCTCCTTGGTCTGAGCGGAGAATCTTGATGAATTTTATTGTCTGCTTCCCAATCATGCTTATGAATTATTTAAAGTATTCAAAGGTATGACTATTTTTTCTTAGAAAATATACCCAAGTGAGTCTCGTACAACAATCAACAAACAATAAGAAATAATAGGCACCTCTCAATGACCTCGTTTGCATTGGCCCATATAAATCAGGGTGCACTAACTCTAGTATATCTATCTTCTTTCTATCTACATTTACAAGAAACTCATCTCTGTGCATCTTCCCAAGAGCACATGCTTCGCAATCAACATGAACATTCTTTAAAACAGGGAGATAGTTGACCATACCTTGTTTTTGAGGTAGTTGTAGGTCATTGAAATCAATATGGCTGAATCTTTGATGCCATAAATCTTTTGTTGTCATAGTTGTTGATGTCAATTCCTGGTGTGGTGCACTTCTCACATTCAACTTGTCTAGACCTCCCACATGAACAACTGATGCAATTGACTTCATACGATCCAGTGGATCTTTAATAACATAATAAGATTTAAAAAAATATACCTTAAGATTCTGATCCGTTATCATCGAAACAGAGATCAAATTCTTTTTTATTTTGGGTACATATATTACATTTTGAATATGCCTAATGTTTCCATCAGGAAAAACAATAGGAACATTACCATATCCCTTGATTTGGTACCCTCTATCATCGCCAAGATAGATGTTTTCTCCGCCACTGGTCTCTTTGAAATTTTCAAACTAATGCAGGTTTCATGTCATGTGGGTGGAAGCTCTTGAGTCCACAAACCAAGTTTCCACTTCATCGTCCTTAACAGAAAACACATAATCAAATACAAACAGTCTGAGATTTTGATTATGTTCTTCATCAGCAAAATGACCTGCATGCTTCTTGTGTCTCTATTGACCTTCATCAAACTTCTTCTTCCGACAATGTTTAGCGATATGACCAACTCTATCGCAATAAAAACATTTTGGTCCTGAATCACTTCTATTTGAAGACATACCTTGAGATGGACGTGGCTTTCTTTATGGGGTTCCTCTGCTTTTGTGTGCCGCATTTACCTTTCCTTTGAAGGGATTCTTCTTTGCCATTAGGGAAAGATCTGAGCTCTGGGATTTTAGGTTCATCCACCTTTCGACTCATCGCTGACTAAAATCACCCATGCATTTCCCCCTCCAATAGAGTCTGGAACTTAAATTTCCAATTGGAGTAATTGGAACTGTCGATTTTATTTCTCTTTTTCATATAGGTCTCCGTCATTTGATTGTTCATCTTGACAGATCTCCCCTAAAAAAAAATGACCTCCAGCAATTTAAAAGACAGATCTATCTCCGGATCCAAAGAGCAGTCTAAAAAAGAATAGGTGCTCTCTTTTAATAAAATAACAACTTCTCCAATTGGATGCCAAAAAAACACAAAATTATTCTTTGTTTTTCTTAGATGCAAACCCTTATTTTATTTAAAAAAAATTGACTCCCTTATTTCATATATAAAGGACATGCACCCACGAATTTAAAAATAATAATATCATAACCCCAAATTTTTTTAAATAATACTATGGCCTTACCCCTACTTTCAGCCTCCCAACACTGCCAACACTGTGAGGGTATAACACATCACATTAATCTGACATGGCCACCACTGCACAAACACCCTCAAAGGTTGCCCAATCTACTGAGCTGAGCAACAATCCAACCACAAGAGCCACTAATCATATGGGCTACTCCACGCTTTTGTTGCACCTACCCTCTCGTAGCACACATGCAGCAGCACTTTGTCACCCACGACGGGCTCCTTCGCTCGGCCTCCGATTCGAACTCCACACCAGCACTTCACACATCAACTTGTGTCGAACCTTTCTCCACCCAGGTAGCAATCAATTTGCAGATCTCAACACCACGGGCTGTCGGTGCGCAGTTCACTCAATCCGCAATATTTTTTCTCACTACTACACAATGCTTCTAGATGAAGATCTCCGCCAATAAAAGCACCAAATCTGCTTATTCTAGCCAATTTGATTATCTAATTGCGTCAACAAGGGGAAACGAGAGGAAAGAGATGTGCTTTCTCATGGTGAGAAATCCCTTGAAATTGCAGGAGACATTGACTTTCTCCTCGATCATTAATGTTCTGGTGTTGTGGCTCGCAGCGATCCACTAATCCGCAACCTCCATTGTGCCACTACAGCCTCCACAAATCTTCCAACAGCTTGCCTTAGACTTCAGCCTCACGGTCTCCGCTTCTGCTGCTATGTTCTGGTAGCAGCACGCAATTGTTTTGGTAGTAGCAGATCCACCAACAGGTGTGCTATGCAGCAACACGCAACAACACCCAGCAATTCCCTCTGAGCAGGCTAGACCACAGTTAACGGGTCATCACGATCTTGATTCCTAGATCTGCAATTATCGGGCACGATGGTTAGAACCATTGTAAGGGAATGAGCAATCATCACACTTTTTCCTCTCGAATTCACGATGGTCAGCACCCTCCTTCCTTCACGAACAACAATGATGAATTTGAATCATAAAAAAATCCGTATGCTACACTTCCTCACCATACGAGGCCTTCTTCACACCAGCAGGGGCCTATCTTCCATCACCTAGACACTCACTCAGCTATCAAAGCATATTGCTTTGACTCACCAGACCTGGAGCTCTGATACCATGTTAAAAACTGAAGAATCAACTTTATTAATCGTACGAGCTCTACCTAGAGACTACCTCTGGCAGAACGCTCTACAATCTTCATCTTACAATCAAAAAAATATATAGTTTTCACACAAGTAGAGAAGTTAGAACAACTTCCTAAGAAATAAGAACAAATTCCTAATCTAAGGCTCTAGGAATCGACTCTCTCCTAATTTACATATTCTCCAAATATTATACCAAATCTATAAATACATAAATTTTCAATTGTGATAGATTACATCCATTTTATAATTATTTAATTTCCACGTTGACTTCGACATGGCTTGCCTAAGCGTCAGAGTCGATAACAATAGTATCACAGAGATAAGATTTAGCTTATTTACAAAGGGGATTTCATTTTTCTATCAGCTAATCATGTAACGAGGTGTCCATCTTGTCATGCCACAATTGTGAACATGAGTTTATTTATACTCTATGAATTCGGTCTCATCCCTTACACCAAAGAATAGACGCTGATCTAAAAGATATTGATTTTTTATTCAACCAAAAATATATAATTCTTTACATTGCTATCCATAACTGAATAGGTCGTAGATTCACCACACATCTCAGATAGAATCATTGGATTCTTCCTAGAATTTCATGGTTGTTGGGTTAGTTTGGATTAAAATTCTAATCAATTTCCTTATAATTTATCACCCTTATCGTTGGGAGTACCCAGAACCAGATTGGCCAAGGAGGAGTTAGGAGATTTGAATTCCTTTTCCACTCCAACGAATTTGCTACTAAGCCTATTTAGATTATTCTTCTACAGGAATGTTTTATTTCACAGGTCAAGGTTTTGTTCTGACCAGAGATTTGTATTCCAATATGTATTATTGGCATATTTCAATCACGTAGACTCTCATATAGGAACTTACTTGCAATATGTTAACACATACCCATGTCCAACAGTTAAGAAAATATTTCTGATTCCTCGAGAAGGACTCCATTAACATTATCTCGGTTATACATTTTCTTGTATTAATGCACAGTTATTAGAATTGAAGTATAGTTTGAGAGGCAAGCCCAATTAATATTAATATTACCTTAAATATCTCATTGAATGAGTAACAACCTTTTATTACTTTGGCCTTATATTCCATACACAATAAAGAATCCATGGTTCAATGAATTTGGAACTAGAGAAACTAGATTGTTTACAAATTTTCATATAGTCTAAAAACCTATTTACATATGCTTATATTTTAGCAGAAAGAAATTATAGGAAGAGACACAAAATTCTATGACATTTTTTTTAAATGAAACACTAGCATTAGTAGACTTTAATCATCTAATATGTGGTGTAGAATGTATAGGACAAAACACCTATCCTTGTGCTTGCTTACAACGAATCACAATCTGTGGGTGCAAAAGAGAGCTTGTTCTTCCCATTGTCATGGAGAATTTGGTAGTTTTGCTGCTGAAAATTGCCTAATATGGACATGCTTGAACTCGGCAGCATTGCCAAGTAGAAAGTGGTGTCATCAACGTAGAAATAGTGTTCTGTCTGCAAAATATAATCTGATCCCTTAAAGTGGAAAGTCATAGTCGGAAATTGATTGGAGGAAAGAAATAAGTTAAAATAGAGGTGAATTCCAAGTCCAGACCCATCGGTTTGTGGAAAGTGAATGGAAGAAGCGTGAATGCGGTTCCAGAGTCTATGATAAATCCACCACTAGCATTGTCTTGAATATCAAAAATACCAACATTGGTATTCAATAATATACCTCCAAGGTTAATTCCTTCCAACGAAGGATAATATAAACTTGAATGCGCGTTGTTTTGAATAAAAGGAGTTGAATTGACAACCTTGGAATTCAAGGTAGCACTGTGGCTTATAAACAAATAAACAAAGGGTTAACCATGTAAGAAGGTTCTTCAAAACCCCAGAGACAATAAGAAAACTTATTACCTAGTCCTAATGAACCAAGATGTTGTAGAAATTTCTCTATGGATCAGCTAGCTCTGATACCATGTAGAAATTCTTGGAAATTCTCTACAAATCTACCTCTTGAGATCTATGTAGAAAATCTGATTGTAGATTAACCTGATAATGAAATATACCAAAGAAAAATACTATAATCTACTTCTACTATCAATTTGCTTTGCGGAAGCTTAAAATTGAGTAAGATCTAGCTGAAAACATATAACCAGAAGAAGAATCAATGCACATGAAACACAGAAGAATACTAAGGGGAAAGCCTCAGGTAAAAACCCCACTATCTGTATTATCATACAAGGTGGAAATACATCAAGATTACACAAAGCTTTAGCTCTCACGGCTATCCGGCTCTCATTACAATCCTCCTGGATGCTGACAGGCTAACAAAGCTTCTCACAAGCCTTCTCCTCTGCCCTCCAAGCATCCTATTTCCTTGCCCTGTTTCTCCTGGGTGATCCTACTATTACCAAGTGTAACACTGATCACTCACAATGATCTCACACCCTGTAAAACTACACAATCCTCAAGGAACCTTATTCCTTTTGCATGGATGAGTTTCCTTTATAGAAAAATTCCTCCAACTGATAGTACACTGTCCCTGTCTTTAATCTCAACTAATTCTTTGTCTGAACTGACATGCATGAGTTATTTATGAGAGAATCTTCAATTATCTGGAGTACACTAGTTTCATGCATGCACGCATTAACTGACTGAACTCGCAATTAGTTCCTCAAACAGTTTGGAACTAATCTAACTGGACTTAACTCAGTCAACTGAGCTAACTAATTACAACTCATCCTTAGCTCCTTAATTAAGGGATAATTTCCTTAATTTAAGGGATAATTGTTACATGGCTTCACAAAGACTTCTAGCTTGAATTTTTCCAACTAATTACCTCAAGATGAATTAATTAATTATTTTTCAAGCAGTTGGTGAGACTAAATCCGAATATTAATTCTCAATTTTAATTCAAGGACAAATTAAAATTAGAATATTTTGGATTGTATTTTTATCATTTCTTTTTGCTATTTTCAACACTCCCTCTCAACAAGAATGGAATTCAACTTGATCCCAATCCTAAACCTTTGGAATGTTCTGCATGCAATACTTCTCTCTAGTGTTGTTGCTCTAGCAACACTAGAAACAAAAAACATCTAACCTGAATCAATATGATGCATCTGTCATCAAAGTCTCTGACTATTATTTCTTCTGTCGACTAAAAACTTTGCACTTCGGCTGACTCTGTCTTTATGCACTATTGTCAATCCTTCTCTATGCTCTTCAGTATCTGACTTCTCTAGCCTTTGTCACTTTGATCTCTGACTGCAACAATCCCACTGATTCCTCCCGCTACTATGTACTTTTGGCTCTCGTAGCAAGGTAGGATCCATGAGATAAAACCTCTTAATGGACCCTACCCAAGTTCAGCCTTTTTAGGACTATCACTTCACATCGCCCCACCTCACACCTGGAGGTATGGTTGCATGTGATCCCTCTGCTAACTTCTCCAATTGTGGCTCCTCCACAATTGTTTGAGACTTCTTTTGGGACTGCATATTGAGAGGTAATTTACTCTCCCTCTCAACTAGAAAGTCTCTAGCCTTTGCCTTGCTCCTCAAGGCTTTGCATGCATCTTGAACCTCAAAAGCATACAGGTTCTTGGCTAGCACACCAATCTGTTTCATTTGTCCCGCTGTCATGAAATTGTTTGGAAAAAAAACTAATTTTAAATCAGCGATATCTCCCTCATTCGAACTCTGATTCAGCTAATTTTTTTTTTGAATTTGGCTCTTTTTCCGCAAGGAATCTAGATATTCTATTTGGTTTTGAAAACTTTGCACAAAATTTTATGGATATGCTCTGAAAACTCGCGGCCCTTTTTTTTCTTTTACTTCGAATGCTCTTCTTCGTATATTATTCACTACTACGATAACCTTTGCTCCGATAAACCTGGCTCTGATACCATGTTGAAATTTCTCTATGGATCAGCTAGCTCTGATACCATGTAGAAATTCTTGCAAATTCTCTACAAATCTACCTCTGAGATCTATGTAGAAAATCTGACTGTAGATTAACCCGATAATGAAATATACCAAAGCAAAATACTATAGTCTACTTCTATTATTGATTTGCTTTGCGGAAGCTTAAAATTGAGAAAGATCTAGTTGAACACATATAACCATAAGAAGAATCAATGCACATGAAACACAAAAGAATACTAAGGGGAAAGCCTTAGCTAAAAACCCCACTATCTGTATTATCATACAAGGTGGAAATACATCAAGATTACCCAAAGCTTTAGCTCTCATAGCTAGCCAGCTCTCAATATAATCCTCCTAGATTCTCGCAGGCTAACAAAGCTTCTCACAAGCCTTCTCCTCTGCCATCCAAGCTTCCTATTTCCTTGCGTTGTTTCTCCTGGGTGATCCTATTGTTACCAAGTGTAACACTGGTCACTCACACTGATCTCACACCCTATAAAACTGTGCAATCCTCAAGGAACCTTATTCCTTCTGAATGGATGAGTTTCCTTTATAGGAAAATTCGTCCAACTGATAGTACATTGTCCTTGTCTTTAATCTCAACTGGGTCTTTCTCTAAACTGACATGCATGAATTATTTATGAGAGAACCTTCAGTTATTTGGAGTACACTAGTTTCATGCATGCATGCATTAATTGACTAAACTCGCAGTTAGTTCCTCAAATAGTTTGGAACTAATCTAACTGGACTTAACTTAGTTAACTGAGATAACTAATTACAACTCAAATACAACTCATTCTTATCTCCTTAATTAAGGGATAATCTCCTTAATTTAAGGGATAACTATTGCATGACTTCACAAAGACTTCTAGCTTGAATTTCTCAAACTAAATAACTCAAGATGAATTAATTAATTATTTTTCAAGCAGCTGGTGAGACTAAATTCGCATATTAATTCTTAATTTTAATTCAAGGACAAATTAAAATTGGAATATTTTGGATTCTATTTTTATCATTTCTTGTTGCTATTTTCAACAGCTGTGAAATCCAAAGCCTACACCTCCTTGTGGGAAGTGGCCTCCATTGTTTTGGCTGCAACCAAACACGATCTGGTCAATTGACTCTAATGAAAAGGTAAACGTCTCGTATGAAAGGATTCCTGAGGTGAAATAATCAACATACTCGTACAAGTAATGGCACACATCAACAAAGAAATAGGAGTTAAGGCATTGCTGGCACTGAGGAATTTTGCATGTGACCATCATGGAAGTGGAGGACTGGGAAGGATCATAGATTGGATAGGGTTGATTAGAGCAATCATCATAGGGCATGCACTGTGTCCATATCAAGTCATTACTTGTGTCTAGAATTCCATAATATGATAGATATGGCTTACCAATTTCTACCTTCATCATATATTCTCCGCTTCCAGCACTTATTGGAGCTTGGATTCCTGCACTTAATGAGGGACTTGACCAACCTTTAGAACCATAGACCTATGCAGTTTTTCTAGCCTCTCTTGGCTGCATCGCACTGCTTGCTTAACCCCTTCGATTGATGTAATATTCCCTGGAAAGAGTGTGGAAAGTGATAAATCTCTATGCACAAGATCTAATCTCAATCCAACAATGGGTTTATGCTCGGGCCTTGAAAAATTATTGGGTATAAGTGACTTGCATTGCATCAAAGGTAATATGGAAAGCAACAACAACTGAATAAGGAATTTGCAGGGGGCACCAGGAGATGTAGCCGAGTGTCGAGCCATGTTTCGTGTATAGCCACATAGGGGAAGGAAAATACAGAAAGCTTAGCGAAATAATGGTTTGCTCTACCAAGGTGATGTCTTCTATTTATGGGAGAATTGACTTGGAGTTCGATGTCATTTTTAACTTAATTTTTTTGCATGTTTGCATCCGAAGCCAATCTAACTTTTCATTGTTAAGTAAAAATAAAATCTTGTTATCGATGCCCGTGGAGATGTATTTGATTTGAAAGTGGGAGTTCATTCCCAAAAGAAATTGGGATCTTTGCATGACATCGTTTAACAAAATTATATAGGTATTTCATTATTTACATCTGGAGAGAGATTAAAAAAGAATGAAAAATACCTATCCCATTTACAGTTCGCATCATATAACGTGTTTCATAAAATTTATAAACCTATTTTAACTACAGTTTGCATGATGTAATGTGTTATTATAAAATTTACATTTTACTGAGAAGGTCATTGAATAAATTAATGTTCTATTTTATTTAGAGATATTTTCATGTAGTTTACTTATATTTATAATATTATTTTTTTTAAATAAAATTTTTAGGTAAAAATATGTCTTTGGCACACTGCATGTTTAGAAAATTATGTTCAGTGTTATAAATAAAAATAAACTATATCTTTTTCCAAGTAAAAAATTCTTTAAATATAATATAATAGTAATTTAGTAATGAAAGTGCATGTTTAAAAAATTATGTTCAGTGTTATAAAAAAAAATAAAAAATAAACTATATTTTCTCTCGATCAAGATGTGTGCTTGAGGCAGACAAAGACGCCGGTCAGACATGATAGTTATAACGTTTAAGGGAAGGGTACCACACACCGCTCCCCAAACACTCATGGTGATGGGTGCGGTGGCCTCCCGCATGCTACCTGATAGAAGAGATGGGAGAAGTGGCAGGTAGGTCCAGGATGGAGAAGGAGGTGAGGGAGTTAAGGCAGGAGGGCGATGCAACAGAGAAAGGTGGAATGGGATTATGAAAGAAGTCAAGATAGAGAGTGGAGTATAGTCGAGATTACAGGAGGAGGGAGGAGCGAGGGCGCAAGATTGCAGAGCTACGAGCAACGACCTATGTGAATCATTTCCAGGTATGTATCCTAGCCTTACAAACCCATTACTATGGTAACTATGTTAATTCATGGTCGGGGGGTGCGGGAGATGATAGGGGAGGGAAATTGGGGGAGTGGCTGAGGAGACCAGCATAAGTTGGGGGGATAGTGATCGCGTTTTGGCCAGAGGCGAGAGACATGAGAGAAAACTGGGGTTGGGATCTAGAGAACCCTCCTATGAGTGAATGAGATAGTTGGTATACCAATGAGGGTGGGGAGACTAAGGCTAAGCATGCACGATGGCCATGGGAGGAGTAGAGAAGTGAGGCAGCTCTTCTGGGCAGAGGTGTGAGGCAGCAACACTGGGCAGAGGGGTGAGGGAAGGCAATGTGATTGGGAGTGACGGTAACCTAGCTCAATGGGCTCGCTGTGAGAGTCATAAGCATAAATTGGGTCTCGCACCATGACACCACCCTTGTGAGTAGGTGAGAGCATTGGAAAAACCATGGGGGTGGTGAGGCTATCGGAAGGCAGGTGAGAAAGCAAAGTGAGTGGCAGAAGAGTGGCACAGCTACACCAGGAAGAGGAGAGGCACTAAATCTTGGGGCAGAGGGGTACCTGGGCAGAGGCAATTGTGATGGGAAGCATGAGGGGATGGGAACCTGCATCAATCTGGAGAGGCATGAGACCATGTCCCGAGAGCTAATTCATCTCGTGTGTGAACAGACATGTAATAGAGAAGATATGGCTCGACCTGCACGTGGGAGAGAACGCAACAGAGGGCGGAGCGAGTCAACTCAAGCCACAGACCCGAGCACCTTGGAACCTAAGCGTGGGAGGAAGCCTGTAGAACACCTCATCAACAAAGCGGTAGTAGCTTACAGGGAAAGAATAGATACAGGCATCTGTAAGATTCTGGACGAATGGGAGGGGAAGATGAAACAGGAGGATGAGTTCGAAGAGAAAATGGAGAATTAGCAGGCTATAATCCCGAATCTTGGGAATACCAGGGGCAGACTCACCCAGTTTAAACAGACACTCTATTTTTATTGGCTCATGAAGATCCTCATGGGGAAGGCAATGGAGCAAATATCAGTGGGGATGTATATGATCCTCCACAACATGACCAATTACAAAAAAGAGTTGCAGACAATCCAATTTTAGCTCTGTATGCAAGACATTCGCCTTGATCAAATCCAAAGGCACATCCCTTTCATTATTGAGCTTGTTGACATGCCTGGCGACTCAACCAAAGACCCAGCCTTGGTGGAGTCTGCCTCAGAAGAACAGAAGGATTAGTCAATTTCTTGGATGTTTTTTCTGTTTCTTACGAGTAGCATTTACTTTTACTGATGCATGCTTATGATAGATAGACACATAGACTCTTATCATGATACTGATACATATATAGCTTGGTTAGATCGACTCATACTATATTGTTTTTGGATGGATTATAATGAGGATAGGTGGCCAACATACTTGGTTTCCCACTGGGCAAGTTGAGGCCACCTATCTCATATATGTGGTGTAAACTTGTGTTTTATAAATAGAAAAATAAGGTCCTGCCAAGCTTAATATATATATATATATATGTATGTATGTATGTATGTATGTATGTATGTATGTATATTGTTCTAAGAAAAAAAATCTGAAAATATAATATAATATTAATTTAGTAATGAAATTTTTTAATAAAAAATAAATTTTATCACTCCACCTCTAGCATTCATAGCTATAAAATTTATGTTTAAATTAGAAACGAAAGCCGTCTTCAGGTCTATAAAATGTATGTTAGAATTAGAAATCTATATATGTGTGTGTGTGTGTGTGTGTGTGTGTGTAGTTCACGACCACCCTTGGTCACTGGGTGGTGGCTACGTCCATGATTCATTAGACTAGGTTGATCAGCAGGGATCAAAACTTTTGGCCATCACAAACCTAACCCCAAGAGCTTTCGAGAATTGACCCTGTGACCTCCCATCTGGCGAGGCCTTGACTTCACCGTTTGAGCTAACTCTTGGGACTATATATATATATATATATATATCTATATAATGTTTGACCTTCCAATATGCATGTTTAGAAAATTCAGTTTAATATTATAAATGAAAACAAACTATTTTTTTAATGCAAAAAGAGTATTTAAATAAAACATAATATTAATTCATTCAAATAATATTTTTAATAAAGTATAAATTTTATCACTGCACCTACAATCTCCAAGTCTATAAAATTTATGTTTAAATTATAAACATATGCAGTCTCCATGTCTATAAAATATGTGTTTGAATTAGAAATATGTTCCCTTTTATTAAAAAAATATATTTTATTAAATTATTATTATTATTATTATTTTTTATAATAATTATTTTTTAATAGTATAAAAGTGAAATTTTAATTTTTGCTAAGATAGCCATACTCTTAACATAAGTACATATATATTATAACATGTCTCATTATCATATCACTCTCAAAGACAATTGAACTTAGATAGGAGAAATAATAGTCATTATACCCAACAACTAAAAATCACCATAATTGAAATGTCTATATTCTCATATTAAATAAAAAATAGTCAACATAAAATACACATATTTCACAATTATAATATATTTAAATGTTGTTAACTTATTACATATTTAATTACCTAATATACTAAGAAAAATATATTATATTAATAAATGTGGTTGATATATGCTAATAGGCTTTAATGGATATGAATCTAATATTAATAGCAGTTTTCTATAATGCGATTTTTTGAAAGTTTTTCCGGCGGGTTTTTCCAGTCGAAATCCGGCAGGAATTTATTGGAATCGCAAGTTTGATAGCTGTGTCTGCACAATGAAAGCGTCCCAGGGGTTTTCGAGGGTGCTGAATCCAAATATGCAGTTAAAAAACCATTTTAACTGCAACAAATCAAGATTTAACCTCAACTTCTTCCGCCGGATTCCGTCACCGGAATCTCCAAAAAGTCGCATTATAGACAACTCCATATTAATATTAATATTAATATTGATATTAATAAACATATAAATATAATAACAATACGATAATAATAATAATTATATTATAAAATATTATTATCATCAAATTATAAATATGATAATAATTATAGCAATTATAATGGCAATTTATAGTAATGATATCAAGGTATTAATATTATAAACACAAGGAATTTATATTATGAATGCAATGGATTATAAACCCAAGGGATTAATATTAAACCCTATGGTTAATATAATAAACTCTATCAATAATATTATACCCTAGGAATATGGACCCTTAGATTATTAAACCCAAGGGATTGATATTCTAAACCCAAGATTGTAATGTCCCCATTTGTATTTTCCTCCATGGTACAGCGAGAGTGGATTTTTTGGGCTGGTGATGGTCAGGTCAGTGGAGTAGGTTTATGTTATTAGGGGTCCCGATGGAGTTTTGAGGAGTTATTATGGGGTCCGATGACATTTTCTTTGCATATTCATCACCATGAGTAGTTCCGCACATCTCTTTTTTGGTTCTGTGACTTTTTGATAATTCCTGTAAAACGGGGTTATTATCGGCATAACTTAATTAATTATGTTTGAGGTGGCATTCCGAGGAGATTAATTGATGGAACACCTTAGTGTAATAGCTCGTTGGAACCAAAATGAGAAGATCTATAGGATGTGATGCTGAGAAGTGACTTCCAGTGGTCGAAGAGACTATGGTGGGTGATTTACCATTTTCCTTAGTTAAAAATTACTTTAATTAGTCATTTGATTAAGGAAAAATAATTAATTAGGGGAAAGGTGATCTAAAAATGAGATCTTAAATTAATATTAAGGTATTACAGACTCATGTGCAGGAATTCCTATATTACTTAGTGCAATGGATCAAAAATATTGCGAATAATATAGATAATGAGCAGTTAGGGAACATAACAGACACACACATCAACACAACCAAAATAATAAAGGAGTTCACCAGACTTCCTCGCTATGTATCCTGGTCTAGCTTTCAGTGTCGACCTCTATATTATGTCTTCAAGAGTAGATTATTACAAGTGTGAGCTCAAACCCAGTCTCAACACAACAGTGACAAAACAATAGGGATTTACTTGAAATCCTCATGTCTACAAGAGTACACAGACTCTCCCTCTTGCTCTCTATATTCTGCTTTTTCTTGCTCTCTCTCTATCTGAGCAACTGCTCCCCCCTACTCTCTGCCATTGAATGGCTTTTAAGCCTATCGGCGCTGTCGGTTTAGCTCCATTCTCGGGCTTTTTGGCTCCTCACCATTGTCTGTTCAAATCCCTGTAGAGAGTTAAACAATCATTGCAAAACGCTCTAAGGTATGGTGGCCACCTGTTTTCAAATGGAAAGGACCAGCGTGGGTGAAAATCCCCTGAAATTACACTTCTCTATTTACACAGAGAAATACCAGGAAAACACTAGAAAATAGTGGAAAATCCACCAAGGTCAGACTTCAAAAGATATTGAATCCAACCTATAATCCTATTGGGTCCATTGTTGCATCGCTATCACAAGTCGCAAGCGCCCATATGGCATGGTTTCCTTTGTATTTGGGTTTATAACATAAATACACAAAATACATTAAAACATTGAAAAACCCGACAAACGCTTTTATATCGGAACTCAAATATTATAGAGCCGCATCTATAATTCCTATCGGGTCCAGCTTGATCGCAATCGCATTTTGGATGTCAAAGGCCCTTTATATTACCTAATTGCCGATCTCTGACTACTCTGATCGGCCTCATTGGCTATCGGTGCATCAGTGGTATCGCTGCTCAAACATTCCTTTGCTCTGTTGTGCTCCCGATCCCTGATCTCTGATCACCCCGATTGTTTCGATTGCCGATTTCAATCGCAGCCGTCGATTCCTTTCCGGATCCAACAACTGTCATTGAAGCGCTCATCGAACAGTCTTAAGTCTAGGGGTTTCATCCTTGTCCCTTGGTTCTTTGCAATGTGATAATGTGGCCATCGCATATCGCTTAAGCATGCTATCATGTGTTTAATTCCTCCTCTTAGAGAATTGAAATGCGACATGTTTTCGTTCATGTCCTCCGTTGATCTGCGCGCTTGATCAAAGGCTCATGTTGTATCGCTAGGTTGCAATCGCATTTCTCATAAGGCTGCCTCCGATATACTCTGCTGACCTCCTCCAATGTGATCTGCCGATTTGATCTGGACTGTTGATCTGTCCAATCCAACAACTCCTGTGCAGTGCTATTTGAACCTTCGCTCAGCTCTGTTTCTGCCATTCTTTCACTGTTTTCCCTTATGATAGTGTTTTCGATAGTTAGTATACATGAAGAATTAGAGGTTTTAAGATCCATTTTGGATCACGCCTTCCCACTAAAAATCTTTTGGACCACCAAAAGTTGGATTTTTAGCCATCGATCAAGTGAGGATACAACTCCCTCACTTATTTAACTTCTATCCATCGTGCTTTTCTTGGATTTGAACCTTCGAGTCCCACTCTCAGGTACTCAACGTCCCCTTGACGCGTAGTTCTCACCTTCTTGTCCAGAACTGTGTCTTCCTGTAACTCATTGAGATAATCTGGAAATAGATCCTCAATTGAAGGCAACTGACTTTTCTCATCAGGATCTTAATCAATGAAGGTTCATACAATCTCAATTTTTCTGCATTAACTACTAAATAGATCTGCATATAAGCTGGGAAATCAAGGAGAAAATCATTTTCACCAATTTTATCAAGTATCTTGAAAGGTCCATACCTTATTGGTTTTAGCTTCTTACCTTCACCTTGCATTCTGTCTTTGCTGATGTACAATCAGACTTGATCACCAACTTGAAAAATATGCCCAACTTGATGATTGTCATGTCTTGCCTTGTACTTGGCTTGAATTCTTTCCAGTTGTTCCTATACTACCTGATGAATTTCCTAGATTTGTTCAATGAACTTGGTTGCTTTGTCCACATCATTGTGTCCATCAAGTGCTATGTCTTTACCAAAGACAAAATCCAAGAGAGACTTTGGTATAAAACCAAAACAAGTCTCAAAGGGAGATCTTTGAGTAGAAGAGTGCTTGGCATAGTTGTAAGCACATTGCACATAACACAAATGCTCATCCCAAAGCTTGGGATGCTTGATACAATAGCCTCTGAGCAACTAGATCATTGTCCTGTTGACCACTTCTGTCTGACCATCTATTTGTGGATGTAATGTTGTGCTCTTCTTCAACCTGGTGTCCATCAACTCCCATAAATTTGACCAAAACTTCCCAATAAATCGAGAATCTTGATTAGATACAATAGAAGTGGGTAAACCAAAATGAACCCATACATTCTAAAAGAACAACTTTGCTGTTTGTTTAGCTGTAACCTACTTCTTACAAGGTATCAAAATACACATTTCACTGAATCTGTCCACAACAGCATACAAATAATCATGACCTTTTCTAGATTTTGAAAATCCCCAACAAAGTCCATGGAAACACTTTCTAAAGGATGAGAAGGAATTGGAAGTGGAGTGTACAAGCCTAATTTTGAATTACTTGGTTTGCTTGTAGCACACATTATACATCCTTTGATATATCTAGAAACTGTCTCATGCATTCTTGGCCAATAACAAAACCTTTGCAAATGTGCAACTGTTTTACTTACACCAAAATGACTTGATATAAGAGAAGTATGTGCTTCTCGAATTATGTTAACTCTTTCAGTTTGTGGAATGCATAACTTTCCCAAATGATATAAGAGTTGGTTCTTTACATAATATTCCAATTTTTCTACTTGCTTTCCATGAATTAAAGTTGCATATACATCTTTAAAATCTACATCTCGAGCATATTGTTCAATGCCACTTTCATGCATTACTGAGTTATGCTTAAGTATAGTAGATGCATTTATGATTGGTCTTGATAACATGTCTACAACCTTATTGTGTATTCCCTTCTTATATCTGATGACAAGATGAAATTGTTGTAGAAAACCCATCCACCTATAATGTCTTGATTGCTGCAATTTAGTTTGTGAGTGAAAAAATTGAAGTGGTTGATGATCTGTATGTATGATTGTTTCTTTACCCATTAGGTAATGTTTCCACTTTTTCACGCTTTGTACTAATGCATACAATTCTTTATCATATGTCGGATAATTAACTACTACAGAAGTAAATGTCTCAGAATGATAGCATATGGGTTTATCGTGTTGCATCAACAATACTCCCATGGCATAGTCACTGACATCTGTCTCAATCTCAAATGGATGTTGAAGATCTGGAAGACCTAGTACTGGTGCTGTACTGATTTTCTATTTTAAGGTGTCGAAGGCCTTCTACTGTTTTTCTCCCCACTTAAACACTTATTTCAATCCAGTTAAAGCATGTAATGGGGCTGCAATCAAAGAAAAGTTAGCAATAAACCTTCTCCAGTATTGTGCTACCCCTAGGAAACTCCTAACCTCTGTAGAAGATTTTGGTTTAGGTCAGTTTACAATGACTTCAACCTTAGAGGGATCTATCTTCAATTCACCACCCCCTACAATATAACCCAAATAATTTAAAGATGTTCTGCCAAATTCACATTTTGACAGTTTTACATAGAGATTTTATCTTTTTAAAACATCTAAAGTCTACTTTACATGCTTTACATGATCTTCCCATGTCTTACTAAAAACAAGAATGTCATATAAATAAACAATTACAAAGTCATCAATAAAAGGTCTAAGTACATCATTCATAACTCTCATAAATGTAGAAGGAGCATTAGTTAAGCCAAAAGGCATAACCAACCATTCATACAATCCTTGCTTTGTCTTGAAAGTAGTCTTCCATTCATCTTGTTCTGAAACTATGGCCTGATAGTAACCACTTCGCAACTCTAACTTAGAAAAGTAAACTGCTTCTTTCAATTGATCTAATAAATCATCAATACGAGGAAGAGGATAATGATTCTTGATCGTCATTTTATTTAGTGCTCTGTAATCAATGCACATTCCCCACGATCGAAATGACTTTCTTTTTCACCAGCATGATTGGAGATCCACATGGTGATGTGCTTGGTCATATAAACCCTTTATCGAGCAACTCCTGTATGTGCTTCTTTATCTCTACATTCTCTAAAGCTGACAACCTATACATTCCAATGTTAAGTAAGGGAGCATCTTGCTGAAAACAAATATCATGTACTATTTCTCACTTGGGTGGCAGGCCTTTAGGTTCTTGAAATAGAACATCATACTCAGAAACAACTTTAACTAAATCAGCTTTCTGTTTAGAATCACAACCTTCAAATGCATTGGATTTTTTAGGATCCTTTGCCTTTACAACCATTAGTAAAATTGCTTACTTGAATTCACAACTATTTTCATCTGTCGTAAGTTTATGAGACAATAGTTTCCTTTGAGTTTATAAGCTCTTACAATGTATTCCATTCCATATTTAGTGAATTAATACTTATTTTCAGCTCTATAGAAAATAGCTTTCCTATCATACAAGTATGCACTTCCCAAAACAATACCACATATATCCAATGGAACTTTATCTAACTCAACCTCATCTACAAATATTGATCCAATAGAAAACCTAAGTTTACATTGTCTCGTTACTTGTAGCTTTGTTTTATCACACACCCAACCTAATGGATATGGCTTCTCATGAGGTTTTGTTTGTAATCCCAACTTCTTTACAATTGTTTTAGAAATCAAATTTACCTGTGATCCACTATCAAACAAAGTATCAATCTTATTATGCTTGGAAATTACTCTAATATGAAAAAGCTCATTTCTTTCCCTCTCATTACTTTCGTTATCAACATATTGTGCAGAATTACTTGTGGATGCTTCAGAATCTTTACCTTTAATAACTGTGGCTGTAATTGTTGTTTCATCACCTGAATCTGATCCCAAGTCCTGTTGAATAGCTGCAACATTCTTTTTCTTCCTTCCTCCGAACTTCTTAGGTCTCTGTTCTGGATGCAAAAGCCATCAGTGTGCCTCATCGTGTCCTTCTTTCTTGCATTGAGTGCATGAAGGCTTATCCTGATGTATAATGTTTGCTTTCCTCTCCTTCCATTTCAGTTTCTTCTTTTCCTTGCTCTTGCTTACAAGATATTTAGATGATCCCCCAACCTTTGGATTTACATTCTTACCTCTAGCTTCTAGATGTGTGGCTTGAAGTGATACATCATTTAAGCTAGTGGGATTAAACATGAGAATAGCATGTTTTAAATAACCATGCATACCACCTATATACTTCAATAAAGTCTTAGGTGAGTCCAAGGATATACCTAGAGTTAAAGCTCTTTTCCTGAATTCCTGAATATAACTTTGTACACTCTAACCCTTCAACTGGCGAAGAGTTTGCCAACTTATCATTGCCTGCTGCATGTAAGCTAAAGGATAGAATTGCTTTTTGATAGCAGAAAAAAATTCATTCCAGGTAGAAATGATTTTACCATGTTTTTGTAGATCAGCTTGTGTCTTGCCTTCCCACCATACTAGTGGAGTTCCTCCATGTTGAAGGTTAGCCAACTAAATCTTCCTCCTTTCTGAATCAATGTTCTGCACCCTACAATATACATTATTCTGTCGTATCCAATTATCTAGCTTCTCTGCATTTAGTGCTCCATCATAAATTGGAAAATCAAACTTCACATCTAATTTAATCAAAGTATTTTTCTTCTTTTTCTTATCAGGGCTAGTTTTATGTGAAGAAGATGATGAGGATGATGAAGGTGATAATGGAGGAGATGGTGGATGAGGCATTTCCTCTTTCTTTTTGCCTTCTGGAGGGGCAACTAGAAAAGGTTCTTCTGTTACTTTGTCTGGTTTGGGTGTTGAAGTGCTTTCACCTCGACCCTTCTTAAATTCCAGATACATCTCTTCCACCATGGCTCGCATGGCCATAAAACTGTCCATGAATTGAGATTCTGATCCTAGTGGAGCTTCTTCTATCATTCTCCTCTAAGAATACACTCTTCCAATCTCTGGATTAGCCTCAACAAGTTCTCCTTCTCCTAGTCTGAGATTTAATCTAATTAGCATTCAAAATCCAGCACAAGTTTGTCTAATGTTAACAAAACCTAATGATCTCATACCACTTGATATGAAATGAGATATTAAATTAATATTAAGGTATTACAGACTCACGCACAGGAATTCCTATATTACTTAGTGCAACGGATCGAAAAGATTGTGAATATATAGACAATGAGCAGTTAGGAAACATAACAGACACACACATCAACACAACCAAAATAATAAAGGAGTTCACCAGACTTCCTGGCTAAGTCTCTTGGTCCAGCTTTCAGTGTCGACCTCTATATTATGTCTTCAAGAGTATATTATTACAAGTGTGAGCTCAAACAAAGTCTCAACACAACTATGACAAAACAACAGGGATTTACTTGAAATCCTCAAGTCTACAAGAGTACACAGACTCTCCCTCTTGCTCTCTATCTTTTGCTTTCTCTTGCTCTCTCTCTATCTGAGCAACTACTTCCCCCCTGCTCTCTACCATTGAATGGCTTTTAAGCCTATCGACACTGTCAATTCAGCTCCATTCTCGGGCTTCTGGCTCCCGGCCGTTGTCCGTTCAAATCCCTGTAGAGTGTTAAACAATCATTGCAAAATGCTCTAAGGTATGGTGGCCACCTATTTTCAAATGGAAAGGATCAGTGCGGGTGAAAATCCCCTGAAATTACACTTCTCTGTTTACACAGAGAAATACCGGGAAAACACTAAAAAAAAATGGAAAATCTGCCAAGGCCGAACCTCAAAAGATATTGAATCCAACCTATAATCCTATCGGTTCCGTTGTTGCATCGCTATCGCAAGTCACAAGCGCCCATATGCCATGGTTTTCTTTGTATTTGGGTTTATAACAGAAATATGCAAAATACATTAAAACACTGAGAAACCCAACAAATGCTTTTATATCAGAACTCAAATATTATAGAGCCACATCTATAATTCCTATTGGGTCCAGCTTGATCGCAATCGCATATCGCATGTCAACAGCCCTTTGTATTACTCGATCGCCGATCCCCGATTGCTCCGATCGGCCTCATCGGCTATCGGCGCATCAACGGTATCACTGCTCAAACGGTCCTTTGCTCTGTTGCGCTCCCAATCCCTGATCTCCGATCACCCCGATTTTTTCGATTGTCGATTTCAATCGCAACCATCCATTCCTTTCCGGATCCAACGGCTATCAATGAAGAGCTCATCGAATAGTCTTAAGTCTACAGGTTTCGTCCTTGTCCCTTGGTTCTTTGCAATGCGATAATGCGGCCAACACATATCGCTTAAGCCTGCTATCATGTGTTTAAGTCCTCCCCTTAGAGAATTCTGATGCAATATGTTTCCATTCATGTCCACTGTTGATTTGTGTGCTTGATCAATGGCTCACATTGTATTGTTGGGTTGCGGTCACGTTTCCCATAAGGCTGCCTCCGATATACTCCGCTGACCTCCTCTGATGCGATTTGTCAATTTGATCTGGACTATTAATCTGTCTGATCCAATGGCTCCTGTGCAGTGTTATTTGAACCTTCGCTTAGCTTTGTTTCCGCCATTCTTTCACTGTTTTCCCTTGCGATAGTGTTTCCGATAGTTAATATACATGAAGACTTAGAGGTTTTAGGATCCATTTTGGATCAAAAGGGGCCAAAAGTGACTTAAATAAAATAAATTAAAATAAAATAAAAGGGTCACTTAAGATAAAGTCAATGGATAAGCTTCTAAAATAATAATAAAATAGTAAAATAAGATGCTATAGAGGCTTGGAGATCTATCCATGAGATCTTTAAAAGAGGAGGAGAAGGTCATTTGGATACATCTTGGTTTTGATATTGTTTCTTGTATGTGAGGTTGAGAACCTAGTTCTCTACTCCAGCAGTAGCCCAGGATGGAAACCCTCGTTGATTCAATGAGAGTGGGCGAGCGCCCATCTCTTCACTTGGTGAAGCCATTTAGAGTTCACACGTTGCAGTGTATTGGGTTTTTAGTTTGTTTTGGAGGCCGATTGTAGCATTATTGTAGATTTGTCTGAGGCCATTTCTCTTAGCTATATGGGTTTTATTTGCATGTAAACCCTAGTTCTTCTAATATAATAAAGCTGATAATTTCCTGTTCATTGCGTTAGGAGATTGCAGTGCTTTATTTGCTTATTTTTACATGGAAATCTTTTGTTAAATGTATGGAAAATTTTATGTGAAGAGCATGTTCCAAAATTTTCTCATATGGGATATTACAATGGTGTCGGAGCCTTAGTCTTAACTCAGTGGGAGGAGTTTCAGTTGCAAGGGTTTCAGATTATTTGGAGTAGTTCCACTAAGCGTCAAATTTTTTCAACCATGTCTTGGCCATCCTACAAATTAAGCAATTAGACAATTCTTTTTCTGATTTGTCTTTTTCTTAATAATCATTCAACAAATTGGAAGTCAAAATAAGGTCATCTATCAAATCATCGGAGGGGCCTACTCTTACATTTTGAAAGTTGGTGTGTTCCTAAGGGTCAAATATTTGTTTTCTGGGGATTGAAGTATTATTTTATTAAGACCAAAGTGGGCCTTCATATCATTCTCTATAAAATCAAATATTTATTCTGTAAGCCGCTAAGCCAAAGGGAAGACAACGCCGCATTCATTAAGGTTGTTCGTGATTCCAGGGCGTGAAGCAATTTAGGTGCATCAAAGAAGGATCGAAAAGAGCTGTCGAAATCAAAGATTGAGCCATTGCGATTTTGAAAGGGGGGCACATCATTCATTCTAAACAGATGTTGTTATTTTTCAAAAGCCATCTGAGGGAGCCGAAATATATTTCAATTGAACCCCAAATTTCTGAATGTAAGGGTCAACGACGAAATCTTCAGCTGCAGGGGTGAGACAGAACGATCACATAGATCAATTGGCGATTGTTAGCACAGGATTAAGCCGTTATTTTCTTAGATCAAAGATCACGAAAGGAGCCGAAGTCCAAGAAAAAGTGAGTCATCAAGTTGTGATGCACGAATTGAAATTGGTGATCCTAGAGGTTTGGCGTTATTCTCTAGAGCCGAGAAATTCTCTTGGAAACGCAAAGAGGATTTCAACACACTAATTAGACGTGGAGCTCAGCGCTGAAGTTCAATTTTGTTGCCCGAACTAACAGCATTGCCCTGATGACCCATCGACTTGATCCAACAAAAGTGCGGCTTGAGTGTAAAGGTCAGTTTGAAGCAATTTAGATCAAAATTTACTGGGTGTTACCTGTGATAGAGTCACATTAATTACTATGGACTACCCAGAAATCCTGAGGATGAGTTGGTGAGGAGGGGAAGACCCTATTGCACCAATCGACACCTTTGAAGAAGGCAAGTTTAGACAGAAATATAGAGTTCAGAACTTCCGTTGTTGCCCAGCAATGGTCCCAAGGAACTCATGATTCATCTCTAAGAGTTATCTGCCTACATCTTGAAGACTGTGCAAGTTTCCTAGCTGGAGGACGTGTTTGGCAAAGGAGTATTTTGCCATCTCTGTTTGAGGCCATGAGCCTTTTTATTTTTCTTGATGATGATAAAGTTGATATCGAATTTTTATTTACAGTCTAATGAATAGTGGTGCATGCTTACCAAATCACAAGTCGTGATTGGCCAAAGTAGCTGACGATGTAGACCGAGCAACAACTGAGAGTGTCCAGTCGCCATTTCAAGAATAAAATCAAGAAAGTGAATTGTGAGCAGTGAATTTGTCGCAACACTCTTATTTTTATCATGGGGCCATGTTGATATTCTAGCATAACAACTCACAGTCAAGTCGCATCACTACGAGGCAGCGTGTCACACTGAGTTATTGTGGCTGAGTTAAGATTCTATCACTGGTGAATAATAATACTCTACGTGGCTATTAATTGGTAGGTAAAACGTTGTTGACGATGCACGATATTAGCAAGTTGTTGCAGCATACGTATTGATTACTGCATTGCTGGAACAAGCTCATGAAAAACTGTTATCATAACCCAGGATCTGCAAGTGTTGTTGAGTACTCTGCACTCCTTAATCAGATTCAACAAGAAGAAAACCACTATAGTAGGCCTATACGAATTGTTGACCGCATTACACAGTGATTCAAATAAGTGAAATAAGAGAATATAAGGGGAAAAACAATGAACATTAAGGGTGGAATATTCCAGTACAATACAGAGTTGGCTAGGAGGTTCAGACACTCTATGAAGGTCGGCTAGAGCGGAATGAGCTAGTTCAAGGAATTGTTACAGATCTGATATACCAAGTTTTTATTATAGGTAATGTGTTGTGTTTATTATCATTATGGGTTTGTCTTCATAAGATTTTAGTAGCTATGATCATGATTGAATTTAAGCTTCTGTGATCCATTATCTCAGTTTTTAGAAATATTTTTGGAACAATTACATTAGAAAATCTTTGTGGACGCTTTTGGAAACAACTAGTGTGGTTCATCGTCAAGACAAGTTGAAAAAATTAGATCATGGCTCCATGTTAAATAGGGATGGCAGACCATAGATTTGACTGGAAAAACTACTATATTAAGCTTAATTGGACCAAGGCCACAATTGATTAAGAAACTGCTAGATTAAGTAGATTAAAAATTATTTAATTATTATTAATGAATATTATATATATATAATTATATAATTATATATATATATATAAATAATAGGATTCCATTTAATACATTCTTGGATTATCTAATAAGTTTTATAAAATTATTATACTAAAAAATACCAAACCATATTATTCAAATCTAAATATTAATCTTATATTGAATAATATTAAAAATAATTTAATTTAATGTATAATATTACTATTTATTACTGAACCAAAAGAAGGTCACATGCGCTCCCCCTCCCTACATCAACAAGGAGACCTAGAATGTCTGCTTTGGATTTCAAACATTTGACCTTTCTTTCCTCGATTTTTCTCCCATATCAGCTATGAAGCCAAAAAGGAGAATGAAATAAATATAACTACGGTTCCATGGAAATGCCGAAAAATCTAAATAATTATAAATTGATTTCATGATGATAGATCCATACATTCTGGGGATTCATTTCTATCTGCAAATATGCATAATACAATTATGCTAGCAGGAGTTGGACCAAATAGATTATCCTTTGAAAACTTAAAAGGGTTAATCCACACGGACTACTTTTCAAAAAAATGGAACCATTAGTAATGATATCACTATGGGTCTTCTTTAACAAATGATAAGCTTCCATTGGTTCAAAAATGATTGGGTAATGCACTTGTCTTATTGAGCAATCCATAATGGTCCCTATGATAAAAAAATACGAAAAAAGGGGATATAAGGAAATATTTGGACATACAACTTCATCACATCCATTTCCCTTATTTTTCTTAGAGAAGCCATTCCCTACACCCAAAAAATGCTTATTACCCAAGTGATAAAACCCCAAAACAAATCCAACCATCCAAGATCTCCCATACATATATCTAATGATATCCAACTGCAATTATAGCTACAACATACCTTCCAAGTAGATATCTAAAGGACCAACCTACCACACAAGTCAAAACAAATTGTTGAATACCAAAATCATATTGAATACCTACAATAGAGGAAGAGAAATTGGGACTAAATCCATATAAAAAACAAATTGATGGGCTCCTCAAAGTAGCATATGGGTAATAATGTAAAAATGGGATTTTAGATTGAGTAGGCATGTGAATGAGAACCTAGGATCCCAGATTGATTAAACAATTTCCCGAAAGGTGAAAATCATTGCTTTATGGGGCATCCTTTTCTCTCCAAAATGGTTCAATATCAACAATTTATAGGTATTTGGTGACTCTAAGTGCATCATTGATTGGGTTGGACTCTCTTGATTCCACTTGCCACTCTTAACAAATTGGATGAAGTGCATTCATTTAGTGGGACTTACTTTTTAGAAAATCACATACAGCCACATCATAGACATGCTTTCAAAAAGAGTAGGGAAAACTCAAGGTGTCATTTATTATGCTACATACAAAAATGATTCAAGGATTGACACAGGCCATATTTCCATAACTTAATCCCTGCTATGATCCACTGATCAAATACTCAAATTCTGATACATTTTAAGAGTCATTACTCATTGTTTTTGAAATTGTTAGACATAAGTAATAGGTTTTCTGAAAGTTTTGTTATTTTTTTTTAAGGAATACTGTACCTGTTATATTTTAATACAAAATCATGATATAATTCTCAGAAAAATGTAAAACAGATTTTAATTCCAAATAATAATAAAAATTTGTATAACTAGTACTCTCTTTTCTTTTATATATATATAAAAGTTAACGTTTTTTTCTCTTTAAAAAAAACAAACAAATAAACATATAAAAAAAATATCAATTTGGGCCTATGGTAAATATGCGTCCAAAGAATGAATTCGAAGACGACAATCCTAGAAATGAATTCGTTTCTATTGTTGCAATCTCCATCAACTGTCAGGCCTTTGTAGAATTTATAAGAAAGCAGTCTTGGCCACTTTGTATTTTGTTCTGCGGAAATCTGTTACAGATTTCGGGTCAACTTCAATACATAGGAAACATTTTTGCAACACACCTTCACTGAATCTAATCGTGGAAAGAGGAAACAAGTGGGAATTTACGAAATATGAACACAGGAACTGTACAAAAACTGTGAATTAACTAAATATGGACGGAGGAACTGTACAAAGTTTTGCATACCACTGCAAAACTAAGGTAAAATAAGAACCACAAGAATACTTAGTAAAATATGTACATTGCACTGAATAGCTTTCCTAATAACTTTGGCCATTTTTATTATTATTAAAAAGTGCCATGTTCATTCGTTAACTCTCCGTTTCTTCTTACAAAATTGATGTCAATTGGGTAACATACTTTTTCCTTTCATGAGATTATCAATATTCCAGACACAGTCCAGGGTTCAATGAAATCGAAATCAGAGAAAGAACAACCTTATATTCAGAATCTTTTAAATTGTCATTAAAATTCCCCATTGGAGTCAAATTTTGAGTAATTTTCATATGATTAATGTTATCATTAGATAAATAACCTTCATAATATTCCCGCCCTTCATTAGGAATGCCTTCAGATACCTTAGTACGTGGAAAATTAGACTTTGATGCTGCAAAAATAAAAAATAAAAAAACTCACTATTAAATAGATACATAGCTTTTGCTAAAGACAGCATTATACAAAATACTCATACTTGAAATGACAGACATAATTTGTCAAAATAATTTATTTCTTAACAAAATTTAAAACACTTTCAGGGTAAAACCAAAATAAACCAGAGAATGTGGCTATATCTTAGTTATGTGGGCTAAATTCGACAGCAAAGCAAGGGCAGAAGTTCCATGTCTCCAGGAGAGGACAAGTAAAGTCGATTAACCCTAATTCTGAAACTCAAAATTACATGACATTTCAATGGAAGAAATCGCACAGCAGAATAAAATAAAAGCTTGTGAGTTGACAACATCGTCACTATGATACTAACAATTACTTTGCAGGGGGCCCATTGAGCAATTTACCATCGTCCACAATTTCCGTGGGGAACAACCGACTCTTCTTAACGCGGAACCTGAACTCGTCCCCTTCATAAATTCTAAGACCCGTTGCCCTTATTTTATCCATTCTCTCCCTCATAGGCAACCCTTCGGAGGTAGCGATGTTACGAAGTTCAGACACATACCCTGAAACGATCTTCCTAATGGCAGCAGCATATGCTTGGTCCTCTGAATAATATACTCCCTCTATGGAATTCGTGGGCGGCTCATAGCTGTAAGATTCAGAGGGGGCATAGGCTTCGCTCTTCATTAACACATACACGTGGTCGGTGCAGGTGGTGGAGTAGCAGGAAGAGGTGGCGGAGCGGCTGCTTTCCTTTTCTTTGCTGCAGTACAACACTCGTTCAGTTTATGGGAATTAACCCTTTTAGCGGCAGCGGATCGCCGTAGAGGCTTTGACGAGGAAAAGGACCATGCGTCTGATTTTTTTGGCTCCATTCCAAGTTACTCTGCAAGTAGAACCCTAAATGGAACAAGAGGATTGAAGAAATTGACAAGTAAACCTTAAACAGGAAGAGAAGAGCGAGGAAAATTCACAGTTCGTAGTACAACCTTCCATTACACTAGGTATATATAGAAGAACTGAGAAAATTTCACGGACATGATTAAGCTCTTCGTTGGAAATAGTCTGCATGCAATGTATATGTGAGTTAGTTCTACTTTAGTTTATAACAAGTTAACCAGAATTGAGTCCAATTTATTATAATTTCATAAAGTTAACTTGAGTCGAGTCAAGTCTAGTTAGAGTCTGTCATAAATTCCATAATTAAAATGATTATAATTTGAATAAAGTCTAATTAGAGTGTGTCTAATTTGTAAGCATATAGTCTTGAAAAAAACTGTTTACATGTATTGCATATGGTCTTGAAAAAAGTGTTTACATATATTGCTTATAATTTACCTGCAGAAAGGAAACAAACTCTAGGAGAAGACTCAAATTTGTATGACAAGTTTTTTTGATCAAACAGTAGCAGGAACAGAGTTTGATCATCCAAAAAATATTCAAGTGTATAATGTAAAGGAGAAAAGACATGATATCCATGTGCTTTGCTTACAAGGCATCACAAACTGTGGGTGCAAAAGAGAGCGTGTTGTTGGCAATGTCATAGAGAATATGGTAGTTCTGCTGTTGATAATTGCCTAATACCGACATGTCTGAACTGGGTAACATTGCCAGGCACATAATGCCACCACTAGTATCAGCGTACATGTAGCTTTGTGGCGGCAAATCATAATCGGCTCCCTTGAAGTGGAAAGTTATAGTCGGAAAATTTGAAAGGGAAGAGGCGGCATGAGATTGCTGGCTGTAACAGAGGTCCAGTCCGACTCGCGACCCATCGGCTCGTGAGAGGTTGATGGAAGAAATCAAGGCTTTCTTCAAAACATGATACGCATCTTCATACAAATATGTGAGAGTGGTTCCAGAGTCTATCATAAATCCGCCACTACCATCTTCTTGAATATCAAAAGTAGCAGCAGGGATATCCAATAATAATGCACCTCCAACGCTAATTCCTCCCAACGAAAGGTAATAGAAACTTGATTGCGCTCTGTTTTGAACAAAAGGAGTTGAACTGACAGCGGCAGCTGTGGCATTCAAGGTAGCATTGTCACCTATAAACAAAGGGCTGACTTTGGAAGGAGAATCGGTAAAAGGCATGAGACAGTAAGAAAACTTATTAGCACCTAATGAATTACCAAGCTGTGAAATTAAAGATAGTGAACCTCGTCCCAACCCGATTACTCCACCTCCTAGTCCCGAGTCCCCGTCATTGTCTTGGCCGCACCCAAATACAATCTGCTGAACAATTGACTGAGAACCAGGAAAGGTAAATGTCTCGTATGAAAGGATCCCTGCGCTGGAGGAGCGATCAGCATACTCATACAAGTAATGGCACTGTTCATGAGCACAAAAAAAGTCCACGTTTGGCTGGCACTCAGAGCTTTCGCATGTGATGGCCTTGTAAGTGGAGGAGGCGGAAGGATCATAGATTGGGTAGGATTGATTATAGCAAGAATTGCAGGGCAAGCACTGTGTCCATATCAAGTCACTTCCTGTGTCTACAATTCCAACATATGGTAAAGATGGCTCACCAATTCCTACCGTCATAAAAAATTCTCCACGTCCTCTACTTATTGGAGCTTCCATTTGTTTAGTTTTATGAGCAAATTGACCAGCGCTTTTTGGAACTATGGATCTATGCAGCGTTCCAATCCTTTCTTGACTGCGTCCCACTGCTTGCTTAAGCCGTTCAGTGGATGTAATATTTCCTGGAAAGAAAGGAGAAAGTTGTGAATCTCTATGCACAAGATCTATTCTCAACCCAACATGCTCAGCACGTTTATGCAGCTCAGACCGCCTTGAAATCTTGGGTTTATGCGGCTCAGACCGCCTTGAAACCTTGGAATATGTAAGCGGCCTGCATTGCATCAAATTAGGTAACATGAAAAACAATAACAAACAAATAAAGAATTTGCAGGGAGCACTGGAAGGAGATGATTGTGGAGCCATGCTTCGTCTACGTCTACAGCTACAACAACAGAGTGAACGTAAAACACGTTGAGACGTAGCCAAATAATGTATGAATGGTGTAGTCTGCCAGAGGGGATGCGCTGCACTTTCTCTATCTATTCTGTTAGGGATACAAGGTCCCCAAGTCCCTTTAAGTAAGGTGCTTTGCACTCTATTTTTGGTGATGGAAGTGCATTTACTTTCCTCTCTATTTTTGGACACCCAAGGCCCTTTCGACTTTCGAGTAATAAATATTTCTATAATTACAACTGATTTTGCACGCTATTTTTTTTAGAGCAATTTAACTACTGTGTTTTTTTATTTTGCTCTCTGATTTTGGAGATCGAAATCGATTTACAGTAAAACAAACTTTTTAGCACTGAAGTGATGTGGAAGAGAAAGCTTTAAATTTTATTTTTAATTTTCCTAAATTTTATTACAGACACAAAGGGCAAACGGGACATGCATTATTTACAGTTCTAAAGAGGTTTTCTAAAAATAATATAATTTTTTAGCATGTTTGAATGCTAAATATATTTTTTCCTTATTTACCGCTTTAAAGAGATTTAAAATACATTTTTTCCTTATTTACCGCTTTAAAGAGATTTAAAATACATTTTTTACTGGAGAAAATAGTGAATATATTAATTCTCTGTTTTACTACCAGATAAATATTAGTATCTTAATTTATTCGTATAATATTTTATTTTTTGTTACCGTTCTTTGAAAGAAAAGGAGTGACAGTGAGACTCCCGTAGCTCTAATATTATTTTATTTTTTTGTTATCGTTCATCTCTAATATTTTCTTTTCGGTGGTTGGGCTCAATTTTATTTTTTTAATCGTTCAACTCTCAAAAAAAATTGTTATTGTTCAGTTCTAATATTATTTTAAATTTTTTTTCATCAGTCAGACCACTATTTTATTTTTTTTATCTGGAAAAAGTGACAGTGAGACTACCGTAACTCTAATATTAATTTTTTTAATAGTTCATCTTTAATATCTTTTTCCATCGTTCATCTCTAATATTTTTTTTTTTTAATATCTTTAATCTATGGTATTTTTTTATTTTTATTTTATTTTTTCTTTCTGTTTAGCACTAATATATTTTTTTTGTTATCATTCAGACCGCTGTAGCTCTAAATACCAAATAACATATATAGATGGCCGGTGAAGTTCTTAATAGCCATCTATATATTGAAATTTTTAATATTATTTTAAATTTAATAGGGATAAAAATGCTTTCAAATATTAAATTAAAATGTATTAATTATACAATATTTTTAATATAATAATCTCACAATTTGTTATTTTAATTCAATTCAATTTTATATAATAATCTCAATTTAAATGTGTATTTATTTTTTAATAATCAAAAGTATTTCAAACAAATATGTTCTAAATATGTATTTATCTCTTAATTATCAAAAGTATTTAATACAAATATGTATTTCAGTTTAAAAAATATGGGTCCCATATAATTATTTAAACAAAAATCATATGACATCAGTATAAAGTAAATCCCTAACATTAAGAAGTATGAACATTTTCAAATTTAAACTTTAAATTGGAGATGTCTACTTAGCATCCCTATTTGGTAAAAGAAATGCATTATTACGCTGTAAGCCCTCTGAGATAAATTTCCTCAATGAAGTTGTTTTCCTTATCTATTTCGGACTAGACATGAGCCGAATCTGTGTGAGTAGTTGCAAATGGCATGGCCACATCAATGGGACATAATGGCTGGAATCCCAAGCCCACCTGAAATGGGTTGTGGCTAGTCGAGCTGTGGAGAGCCCGGTTGTAGCTGTGTTGAACATAGGGGAGGCTCTCGTCCCATGTGCGTGGATGCTTTAAGCTGTACATGCACAGAATGTGTACGATCGTCTTGTTGACAACCTTTGTCTGGGCATCAGTTTGATGATGGAAGGTTAGGGACTTAGTGAGCTTGGTGTCCAACATCGACCAAAGACTGGACCAAAATGTACTGAGGAACCTGTTGTCCCGATCTGAGATGATAGACTGTGGGATCCCAAAGTATACCCACACTTGTTCAAGGAAGAGTTTAGCAGTGGCTTCGGCTGTGATATTCTTTTTGCAGGCCGCTATAATGGCCATCTTCGAGAACCTATCGATGACAACAAAAACACAATCGTTTCCATGCTTAGTGGAAGGAAGTCCTAACATGTAATCCATGGAGATGGATTCCCAAGGCCGACTAGGGGTAGCAGTCGGGTATAGAGGCCTTGCTTCTTGATGGTCGGTTTGGCAATGGCGCAGGCAGTGCATGATCCGATGTACTTCCCGACATCCTATAGAAGATTCGGCCAACAGAAATACTTCTGTAGTACTGCCACCATTTTCTCGACCCTGAAATGTCCAGCGGCTTGACTGTAGTGTGCTTCCCAAATCACCTTGGCGCGCTTGCTTGAAGGAACACAAAGGTGACTCATGTGGCATGACAGGGCATCCTGGAGGTGAAAATATGGAACATGCTGATGCTCTAAGAGTGTCTCGTGTGCGTTGTTGAAAATGAAACAAGATGATGGAGCTTAGTGGAAAGGAGCCGCCTTCACTAAGTTGGTCCACAGGCTATTTTTGGCGCAAAGTCTATTTTTAGACATATGGATCATGGTCTATGAGTTGCAGGATGCTATTTGTGGGTGATTGGTCAAGTTGGTAAAAATAGATGGACTTCTATTTTTAGACATATGGGCGGTTTCTATTTTTAGACTGCCAGGCTAAAAATAGAACAGTCGAATATTATTAGCTCATAATAATATTTTGACTATAAACATTATCTTATCCTCTTGGAGCACTTCAGTTTGAGCTACAGATGTGGCACATGTAGCTGTCAGAAGGAAATACTCTTTCTTTGTGGGTCAGTTGAGCTATTGCATGCAGGACTTCAGTTAGAACTCATGTGGTTGAGTTTGGTGGAGTTGATTGTGGAGTTGATGGAGTTGTGTTCAGTTTGACTTGGTTAAAGTAGTTGTATTTTAGTCTAACTAAAGAATACACTAGTGATGATTTGTGTGAATTAATTGATTAAATTAATTCACTAATTATTAACTCATAAAGCAACTAAAGAATACATCAGTTAACTCAGTGCATGGACAATTTAGTGGAGATAGGTGTTAGAGGTTGAGATCGCTATCAGTTGTGACTATAGTTGTGCATGAGATCTTGCACAATCAATGGGATTGAGTTATGCCAAGGAGGACTGCGCAGTGTGGGACAATATCAAGGTAATTGTAGCATGTGCTCACGTGATTTTTTCACTTAGTATTGCGCAGTGGAGGCAGGCAGACAGTGGAGGAGATTTGAAGCTGTGATTGATTCAGATCTGAGCTAGTTTGTGTGTAACAGGTGGAGATAGTACTAAGTAATTGTGAGGAGTATTGTACTATGTATTGTTGCATGTTCTCAATCATTATAATATACAGATAGTGTGGGGTTTTCAGCTGTATGCTTTCCCCGGGTTACATACTATGTTAATGTGCGCATGCAATTGATGTTTCATTGTTCTTAATGCTGCTAAATTGATGATCAACGTAGAAGAGGTTATGTATTATGCATGTATTTCGCAATAGTGTATAATCAGGATAATCTCTGTGAATAAGTGTCATATTATTCAAAATTTCTACATGTGTAGCCGAATTCTGGGTCGCTTTTGTAGAGAAGTGGCCAATCAGAAGTCTTGTGCCCACAAGAGTTGAGCATGGTGGTTAATGCCATGATCGGTGGTCGACTAAGGCAATCTGCAACATTATTGGTTTTGCCCTTGTTATACTTGATATTTAAATGGAACTGCTGCAGGTATGTGGACCACTTCTGATGGCGATCATTCTGCAATTTCCCTTGGGTCTGTGTGAACTACAGGGATCGGTGGTCTGTGTGGATGACCGTTTCCTTCCACAAAATGTAATGCTTCCATTGTTGGCAGGCCTGCATAATGAAATACATCTCTTTGTCATAAGTGGGATACTTTCGGACTGTGTCTGAAAGTGTCTCATTATGATATGCCATTGGATGCCCATGTTGAGTAAGGACTGCCCCAATAGCATAGTCAGAGGCATCTGTCTTGACCTCAAATGGTTGTTGCAAGTCTGGTAATGCGAGAACTGGTGCCGAGTAGAGGCGATCTTTCACTCTGTGAATGCCTTCTATTGAGATTCAGACCAGAAGAATTTTGCTTTCACTCCTCACTTCGTGACTTGACTCAAGGGCCAAGTGATTTGAGAAAATCCCAACACAAACCTACAGTAGAAGTCGGAAATACCTAGAAAGTTGCGGAGCTTTGTCAAAGTGGTTGGAGATGGCCAATCCCGAATGACTTAGATCTTGGCTGGATCCACATGCACCCCATGTTCATCAATAATGTATCGCAGATACTGAACCTGGGTCATGCCAAAAGTGCATTTCTCCAAATTGGCACATAACTTGTGTCGCTGCAGTGTTTGGAGAACATGTCAGATGTGGTGGAGGTGCTCTTCCCATCTTTGGCTGAAGATCAGGATGTCATCCAAGTATACCACTACAAATGAGTTTTTGAATGGCCGCAAGATGTCATTGATTAGCCTCATGAAGGTTGCAGGAGCATTCGTCAATCTGAAATGCATAACCAACCATTCGAAAAGGTCCTCCTTGGCTTTGAAGGTAGTCTTCCACACATCGGAGGGTTCGATTGGTACCTGGTGATATCATGTCTTCAAATCGATCTTGCTGAAATATTTTCCCCCCTTTAGTTGGTCCAGGAGGTCATCAATTCATGGGATCGAGTACCTATTACGGAAAGTGATCTTATTCAGCACCCGATAGTCAATACAGAGTCTCCAAGTCCCATCCTTCTTCTGTACCAACACGATCAAGCTCCCACGGGGCGATGAACTCAGACGGATGTGACCTTTTTGCAACAACTCCTGAATCTGCCTCTTGATTTCATCATTCTCTAGAACGAAGTGCCAGTAGATTGGTCCATTGGGCAGCAGCGCACCTGGGGTCATATCGATGGAGTGCATGACCTGACAGCGCAGAGGAACCCCTGCAAGGGAGGTGAAGATGTCTTCATACTCCTCCACGACCTTGTCCATCTGTAGTTGTTGTGCGGAGGGGCCTTGTCTAGAGGTCGTGGCTACTATCTTATTCTTTCTTTGAGGGCGTATCATCAGGAAATTTTCTTTCCTAGTTTTGGAAATGAGCTTGTTGCATTGTTTTTCAGCAACCAAAGAGATGGTGGTAGGTAGTGCTACCTCTGGTATCCTGTACAACTTATTTCCCAAAGTAACAATAACAACACGGGGCCTTGATTTATACACAGCGTGTCGCTTCCACAAGTATGGTTGTCCTAATAATACATCACAAACGTCAAGGGGAGCAATGTCACGTAATACCTCATCTGTGAAGGGCTTGATGTTATATGGAAGGCGACACTGTTGGCTCACGCGAAGATCTTGTCCTTGGTGAAGCCACCCGATGGTGTACAATTGTGGATGTGTTGTGGTCAGTAAGCCTAGCTGCTTCACGACCTCTGCCGAAATGAGGTTCTTTTAGCTCCTGCTGTCGAAAATGAACTGTAGCTGGGAGCCCTTTACCCACATCTGGGAGTGGAAGAGACGCTCCTCCTCCTCTAGATCTTCAGGTTCCTTCTTCTGGATCGTCGTGGTGGCAACAGTGGTGTTGGGCTTCGCATCGATAATCTGCTTTCCTTTGTCATTCCCCTTGTCGGGTTCTGACTCAGAGTTAGAACATGCATATGATTTTGAAACCTTTAGCTCGGCCACGAGTGACTGCTTTCCCCGACCCTCACTTGTGTTGTGAGTGGAGCTCTTATGGAACTCACACCACTTTCTCGTGTCATTTTTCGGCTTCACAGCGCTCTTCTTTTCTTGCAGCTTTGGCGGGTTATCTTGGGCCACCTCGCCTTGGCTTTGTCCTTTGTTCTATGGTTTGGGGGCACCTTTCCCTTGCTTTGGATTCGCATATCCAAAGTCTCGCTTCTTCTGTTTAAACTTTTGCTCGACCTTGACGGCATATCAGTATGCCGTGCCGAGTGAGGATATGTTTAGGAATTCTATTTCTTCATGGATGTACTTGTGCAGGCAGCCGCGGTATTTGAGTACCAAATGCTGCTCCGAATCCTTAATACCCAACTTTGTGCGAAGGGTATGGAAAATATTGGTAAACTCCAGCACATCTTGGTTCCTTCCCTGCCACAGCGTGGTCCACTTATGTACTAATCCTCATAGCTTCCGACAGGGTAGTACTGCTCCTCGATGGCATCCCAAAATGAATTCCATGTGGGTGTGGCTAAAAATAGTGAGCCTGTACTTTCATCCTTCTACTCGCAGTAGGTTTCCCACCAGTCCTTGAAGTGGGGGGTTTCTTTAAGAAGAGAAAAAATAATCTTTTCTCGACTGGAAAAATCATGAATAGAAGAATAACCCTATAGCATATTTAACCATTTATCGACGCCATCTGTGTCTATCTGACCCTCGAATATGGGGATTTCAAAATTAACTTGTACCTTAAACGGTGTGGCGTTTCCAGAGTAGCTGTTGGAAGCCGATGCGTCGCCCATGGGTAGCCGTTGAAGGATCTGTGAAAAGTTATCCATCATCGCGTTCTTTTGTCGCTTGAGGACTTCTTTCAAAAATATTTTGATAAGATCTCCTGCCCCCTCATCTTTCTTTTCATCCAGCATGGGAGGCCGTCAAGATTTGCGAGGTTGTTCTTGCAATGGTTTGACTAGTTCAAGCCCTAACTCCTTATATCCTGACCTTGTTGGGGACATGTAAAGAAAAATAGAGAAAAAAAAATAGACAGCTTTGATACCACTAATTCAGACTTAAATAGGAACGCAAAAAATTACAGAGATAACCATAAACACAGAGATGCAGCAGAAATAATACTTCATTTCATTAATGTAAAATATTGAAATATGCTTACAAACAGAAATGGAAATAAACCAGCTACGACGATTGTAGCTTATCTTTGAGAAGAGATGTGGTGGCTACATGCCTCTGAATTGCCTTACAATTAGGCTCAAGGGCCTTTTTAGTATTGAACAATAAGAGCAAACCCTAAACAACAAAAACCCTAACTCGAGGAGATGTAACACCAAGAATTTATGGGTCTTGTTGGGGTGAGTTGGACAGCCAACTTCCTGGGGTCGTGACTTGGTCATATTATCTCTATTTGACACGCATGATAACCCATTGGAAATATCTCTTCGAGGACTACGATAGAAAAGATGATTTTAGATAGAAAATCGCTAGTGGTAGATTTCCAAAAAACATCGTTTAGGGCCTCAAAACGGCTCCAGAAGTTTAGGACCCGAAAAACTGCTAAAAATAGTAAATTGTGCTACAATTAAGGAAACTGACAAACTGAAAGAAGTAATGGTGGGGGTCCAAGTGGAATTGGCGGGTGGCCACCAATATCCACCTGGATCAAATAAACTGAGATAAAACCAAACCAAGGCTTCTAGAGGCCAAACCACCTCAACCCTCAACTAGTGATTCCACATCATGGTCAGATATCAATAACACCAACCAGGTTGGTCCCTACCCAAGCTATCTAGGGCTCCAAGAACTAGTAACTTAATCAATACCTTTCCACGACTCCAGAGCATTTGTCCAACCCAGCTCCAGGGACTAGTAACTCAACCCACCAAGGGATCTATATCATTTTTCCTAACCTAGGCTCCATGACTAGTAACTCAACCCAAGTTGTTCCAAGGCTTCTAGAGCGTTTGTTCCAACACACATCCATAAGGAATTATGAGAAAAAATAAAAAAATAAATCAAGTGGAAAAACCCACAACACCATGGTTATCCAAGAAATGGCTACGAAAGGTTAAAACCACTCTCAATCCCTGCAATCCTCCATGCCAATGAAAACACATAACCAGATAATCACATGCATATGCCATGCATCCATAACTCAGCAAGGACATTACACATGCAACCTATTATTTTCAAAACAACCCAGTTGTAGTTGCTGGTCTACTTGTTCCCTTGTGCTTTCTTGCTTTTCTTTACCTTCTTTCTCTGAATCCAATGTATGCCAAAGTGTTCCAAGAATACTCTAGGTGTGCAAGAGTATGAGAGAATGAGAGACCTCCAACACTAAAATAACAAAAAACACCCAAAAAAGCTATGAATTGATCCTCAAAAGCCTTTTTATCATTGAGACCTCTATTTTCTTCATTTTCCTTCAATTTCCCTCATGAAATTTTGTGTTTCTTCACTTTCCTTTTCTCCTATTTTTCTTCATTTTCATAATTGAATGCCAATTAATGCTACTTTGCCTTTGTCAATGCCTTTCAAAATTTCCATGTCCATTAATTAATCATCAATGATACCCCATCACTATGTTTTTCCCAAAATTCAGATTGGAATACGTGTCCCATGACTTTGGTCTTATTTTTATTTACATAGGAAATCAACCAGGGGTTGTTACAAATCCCACCCCTATCGAGGAACACCGTCCTTGGTGTTCAACGAGACATATAAACTTTCAAAACACATGCTTCCCATCGAACTTTATAATACAGCTCAATGCAGCATTTACATCATATCATACTGCTGAGACCATGAAAATCATGCCATGAACACCATACTGCTTATTGGAGCTTTATAAGATAGCTCGATGCAGTATATATATATATATATATATATATATATATATATATATATATATATATATTACGAAAACACAACATCAAACACATATATCAGAATACATTTGTTCAACCATCGAGTAGAAAAGGATACATAGCCATCATATGATCAACGATCTCCCATGTAGCTTCATTGGGCCCAAAGTGCTTCCACTGTTATAAAATTATATATTACGGAGCAATGGAACACATAAAATATTGAAGAAATATAAACACAGAAAATGCATAAAACAAGAGAGACATAGATATACGTGGTTCACCTAGTTTGGGCTACATCCACCCAGAATAGCCAGTCATTCCTTTCTATTATCCAACAAAATGAAGAGACACAACCTACAACAGATCCGCTGTAATATCCTCTGTTTTCTCTCACAGTCTCACCTCTCTATTTCTCTCTCACAGTCTCACCTCTCTGTTTCTCGCTCACAGTCTCACCTCTCTGTTTCTCTCTCACAGTCTACACATCTATTACACAGCCTCAAATACAATTCCCTCATACAAAGAGAGGGGTTGCCTTCTAGGGCAAAAAACCCTAAACTAAACATAAGTTCTACCATTAGATCATCCGCCTAGTGAACGACCCAAATTATAGAAATTACTGTACTTTTACAAGGCGATTTTACATCTGTTTTTAGCTTCGGGGGCGCTGCCCCCGAGCCCCCGCCGAGGGACCACTAGCCCTCGAATACCCCATCCAGGGGGGATCGGCCCCGCCGGACCCCTGCGAGGCGGACAAGTCCCCCTCGCACCCCGCCGCGTGGAGGGGTGTACAAACTTCCTGGGGTATACATTCGGCTGAAACAAAGACCTCTGAACAATCATGCTCCACACACAACATCCACTACACTTAATCTTGCTCAAGTGCTCAATTTCGTAGCATGAGAATCCTTCACTACAAAAAGCACTGAGGTTCCATCTAAAATTCTCCTTCTAGTTGCACCTGCATTATAGACCTGTCAATCATATGATCAAAATCCTTCATGTATATTTTAAGCAATGAAACTTGAAGACATCATGGACTTTCACTACCGGAGGTAGTGCAAGTTTGTAGGCCACTGGTCAAATCCTCTCAAGGATGTCGAAAGGCCCACAATACCAAGGTGCCAACTTGGAACATCATCCAATACTCAAGGAGCTCCTCTTGGGTTTGATGCAAAATTACACATGCTCCCCAACCTAAAAATCCTTAAATACCCTATGGTAATATGCATAACTCTTTTATCTATCATGTGTTTCTTTTAGATTCCTTTTGATAACCTACATTTCTTATTCCATATCTACCACTATATTTGGTCCAATCAATACCATGTTCACTGGGTCACTCCAGCTGATTGGAGCATCACAACTTTGTCCATAAAGTGCCTCAAATAGACTCATCTTCAAAGATTCATGATACCTATTGTTATATGAGAACTCAACCAGTGGAAGATACTCTTCCCACTTCCATTGTTGATGCATGACATACATCCTCAACATGTCCTCAAGAATTCTGTTAACCATCTTTGTCTATCCATCTTTTTATGAATGATAAGTTGTACTAAAGGCCAAATCTATCCCCAAACCTACAAACAACTCCTTCCAAAACATGGAAGTGAACTTGGCATCTCTGTCTGACACAATCTCCTTAGGAATACCATGTAACCTCACTATCTCCTTGATGAGAATCTGAGCTATGTCACTATCTAAATTCATAGACTTAACTGTGATGAAATGAGCTACCTTGGTAAACCTATCAACCATAACCATAATAGAATCATTCTGCTTTGATTTGCTCAACAAACCTGTAATGAATTCGATGGAAATGACCTCCCCTTTCCACTCTAGAATCAGAATCAACTACAATAACCCACCTAGATGCTTACACTCTAATTTTACATGTTGAAAATCCAAAAATTTCACAACATATTCAATGTCTTTTTATATCTTGGGTGACCTGAATATGGCTTGACATGAAATTCCCTCAAGATACGCTTCTTGAGCTTGTTTTTGTCTGGAACATAGATCTTGTCCCTAATCTAACCAAGCCATCAGTCGTGAGATGATAATCCACATCTTGATCACCTATACCATGCTGATGTAACCTGTGCTTAAGCTACTGGTACCTGTCATCCTCCTATATTTCATGCAAGATCTTCTCCCCCAAGTCTATCCCATAAGAACTCACTACTGCAATTTGATTCACCTACATTCTTCTGCTAAGAGCATCTACAACCTTGTTCTCTTTACCCTAAGCATAGCCACTGACCTAGATTGCTTGAAATTCAGATTAGGTTGGTCAAACAAGTACCTAAAACCACTGTGATCACTCATCAAAATGAACCTCCTACCAAGAAGATAATATCTCCACATCTTCAATGCATGAATGATCATTGTCAACTCAAGATCATGAGTCACATAACTCTACTCGTGCTCTTTCAGTTTCCTTGACTCTAGCATACTACCTATCCTTCTTGCATCAAGACTCCACCAAGTCCTCTCTCGCAAGCATTTGTACATACCACAAACTCTTTGTCTGTATCTACAATCTTCAAGACGAGAACATTCATAAACAAATACTTCAACTACTCAAAACTAGTTGCACATTCCTCTGTCCATTAAAATTTCTTTCCTTTTCTCTACAAGTATGTAATAGGATAGGAAATCCATGAGAAGTTCTTTATGAACCTCCTAAAATAATCTACTAATCCCATAAATTATCTAACCTTATGCACATTCCTAGGAGTTTCCCACTCCATGATAGCTCTGATATTTTTAGGTCCACTACTATACCTTCCCCAAGTAGTGAACTTCTTTTCTAAAAGAAATTGCACTTTCTAAGCTTGGCATACAACTGATTCTCTCTTAGCAATCTCAACATCGTTGCTAGATGTTTTGCATGCTCTTCCTCATTCTTAGAATATATCAATATGTCGTCAATGAATACTATCTCAAACTTTTCCAGATAAGGACACAAATCGCTATTCATTAAAGACATGAAAGCAACTAGATCATTAGTCAAACGAAATGGAACCATGACAAACTCATAATACCCATACCTGGTTTGGAAGGTAGTGTTGTAGATGTCCTCTTCTTTGATGCGTACTTGATGATATGTTGATCTCAAATCAATCTTTGAGAACACTGTTGCTCCCTTCAACTGATCAAACAAGTCATCAATCTATGCCAAAGGGTGCATGTTCTTGATTGTCAGCTTGTTTAACTGCCTATAATCAATGCAAAACCTGAGAGTACCATCCTTTTTCTTCACTAAAAATATTGGTGTACCCGAAGGTAACACACTTGGCATAATGTATCCCTTATAAAGCATTTCCTTAAGATGCAACTTCAATTCCACCAACTTTCGAGTGCCGATCTTGTAAGGTGACTTTGATGTTGGTGTTGCTCTTGGTACCAACTCAATAGAAAATTTCATTTCCCTATGAGGTGGTAACTCTGAAATATATGTTGGAAATACATCCTGAAACTGTTGCAAAACTAAATACCTCTTCAAGACTTCAACATCCTCAACATCCTTCCCTTTGTCCCGGGAAATATGAAATATAAAAAATACACACCCTTTCTTACTATTATGCTTTGTGTATCAGTCCTGATGGAAATTCCATGTAAAAACATATAAATGCCACAAATGATGTGACACGTATTTCAAGTTGAATGGTGGGGGAAACATCCTAATGGGTGTTGATTCGGTTTATTATGGGTAAGGAAATTGACAAAGGAAATGACTAAGGCTTTGGAAAGGAAAAAGACATTAATTGGCATATTATTTATGAAAATAATGGAAATTGGGAGAAAAGGAAGGTGAAAGGTCACAAGTTACATGTGAGAAGGAAAATGAAGAAAAATAATGGAAAATAAAGAAAATACAGGCCTCATTAATAAAAAGGTTTATGAGGATCAGTGGGCGAGACTTGGTCAATTTAGTTTTTGAGCTCTTTCATTATTCTCTCTCTTTCTCATACTCTTGGATACTTAGAGTTTTCTTGGAGCACTCTTGGAGGGTGTGGCATACTTGGATTTTTGGAGCAAGAAGGAAAATGAAGAGCAGGAAAGCACAAGAGGCAATCGGGATCAGAAACTACATCAGATTTTCTTGCAGGTACCAAGTTTCATGTATGATTTCTTCACTAGTTTTGGCATGCATGACACATGCATGTGGGTTCTTGGTCATGATCTATCACTGGCATGGAGGATTTCCTGGGTTGATAGTGGATTTTCCTAGCCTTGCCATTTTTTGGATAGCCATGGTGTTGTGGGTTTATTTGCTTTGTTTTCTAGTTGCTTCTCATGTTTCCTTGGCTTGGATTGAGCTATTAGTTCTCATAGCCTTGGTTGAACAAATGCTCTAGAGCCCTGTAATGGCTTGGGTTGAGTTACTAGTCCCATAGCCTTGGTTGGACAAATGGTCTGGAGCCTTGTAACATCTTCGGTTGAGTTACAAGTCTTGTAGCCTTGGTTGGAAAGATGCTCTGGATCCCTTAGTGGGTTGAGTTACTAGTCTCGTAGCCTTGGTTGGACAAACGCTCTGGAGCCTAGTAAAAGTTGTGGGTTGAGTTACTAGTCCTGGGAGCTGGGTTGGAACAAACACTCTGGAGTCCTGGAAGGTTGGGGTAGAGACCGATCTGATGTTGGTTTTGTGATGTCCGACCATGAGGTGGAATCACTGTTTGATAGGTTGAGGTGGATGGCCTCTAGAAGCCATGAATGAGTTCTTATTGATGTGTTCTATGAGATCCCACATTCATGCTTGGAATATGGCACGAGGGTGAATGGATGAAGAGATATTTGGCAGAACCATTCTATGGTCGGGTGGAACATGGAAGTCCCATCCGTGGTTTGGATTTTGCAGCATTAATGAAAGGTTATTTCCCCTTGTATTCCTATGATTATTATGATGGATTATATGTGTTATATATGGTTGTGAATTCATTGATATTTATGTCCCTATTATGTTGGTTATGTTCATGTTTTATGACAAAAACCATGGGTAGATCTCATCATTTTCTTAATTGTTATTGAATGATCAATGTATCTATGACCTAATGGATGAAATGGAAACTAATGTGATAAGGAGACAATGCTTCATAACAAATCTAAGATAAGTACGAGATCCCTACACGTAATTCTGTTGTTTACACTTGTAGGTTACATGTCAATGATATGTTTGACAAAATGCATGTCATTGCTAGTAGGGATCCAGTCAAGGTCTTGAACAAGTATTTTCTTTAGTACTTTCATTTCCCTGTTACTTCACTAATTTGAAGAGGGGGATCAGTTCTAGGTAGTTTTCTAGGCTCTGAGCCTAAAAAAGTGGCTTAAATCCTAGGGTCGCTCGCACAACACTGGCAAGTTTATTCCACATTCGCTGGTTGGTAGGCCTATGAAAGCGAATTTACATTGTTGGTATCTCCCTTGCCCATAGCAAGAGAGAGACTATGGCCCAAGAGACCTAAAACAACAGTGGGACCCAGGTATAGGCTGTCTGAGTGGTTGACTTGTCCTTTGAGGGTTCTGTTGATGATGTTGGATGTTTGTATGGTGTGTTTCTGTCGGTTCCACTTCCTTAATGTGACTTAGGAGGTTGAATCATATCATAGTGGCCTCTCATTACATGTTTACCTTGGTTGGCCAGTTGCTTGGGTAAATGTGGCAGGAGGGTGTTACAGAGTGGTATCAGAGCATGGTTGCACTTTCCTTGGGTTGTGTGTTGATCATGCTTTCATGATTGGTTGCATATGTGTTCCTTATGCATGTAGTCCATGTGTTTGTTGCATTTGCATGGTGTTGATCATGGTTGTAGTGATGTTGCCATGTGAAGGTTGAAGGTGTTGTCGAGGAGTATGTCTTCATGTGTGTATGGTCGATTATGCATTATTATGCATGTCAGTGATCACATATTATCAAGTGCATGTGAGGTGGTTGTTGTTGTCATGCATGAGGTCATGGTGTGTAAAGTTGGTATGGTCATGCATTGATGGCTGGACTATAGCTAGAATTGTGTGTATATGGTTTTGTAGTCATGCGTTATATGTATATATGCAGTTTTTATGCATGTATGGTCTTGGTTATAGTTATGCATGAATAGTAGGTCAAATATGCATTGTGAAGTCATTGTATGCAAATTAGGTCATAATGATGCTATTGGTTTTTATGATGCTAATGTATTGGTTGAGATAGAGCAGGAGATGCAGACTATCAAAGTGAGGTTGCAGTATTAGAATTTGGGATAAGAGCATATCGTCATATAGGTATGGTATATTTGGCATGCATGTAAGTTAAGGATATTTATATGCACTAGTTTTATATACATTAGGTTTATGTACATGTATTTTGATGATACGATTACATTCATGATAGATGTTAGTTGATTAGTGTATTTATATGCACATGTGTTGGATAGTCAAGAATGATAGTAACTAGTAGTTGCATGCATTAATATTTTTTGTTTTATGTTAGATAACTTTATGATCATGTTATATGTTGTTGATGAATATGTTATAGGTTAACTTGTTGTTATATGATAGTTAGCTTGATGATTAGGTCATATGTTGTTGATGAGCATGTTATATGTTAACTGATTGTTGTTATATGTTAGTTAATTTGGTAATTAGGGTTATTTCATTGAGATCTTGATGATGTAATTTGTATTGGTCATATGTGTGATGGTTATGTTCATTGTAGTGAATATCTTAATGTTATATGTATTGTGTTAACTTGGTTTGACCTATGCATATGGTTATGGTTGTGATATTCAGGTATGAGCTGACATATTTTGTGATATGGTGTCTTACTAATCTATATTGATCGTACATATGTGATTGTTATGCATGAACGAAAAATGCTTATGAGCTTATGATGTGAACATGTTAGCTAGTTACTGCTATGGATGTCATGATTTAGGTTTGATTTGATATGTTGTGAAGTCGTATCATGCTAACCCAGATTGATTGTGTAGACAAGATAGCCTCCCTTAAAATAAATTAAGGTATGAGTTTGCTTATGTCGTATATTTGGTGCTTGATTGTTTGATTATGTCATCTATTTGGTGTTCAAATGTTTGGTGTCTATTACGTCATCTGGTTGATTCATTTAACATGGTATGTTTGCAAGTTGGCTGAATGTTTGATGAATTGCATAATATGAGTTCCAATGATCTTGTTTTAAGATGATTTCACTAATAAATATGTGTTGAGACAGTTGGTAGGTACTTGAGTGTAGTAGGTGATAGTTGTAGCATTATGTCTAATGACTATGGATTATGACATGTTTGTTAGTCTTGGTAAAGGTTGAATTCAATTAATAGATATGATTGTCTTGATATTTGGAACATGTGGTTGACATGAGTGAGAAGTTGTAGGAAGCATACTGGGATTAGCCTGACAAGGTAATAGTTGATATGTTTATATCACTAATAGTTGGGTGATGTGACAGTGCATAGTAAGCCTCGAATTGCAACAAAGTAAAAAGGTAAAGGGAGGAGTTGGACAATAATTCCTTTGACTATGTTTGGAAACCCTAATTCCAAACGAATGAGTGCTTTACCTATAGGAAGTCTTCTTAACCTTAATATTGTCTGACATTATGTGGATACATGCTATATTCATGAACATGTACTTGAAAAGTATATTAGCTAGTCTTTAGTTACAGGTGGATCTATCAAAGGATTGGAGTCCCTTGATAGATGGCTTGGATGTGTTCATGTTATGTTTATGTATGCACTAATAGTTATGTTTTTATGGCAGTATGATGAAGGGAGTTTCATTGCAAGAGAAGTTTCCATGAAATATTGAAGAAGAGTCAAGTTGATCTTTCCTTGGGAACCATGGGGATTGAGTCATGGTGTTTTTTGCTAGTCTTGTGCTTTTGGTGTTTTATGATTTGTTGAGTTTGATTTGCAGTTTTGTTTATGTCTGTTGCAAGGCATTGCCACTTTGGTTGTGGTTTCGTATTGTCGTCATTGGTTTTCATGATACTCTTCTTGTTTTTTCTTGACTTTCCTTTTATGTTTTGAGTCTTGGGAATTGGTTGGGAAAGAGGAAATTTGATGGAGCTCGGGACCGCTGTGTGGTACCCAAAAGGTAGTGTAAGATTCAGATGAAGCTTGGTGCATGAGTAAGTGCAGTGGAAGGTAAGAATATGACATTTGGTTAGACTGGATGGTTCCATTGTGGTAAATGGACAATGGCAGTGCAAACATGAAAATGGTAAATCGTAAGGTGAATGGATTTGAGGCGTCATATGACTTGGCTATGTTCAAAACTATTGTTCTTAATATTGCAGATGTGTTACATGAATAAAGGAAGTTCTCTTAACCTTGACCTTATAAGATATGGAAATTTTGTTGTGATCATGATTATGTTGATGTTTATATATGTATGCATGTAGGCGTGTATGTATGACATGTCTGATAGGGTGATCATGAATCATGATTAATTTATGCTAATGTTTATATGTACATATGTATGTATGTATGATGTTGACTGATGAGATCATTATTATTTTATGATATATGTATGTGTACATGTATCTATGTCACTGTCTGATAGGGTCACCAGGAATCATTCTTCTAGAGGAATGATTGTTACGTAGGAAAATGACATGAAGAGGTTCCTGGTCTATGAGGAATCAAGTGGGAAGAGTAGTCATGACAAACATATGAGGTCAGTATCATATGGATATGAATTTATATTGTATGCTTGTATTATGCCAATGATACTTCAACAAAATGAAATCAGTATAGTCTATGGCATGTTGGGACAAGCATGGATAAGAGACTAGAAGAAAGGTTTCTTGGTAAAGAGTTAGTGTGGTTTTGGATGTGTGGTAAGACTGTTATGCATATGTCGTATATGTTGTATGTGTTGCACCTGTGATGTTGTGTGCATGCGATGTGGTGTATATTTAGTGTGTATACATGTTGATTATGTAATGCTATGTACATGGTGTAGTACAAACAGTGTTGTATGAATGTTTCACATTCAGTGCTAGGTATATATGGTGCTATGTACATGTTGGATATACGGTGTTGTGTACATATTGTATTGTGTGCATGATGGATATGCATTGTTGTGTGCATATGGTGCTTTGGGCATGTTGGATATGTGGTGTTGTGTATAGATGATGTTATGTACATGTTGGATATGCAGTGCTATGTACATATGGTGTTGTGTACCTATTGTACATGTGGTGTTATGTACATATGGTGTGGTGTGCATGATTGTACTAGTGGTATTGTGTGCATGTAGTGTTGTGTACATGTTGTATAAGTGGCATTGTGTGTAGGTAGTGTTGTGTACATGTCGTGCATGTGGCATTGTGTGCATGTAGTGTCGTGTACATGTGCGCATGTGGTAATGTGTACATGTGGTATTGTGTACACATTGTACAGGTGGTGCAGTGTACATGTGGAGTTGTGTACACGTTGTGCAGGTGGTGCCATGTACATGTGATTCTATGCACACATGATGTAGGTGGTGCTTTGTACAGGTGGTATTGTGTACATGTTGTACATATGGTACTAGTATACATGTGGTATTACGTGCATGTCATACATGAGGCGTTGCGGGCATGTGGTACTATGTATGTGCATTGTGTAGTCATGGTATCATGACATGTGTATTCCTTGTGCTTTACTTTTTGTAATAAATGTATTTTGTTGTGTTATATGCTAGGTGTAAGTACATGTATTATGTGACATTGTACATTGGGTATAGATGTATGAGTTGTGTTGTATATCAAGTGTATGTGTATGCATTTGTGCTATCACAGGTTGTGTGCGGATGCATGTCTTGTGATGTACATTGTGTACATATACGTGTTGTGTCATGTTCTACACTAGACGTAGGAGTATGTAAGATATTGTGTTATACATTGGGTATAGGTGTATGTGTTGTATATCAGGTGTAGGTGCATGTATCGCATGGTTTTGTATGGCGTGCATGGTTGTATGTGTGTGATGCACACTACGGGTATGTGCACATGGTTGTGGAGAAGGCATTGGGTGTTGTCAGGTCTGGCAACTAATCCAGAGTGCATATGGAATAAGGACAAAGGCAGAAGCTAAGGATTTATTAAAGGATCAGTATCTCATTTCAGTTTTATTATGCATGTGATTTATGATTTTGGTATATGTTGATTACATGTGATCTATGATTCTGGTTTATGATGGTTACACGTGATTTATGATTTTTATCTATGGTGGTTATGTTTTGAGCTAACCTGATGTGATATGTTTATACATGAGGATTTGGTCAAATATGCTAGTTTGACTTGTTGTGACAGGAAGTGAACAAAATTGCAAATGTATCTTATTGACGGGCCACCACTGAGGTATGATTTGAAGTTATTTCAATTTATTTTGAATCTAATGGAAATTATGTGCTTGGAACAGGAATGCATGAACATGCTTGGTTGAGTGGCCGAAATCAACTACAAGAATTAGCAGTAGCAACAAAGAAATTGAAACAGGCAGCAGTATGTTGGTAAAGCCTTCAGGAGCAGGTCCATTGTGGGACACTGGTGCTCAATAGTGTCCATTGATTTCCATGAGCATGCTATGACCAGTATGATGGTTTTGAGGCAGGGATATTCCTTGGTTTTTGTATCTTTTGATGCGAGGAAGCCTTTTAAAGGGATGGATTGCTTAGGATGGGGGTGCTAGTTGAACTTGGAAGGTGAGAGACTACACAGAAGGGTTGACCAGATTTCTCGAGGGACTGTGTAGTAGAGAAGGGAAGACCATGTATGGATTTGTTTTGGTCATGAGAACTTCCAGATGGAATCAAATGCGCATTGGGAGTGCGCCCTACAAAAATGAGCCAGTAACTATTTACTAAGAGGAAAATTGGTGCAGGATTATAGTGTTGGACATTGGATGCAGATTTGACTTGCAGTGGATTCTGGACTTCTTGGGAAGGAGGTGAATCCTGGTATTACTTTTAGGGTGGAGGTGTGAGCCTCTAGATTCCCCTGTTGATTGATACGGGCCCCGTATCCTTTTATTTGTTGGTTGAGAAAATGTATATGTGTTTATATTATTGTAAATACTTTATCGAGCTAGTTTATAAAGCTCCATAGATAGTATGGTTATTTCCTGGTTGAAGCAAATGTGTATGTGTATATGTGGTTATTGTAAATACCATAATGAGCTATGTTATAAAGCTCTAGTAAACAATATGATTGTCATGTTTCAGTAGTGGTCATTGTAAATACTGCAACGAGCTGTGTTATAAAGCTCCATAGACAATATGGTTATTTGTTGGTTGAGAAAATGTGTGTGTATATGTGGTCATTGTAAATATCGTAATGAGTTGTGTTATAAAGCTCCACTATGTGGTATGTTGTCATGATGTTTTTCTTTTGAGCAGGTCTTTCATTCTAAATACTGCAACGAGTTGTGTTATAAATCTCCATGGGAAGTATGTTTTTTTTACAACAATATTGTTGGTATAGGTGCCATTGAACACCAAGGATGGTGTTCCCCCAAGGGGGAGGGTTCTGTAACAACCCTGGTGAAAATCCCGTGTATAAATATATAAATACCATGGACGATGGGACATGTATTCCAAGTTGAATGGTGGGGTAAACATCTTAGTGGGTGTTTATTCAATTTATTATGGCTAAGGAAATTAGCAAAGGCAAAAGGAATTAATTGGCATTTTATTTAAGAAAATAATTGAAATTAGGAGAAAGGAAGGTGAAAGGTCATAGGTTTCATGTGAGGAGGAAAATGAAGGAAAATAATGGAAAATGAAAAAATAGAGGCCTCATTAATAAACATGCTTCAAAGTATCAGTGGGGAAGACTTGGTTAGTTCAGTTTTGGAGCTCTTTAATTATTCTCTCTCTCTCATACTCTTGGATACTTAGAGTTTTCTTGGAGCACTCTTGGAGGGTGTGGCATACTTGGATTTTTGGAGCAAGAAGGCAAAGGAAGAGCAGGAAAGCACAAGAGGGCATCGGGATTAGCAACTACATCAGATTTTCTTACAAGTACCGAGTTGCATGTATGATTTCTTCACTAATTTTGGCATGCATGGCACATGCATGTGGTTTCTTGGTCATGATCTATCACTGGCATGGAGGATTTCCTGGATTGACAATGGATTTTCCTAGCCTTGCCATTTTTTGGATAGTCATGGTGTTATGGGTTTATTTTCTTTGTTTTCTGGTTGATTCTCATGTTTCCTTAGCTTGGGTTGAGCTATTAGATCCCATAGCCTTGGTTGGACAAATGCTCTGGAGCCCTGTAATGGCTTGGGTTGTGTTTCTAGTCCCATATCCTTGGTTGGAAAAAAGCTCTAGAGCCTTGTAACAACTTGGGTTGAGTTACTGGTCTCGTAGCCTTGGTTGGACAAACACTCTAGAGCCCTTGGTGGGTTGAGTTACTAGTCTTGTAGCCTTGGTTGGACAAACACTCTGGGGCCCAGTAAAATTTGTGGGTTGAGTTACTAGTCCCATAGACTTGGTTGGACAAATGCTTTGGAGCCTAGTAAAAGTTGTGGGTTGAGTTACTAGTCTTGGGATATGGGTTGAAACAAACACTCTAGAGCCTTGGAAGGATGGGATAAAGATCGATCTAATGTTGGTTTTGTGATGTCCGATCGTGAGGTGGAATCATTATTTGATGGGTTGAGGTGGATGACCTCTGGAAGCCCTGAATGAGTTTTGATTGATCTGTTCTATGAGATCCCATATTCATGGTTGGAATATGGCATGGGGGTGAATGGTTGAAGAGATATTTGGGTCATCCATTCTATGGTCAGGTGGAATGTGGAAGTCCCATCCCTAGTTTGGATTTTGTAGCATTAATGAAAGGTTATTTCTCCTAATATTCCTATGATTATTATGATGGATTATATGTGGTATATATGGTTGCGATTTCATTGATATTTTTGTCCGTATTGTGTTGGTTATGTTCATGTTTTATGACAATAGCTTTGAGTGGCTCTCATCATGTTCGTAATTGTTATTGAATGATCAATGTATCTATGACCTAATGGATGAAATGACAACTAATGTGATAAGGAGAAAATTCTTCATAACGAATCTCAGATAAGTACAAGTTCCCTACACTTAGTTATGTTGTTTACACGTGTAGGTTACATGTCAATGATATGTTTGATGAAATGCTTGTCATGGCTATTAGGGATCTAGTCGAGGCCTTGAACAAGTATTTTCTTTAGTACTTTCATTTCCTTGTTACTTCAATGATTTGAAGAGAGGGATCAGTTCTAGGCATGTCCTGGGCTATGAGCTTGAAAAAATGGCTTAAATCCCAGGTTCGCTAGCACAACACTGACAATTTTGGTCCATAGTCGATGGTAGGAAGACCTGTGAGAGTGACTTTAGGTTGTTGGTCACTCCCTTACCCATAGCATGAGAGTGACTATGGCCCAACAGACCTAAAACAACAATGGGACTCATGGATAGTCTGTCTAAGTGGTTAACTTGTCCTCTAAGAGTTTTGTTGATGATGTTGGATGTCTGTATGGTGTGTTTCCATTAGTTCCACTTCCTTAATATGATTTAGGAGGTAAAATCATATCATAATGGCCTTTTGTCGCATGTTTACCCCGACTGGCCAGTTGCTTAGGTAGATGTGGGAAGGGGGTGTTACACTTTGCATGCATAGTTGTAACCATTCCCACTGATGTAATCTTATTCTTACCCTACAATATTCTCTTCTCTTCGTCATCATCCAGGTACTCAATATCCTTATCATATCAATCTACCTTTGTCCTATGAATGTACAACCAATCCGTATCCAACAACATATTGTATGATCCCAACAGAAGAACATTTAGATATGTTGATGTAGACATACAATTTATCTCAAATGCATAAGATCGTACCCAATGATGAAATCTTTTCTTAGTACCTGTAGCCAACTGAACCAACCAAGATGCAACATGCACTTATTCCATCTCGATATTAGATGTGTGATGATCATCCTTCATATTATTGAATGATACATAAATGTGAGGGATAATTTGTACAAAATCCCCCTATATGTGTCTCTTGAGCATTGGAAATCTGATGTCTACCACCCTAATGTTGTGGACAATCTCTCTTGTGATGATCCTTGCCACAAGCCCAACACTGTAAAGGCTTCCTGCCATCACCCTTATTTTTCTCCTTAGACTAGAATCCATGTCCTCTATTAACTACATTGAATTTCTTGTATGAAATTGCATTCTCCTTATTACCTACATCCTGAAGTCTTTCTCGCTTCCTATCCCACTTTCCCTTTGTCTTATAATTACCTTTCCAACCCTTCTTAGGGTACTACTTATTATTAGACTTCTTGTTAGAAAATTATATATTACGGAGCAATGGAACACATAAAATATTGCAGAAATATAAACACAAAAAACGCATAAAACAAGAGAGACACAGATATACATGGTTCACCCAGTTTGGGCTATGTCCACCCCGAATAGCCAGTCCTTCATTCCTATTATCCAGCAAAATGAAGAGACATAACCTACACCAAATCTGCTATAATATCCTCTGTTTTCTCTCACAGTCTCACCTCTCTATTTCTCGCTCACAGAATACACATCTATCACATAGCCTCAAATACAATACCCTCATACAGAGAGAGGGGTTGCCTTCTAGGGCAAAAAACCCTAAACTAAACATAAGTTCTACCATCAGATCATTCGCCTAATGAACGACCCAGATTGACTAGAAATTACTATACTTTTACAAGGAAATTTTACAGCTGTTTTTAGCTTCGGGGGCAGCGCCCCCGAAACCCCCCACCAGGGGGGGCTCCCAAAGGTCGCAGCCGCCCCCCCCCTGGAACCCCCCTGCAGTGAATATTTTACGGGTGGCGTTGCCGCCCCCATTTCGAACTGGGGTCCTATGTGGCGATACCTTTGAATATAGAAGATAATCAGGCTCCATACACCCAACAATCTCCCACTTGGCGACTGATTGTAGCAACTCCACCGCTGCTCCATTTGCTGGACAATGACTCCTCTTTGGACCTGGCTGTTTCTCATCTTCATCGTCATCCTTGAAGACCAACTGAAACTGAGCATATTCTCAGTTTCTCCCTGGTTACAACTTTTGTTAGCATATCTGCAGGATTCTGGCTAGTGTGTATCTTTTCCAGCTTCAACTCTCCATCTTCCAACACTGATCGTATGAAATGGTACTTGAGCTGTATATGTTTAGTCCTGGAATGAATTGCTGAGTTCTTTGCAAGATGAATGGCACTTTGGCTATCACTGTATAACGTGCCCATATCATGCTCCTTACCCAATTCACCCATAAACCTTTGTAACCAAATCATTTCTTTACTAGCCTCTGTAGCAGCAACATACTCTGCTTCTGTTGTTGAAATTGCAACAACACTTTGGATTTTTGAAACCAAACTGACAGCTATTCCTCCAACAGTAAATACATATCCTGTAGTGCTCCTCCTGTTATCTCTATCACCTACCATATTTGCATCAACATATCCTTGTAGGGAGATGTTTGAACCACCAAAGCATAATGCTTGATTTGTGGTACCTTTCAAATATCTGAGAATCCATTTCACTGCCATCCAATGTTCCTTTCCCGGATTGTTCATGTACCTACTTACAACTCCCACTGCATGTGCAATATCATGCCTTGTGCAGACAATTGCATACATTAAGCATCCAACTGCTGATGCATATGGAACTTTAGACATATAATCCATGTCTTCTTGGGTCTTTGGGCACATTTCCTTGCTAAGTTTGAAATGGCTGGCAAAAGGTGTACTAACTGGTTTTGCATTGTGCATGTTAAATCTTTTCAACACCTTTTGTATGTACTCATTCTGAGACAATGTTAATTTACGATTTTTCCTGTCTCTAGTTATTCTCATACCAAGGATTTGTTTTGCAGCTCCCAAATCCTTCATTGCAAATGAATTTGCCAATTTTCTTTTGAGCACATTTATTTCCTGCATGTTATATCCTACAACAAGCATGTCATCTACATACAATAACAATATAATATAGCTGCCATCAATTTGTTTTTTCAAATAAACACAATGATCAGAGTGACATCTAGTATAACCTTGTTCAGACATAAACTTGTCAAATTTTAGATACCACTGCCTTGGAGCCTGTTTTAAGCCATACAAGCTCTTCTTCAACCTGCAAACTAGTTTGTCCTTCCCTTTCACCTCATATCCTTGTGGCTGCTGCATATATATCTCTTCCTCCAAATCCCCATGGAGAAAGGTTGTCTTTACATCTAACTGCTCAAGATGCAAACCTTCAGTTGCTACAAGACTTAAAATGGTTCTGATTGAAGTCATTTTAACAACAGGAGAAAATATTTCATCAAAATCAATACCTTTCTTCTGTGCAAACCCCTTCACTACAAGTCTAGCTTTATACCTCTGTTTTCCTCCATCTTCTTCCTTCAGTCTGTAAACCCATTTATTCTTCAATGTAGTTTTTCCTACAGGCAACCTGACTAAATCCCAAGTCTGGTTATGCATTAAGGAGTCTATCTCTTCTTCCATGGCTACCTCCCACTTCTTCCTGCTTTCAACCTGCATTGCTTCTTCATAACATTCGGGTTCACCAGAATCAGTCAACAATAAATAATATAATGAAGGAGAGTATCGTTCAGGGGGTCTACTTATCCTGGTAGATCTTCTAACACCACTTTCAGGTGTTTGGGGTGCCTGTTGTTGTTGTGGTGGTTGCTATTGTTGTGGTTGTTGATTATTATTATTTTCAGGCACCTTTCCTTTTTCAGTGATTTCATCAAGAACTGTGTATTCCTTGTTTTCCTTTTCCTGTTTCTTTTCCCGCAACTGATTCTTATACAAGACCTTTTCATTGAATATTACATCTCTGCTCCTAATGATTTTGTGATTTTCGTAATCATATAAGCGATAAACAAAATCATTAACACCATATCCAATAAAGGTACATTTCTTTGACTTTGCCTCAAGCTTTGTTCTATTTTCTTTATCAATATGGACAAAAGCCTCACAACCAAAAGGATTTAAAATAGAGTAGTTTACCTTTTTACCTGTCCATGCTTCCTCTGGAACACCACCATCCAAGGAACTTCAAGGCCCTCTGTTTATTAGATAAACAGCAGTATCTATAGCATCCGCCCAAAACTGTAAAGGCAATCTTGCATGCAATCTCATGCACCTTGCACGCTCCACGATTGTTCTGTTCATCCTTTCTGACACACCATTTTCTTGTGGTGTTCTTGGAACTATCTTCTCTCTGCGAATTCCATGCTCTGAACAGTACCTATCAAACTCTTTGCTGCAATATTCACCTCCATTGTCTGATCTAAGACACTTCAATTTATTTCCTGTCTCAATCTCAACCAAAGCTTTCCATTTCTTGAAAGTATCAAATACATCAGATTTATTCTTAATACAATAAATCCAAGTTTTTCTAGTTGCATCATCAATGAAAGTAACATAATAATGAGAGCCACCAAGAGATGATACCTGAGCAGGTCCCCATACATCTGTATGCACAAGCTCTAATTTTTCATTCTTCTTTTCTTTCCCAACTCTGAGAAATCTGACTCTCTTCTGTTTTCCATAAATGCAATTCTCACAGAAGTCCAAATCAACATTCTTCAAACCCGGTAACAAATTCCTTGAGTGAAGAATCTTCATCCCCTTTTCACTCATGTGTTCGAGCCTATGATGCCATAATGCTGCATCTGCTCCTTTGGAGGTTAAAGCATTAACAGAGTTAGAAATACCATTGCATAAATACAATGTACCAACCTTTTCACCTTTTGCTATTACCAGGGCTCCTTTGGTGACCTTCCAAGCTTTATCTGTGAAAGTTGTCACACAACCTTCACCGCCTAACTGCCCTGTTGAAATCAGATTTTTCTTTAGATCTAGAACATGCCTTACCTACTTTAATAGCCATTGGTTTCCATTCTGCTGTTTTACAAGAACCTTACCCATTCCAACGATTTTACAGGGTTTATCATCACCCAGACGAACTTGTCCAAAATCTCCTTGAACATAGTCATGAAAGTATTTCTTATCAGGTGTGGCATGGAATGAAGCCCCTGAATCTACCACCCAGGAATCAGTAATATTTTCGAAAGAAAGAATCAAAGCATATTGTAACACCTCACCTGTCACATTTGCTTCATGATTGTTTTCTTGCTGTGCATCTCCTTCCTTTCCCTTCCGAGATCTACAGTCTTTATTTAGGTGTCCTTTCTTTCCACATTTCTAGCACACTATCCTCGATCTGGACTTGGATCTGCCTTTCCTTGATTTACTGTGATATCCTGAGCTCTTTCCTCTTTCCATTTTTCTTTCTCTAGACTCTGCACTCAAAGCATTTCCGGATGTCTCACCGGAGCTTTTCCGTCGTATTTCCTCGCTAAGGATAGCACCGAGAACATCATCAAACTTTAAAGTACTAGATACAGAAACGGAGTTACTAATTGCCATTACCAAACCATTCCAACTTTCTGGTAATGACCACAAGAATAACAGAGCTCTAACTTCATCATCAAAGTTTACCCCTACAGAACTTAACTGACTTGTAACTGTATTAAAATCATTTAAATGGTTTGCAACAGATCCACCTTCCGACATATTCATATTAAATAACCATTTCATAAGAAATACCTTGTTTGAGGCCGAGGGTTTTTCATATAGTTTCAACAACGTCTGCATCAAACCCTCTATCATGGTTTCCTTCGAAATGTTGAAGGAGACTGATGTAGCAAGGCACAACCGTATTGTTCCGAGTGCCTTTCTATCGAGAAGGTTCCATTCTTCGTCTTTCATACCTGTCGGCATCTTTGTTTTTCCACCCAATGGTAGGTATAGATCTTTCTGATACAGATAATCTTCCATCTACATCTTCCACAGCGAGAAGTTTTGGCCGTTAAATTTCTCGACCCTAAACTTACCATCTTCCACCATTGCTCCCACTCGAACCAGGAACCCTTCTTTCCTGTGAGTTTATTAGCCAAATAGACCTTCGACTCTGATACCAGTTGTTAGAAAATTATATATTACACAGCAATGGAACACATAAAATATTGCATAAATATAAACATAGAAAATGCACAAAACAAGAGAGACACAGATATACGTGGTTCACCCAGTTTGGGCTATGTCCACCCCGAACAGCCAGTCCTTCCTTTCTATTATCCAGCAAAATGAAGAGACATAACCTACAGCAAATCCGCTATAATATCCTCTGTTTTCTCTCACAGTCTCACCTCTCTATTTCTCGCTCATAGAATACACATCTATCACACAGCCTCAAATACAATACCCTCATACAGAGAGATGGGCTGCCTTCTAGGGCAAAAAACCCTAAACTAAACATAAGTTCTACCGTCAGATCATCCGCCTAATGAACGGCCCATATTGACTAGAAATTACTATACTTTTACAAGGCAATTTTACAGTTGTTTTTAGCTTCAGGGGCAGTGCCCCCGAAACCCCCCACCAGGGAGGGGGCTCCCAAAGGTCGTAGCCGCCCCCCCTGGACCCCCCCTACAGCGAATATTTTACGGGCGGCATTTCCGCCCCCATTTCGAACTGAGGTCCTATGTGGCGATACCTTTGAATATAGAAGATAATCAGGCTCCACACCCAACATCTCCCATAACAATGTTTCAACTTCGCAATGTATTCCTCCAATGTTTGAGGCTCATCATACTCAATCTAATCCTTAAATGCTAATGGAAATTCACTAAAAAATCTTTGAACTTTCATTTTCTCATCCTTAAGATATGGTACATACCTCAATAACTCCAAAAACCTACGTGTATACTCTTCATCTAGCATAGACCCCATCTTGAACTTGTAGAAATCCATAGCCTTATCATCATAGTATCTCTCTGAAAAGTATTACTTCTCACTCCTCCTATATGGATGGTGACAGTGATGACGGTGATGTATCTCTGAACCAAACTAGAATAGAGCCCATTGTTATTGCCCCACCTGTTATGAGTATCAATGAACCTACCATCCCTGTTAAATGTGTATCCTAATTGAGAGCTGCTACCATATTCCCCATTGGACCTTTTCTCTTATCCATGACTTATCCTAAGCGGTCCCTGTCTATGCAAATATGATAGACTATGAAGGATGAATGCATTAAATTATGATTTTTTTTCCTATTCCCTTGCAAGTCTTTCCTATGACTGAATTATCCTGTCACTATCCACCTTACAACTTCTTATTTTTGCTTTCTAACTTCTCAATGTATCTTCTATGTGAGGGGAGTACTCATCATCGTGTTGTTCATCTGATCTATAGGGAGAATCATGTGAACTGTAATCCACCATTTTTCTAGTCATCTTGATCTTCTACTTCCTAAGAGCATACAATATCAGATAACCAAATATAAATGTGATCAAACATAACTCAGTGAAGTTCAAGGGAGGTTATCTTGTAACATCACCTCCTCTCACATCTACCCACTTTCACTAGCTTACTTGGGGTAAACATGAGATTATGGGTTACTATGATATGACTCAACCTCGTATATGACCTTAAGGAAATGGAGTCAAAACAACAAGACCTTACTGACTTCCCTCGGGTGCCACGGGACCTCCAAGAGTAACCCAACCTCTCCAAGTGTCCAACCCTTGAGACAACTCACCTTTTTCCTAACCTAGAGCCCCAGTCGCTCCCTTGCCAAGGCCTCCATGTGACTATGGGTTCCCAGTCACTCCCATAGGCCTACATTAGTGCAACTGTGGCCCTTTTCTGCCAGTGTTGTGCCAACAACTACAACAATTAAGGCTACTTTCCAGGATTGAGGCTTAGCCTCTGCCCAGAAAGTTATGAAACTTCCAGAACTCATGAAAGACATGAAGACAATGCTTGTAGACCAAAATTTGGAACTAGCACTTGACCTAACCATCCCAAACTAGGACTGACATTCTTTCAAACACTTGGTAGATATGTCACCTATAGGTCGTGAATGCAATTCTGAACAAAAGGGACTGAAAAATTATTTGAGGTTTAACAAGAAGGGTATCTCCTTTCTCACAATCATTGTCATAACGTCAATTAGGTCTTGCATTCATTATTTATTCAGCTACAAGTAAAAGCATGAATAGAATAATGACTCAGATCTGTCATAAAACCATACTTATAACCAACATATAAGCAGATAAATAACCATAAGAGAACAACCATTAAATCCACATAATAACCAATATATTTCCTTACCAAAAGCAAGAGAAAACTTATCTTTTATTAACCATAGGAAATTACCAACCAGGTTCAGGACTTCCACATTCCACCCGACCATAGATTGGCTGAACCATATCTTTCTTTTAGCCTATCACCGTCGTACGATATTCCAAGAATGAATGTGGGATCTCATGGGATGAACTAATCCAAAGACAACCAATGGAATCCAGAGGATAAACCACCTCCACCCTCTCCATACTGTGATCACACCTAAGCTAGTGTCAGGATCACAAAATCGAACCAAGCATGGATGCCTATGAATTTCTTTAGCATCCTTGAGGAATTTTCATGTCTCCACCCTCAGGCTTTACCGTGTATCCCTCCATTATCGGTAAAGGGATTCCTAGGCCTTTGGGAATTTTCCCAAGACCACCTCACCCTAGATTCCAAAACCATCTGGAAACCAAAGCTCAAATCGATAATAATCCCATCACATCATGGCTATTCAGAAATTCCAAGGCTAGGCTAAAATCCACTATCAAACTCGGAAAAACCCATTCTAATGACAACAAAAGAACCAAACACCAACATGAACATATCATGCATTTCAAAACCAACTAGGAAATCACACATGCAATTTGTTACCTACAAGTACTCTTGTTGAAGCTACTTGATCCTTTCCTTCCTTTTCTTTCCTTGATTTTCCTTTCCTTTCCTTTCCTTGGATGCTTACTTTCTTTCTCCTCTTGGTGCATTCTCCTCTCTGAGACAATTCTACCACTAAAATGGCAAAAGCTAACAAAACGCTACCAACTGATGCTTTGAGGTCTTTTTATTGATGAGGCCCCTAATTTCTTCAACTTTCCATTATTTTCCTTCATTTTCCTCCTCACATGCAACCTATGACCTTTCACCTTCCTTTTCTCTTAATTTCCATCATTTTCATAAATAATGTGCCAGAAATACCTTTTTTCCTTTCCAAAGCCAAAGTCATTTCCTTTGCCAATTTACCCTTAGCCATAAAACACAAGAAGTGATGCCTACTAGGATATATAGCCCAACATTCAACTTGGAATAAGTGTCCCTTTCCCGTGGTCTTATTTTACCTTTATTAACTTTTATTACATAAAATTTTAACCTTGGACTATTGCAGACCCCTCCTCGTTTGGGGAACATCATCCTTAGTGTTAAGCCACACCTAGACCTAGAAAAAGTGTTGAAGAGAAAAAAGCATACTTCCTATGGAGCTTTATAACCCATCTCATTGTATTATTTACAATAACATCCTGCTCAAAGCAAAACCATCATGACAAATATAACAACATGACAACCATACCGCTTATTGGAGATTTATAACTTATCTCATTATGGTATTTAAAATAAAAATCATACATAAATATGTAAAAATACCAAGACTCTTTCAATGAAGGATACATAGCCCACATTTGATCAACCATCTCCTATGTAGCTTCATCAGGCCCAAAGTTCTTCCACTACACTTTAACCTTCTCGAGTGCTCTGTTTTGGAGCACAAGATGTTTCCACTGCAATATGCATTGGGGTTCTGACTGGAATTATCTTTCTTGCTCCACCTAAAATATAGACCAATCAATAACATGATCAACATCCTTTACATATATTTTAAGCAATGAAACATGAAAAACATCATGGACTTTCATTATTGGAGGCAGTGCAAGTTTGTAGGCCACCGGTCCAATCCTCTCAAGGATGTCAGAAGGCCCGCAATCTGTGGTGCCAACTTGGCACATGATCCAATCTTCAAGGAGCTCTTATAACTAGTCTCCATAACTTTTATGCTTGTCTCGTGTTTCTTTTAGGTTCTTATTTATAACCTACATTTCCTATTCCATGTCTACTTACATGTCCAGTCCAATAAGTACCATATTCACTGGATCACTCCAGTGGATGGGAGTGTTACAACTCCACCCAAACAGTGCCTCAAACAGACTCATCCTTAGTGACTCATTATACCCATTGTTGTAAGGAAACTCAACCAATGGAAGGTACTCCTCACATCTACTCTGTTGAAGCATGACATACATCCTCAACATGTCCTCTAATATCTTGTTGACCCTCTTTATATCTCCATCTATTTGTGGATGATAAGTTGTGTTGAAGGCCAATTTTTTCCCCAATCCTACAAATAACTCCTTCCAAAACATGGAAGTGAACTTAGCATCCATGTCCGACACAATATTCTTTAGAACATCGTGTAATCTCACGATCCCCTAATGAAGATTTGTGCTACCTCACTAGCTGAATAGGTAGTCTTCACTGGAATGAAGTGAGATACCTTTCTCATCCTGTTTACCAAACCCATGATAAAATCATGTTTCCTCATTTTCCTCAGAAGAACTATAATGAAATCCATGGAAATGACCTCCCATTTCCATTATGGAATTAGAATCGGTTGAAGCAACCCACCTGGATGCTTACACTCTGCTTTAACCTACTGACAGTTCAAGCATCTTGCCACAAAATCTACCACTTCCTTCTTCATATTTGGCCATTAGTAGAACTTTTTCACTGATATCAATGTCTTCTTATATCCTGGGTGACCTGAATATGGTTTCACATGAAACTCCCTCAATATAAGATTCTTGAGTTCACTGACATAAGACACATAGATCATATCCCTAAATCTCACCAAGTGATCTATTGTAAGATGATAATCCACATCCTGATCACTTGTACCCTATTATAACTTGAGCGTAAGCTCCCTGCACCTATCATCCTATTTTCATGCCTATAATACCTGATCCTATAAATCTATCCCATATGAGCTCACTGTTGCAACATGGTTCAACTGCACTTTCCTGATGAGAGCATCCACAACCCTGTTTTACTTTCCCTTAATGTACTTGATCTCAAAGTGAAGCTCACTATGGGTAGCCAACCATCTAGCTTACCTGACATTCAAATTTGGCAGGTCAAATAGATATCTCAACCCACTGTGATCGCTCATCAACAAAAACCTCCAGCTAAGAAGATAATGTCTCTACATATTCAAGGCATGAATAATAGTTACCAACTCAAGATCATGAGTCTCATAGTTATGCTCATTCTCATTCAGTTTCCTGGAATCCTAGAATATAACTTATCCTTCCTACATATGGACTCCACGAAGCCCTCTCTTGCAAGCATATGTACATACTACCAACTCTTTATCCGGACCTGCAATCTTTAACACTAGGGCATTTGTCAACAACTACTTCAACTACTCAAAATTGGCTTCACACACCTTTGTTTATCCAAACTTCTTACCTTTCTTATGTAATGATGTAATAGGATATGCAATAAGTGATAAGTTCCTAATGAAGCTCTTGTAGTACCTACTAAGCCCATGAATGATCTGACTTCTTCCACATTTCTAGGAGTTACCCACTCCATGATAGCCTTTATCTTTTCTGATTCTACTGCTATTCCATTCTTGGAAACATTATGTCCCAAGTAGTGTACTTTTGTCTGAAAGAAACTACACTTGATAACCTTAACATAGAATTGATCCTCTCTTAGCAATCTCAACACTGCTGCTAAATGCTTAACATACTTTTCCTCATTCTTAGAATATATCAAGATGAGATCAATGAATACAATAAAAAACTTGTCTAGATAAGGACGCAACACACTATTTTTCAAACACATAAACGTAGTTGGAGCATTAGTAAAATCGAATTGAGCTACAAAAAACTCATAATGCCCATACCTAGTCCTGAAGGCAATCTTGTAGTTGTCTTCTTCTTTGTTGTGTACTTGATGGTATCATGATCCCAAATCTATCTTTGAGAACATTTATGCTCCCTTCAACTGATCAAACAAGTTGTCAATCCTTGGCAATGGATACTTGTTCTTGATTTTCACCTTGTTCAAATGCCTGTAATCAATGAAAAATATAAGAGTACCATCCTTGTTCTTGATGAACAATATTGGTGCACCCCAAGGTGCTACACTTGGCCTAATGTATCCCTTATCAAGAATTTCCTTCAACTGTAACTTCAACTCTACTAACTCTAGAGTGCTCATCCTATAAGGTGCCTTTGATGCTTTTGATGCCCCTCGTACCAACTCAATAGAAAAGTATACTTCCCTTTGTGGAGGAAACTCTTGAATCTCCGCTGGAAACACATCCTAAAACTTCTGCAATACAGGGTACCTCTTGAATATTTCTGCATCCTCAACATCCTTACCCTTGTCAGTGGAAATATGAAATGAAAACATCACACACCCTTTTCTGCAACTGTGCTTAGCCTGCATAGCGGTAACCATCCTCACTAATTTAGGATTCTTCTTCCCATGCAATATTCTCTTCTATCCATTATCATCCAAACAATCAAAATAATTGTCATAGAAATCTACCTTCATCCTGTGAAGATACAACCAATCCATACCCAAAAACATACTATACAATCCCAATGTAATTACATTCAAATTTGATGATGTAGTCATACCATTCAACTCAAATGCACAAGCTCTTACCCAGTGATGAACTCTCTTCTTTGTACCTACAGAAAACTACACCAACCAAGACTCTACATGCACTTGTTTTCTCAAGCGACACTTATCTACCAGGTCAAGATTAACATAAATATAATTAGATCCAGGATCATTCAAAATAGAAATAACTTTATCACTAAGCCTACCATTGATCTCAATTATAGATGCTTCATGATCCACCTACCTATTTTCCATAGCTGCATAAATCCAAGGAATACTATGACCAACATCCCCAATTGTTTGCACCCGCTGAGCACTATAGATCTGAGGCCTAGCTCCCTGGTACAATGGATAATCCTTGGTGATCTTTGCCACATATCTAACACTACAATGGTGCTCTACTATCACCTCTAGTATGCTACTCTCTAGGATGCGACCCATGTTCCATCTCAACTATGTTGAACTTCTTGTAAGGAATAACATTTTATTTTTCACCTGCATCTTGAGGTCTTCCCCACTTCAGTGGTCATTTTCCTTTTACATTCTAATTTCCCTTCAAGTCATGTTTACGCTCATCTTTTCGGTTTGAATGCTCATAACAATGCTTCAATTTATGGATGGATTTGTCAAATGATCTAGGATCATCAAACTCAATCCAATCTCTATATGTTGCAGACAATCGACTGATGAATCTTTAAATCTTAGGCTTCTCCTCCTTAAGATATGGCACATACCTCAACAAATCCAAGAATATGTTAGTGTACTCATCATTTGTCATAGAACCCATATGTAGCTCATAAAAATCCTTAGCTCTACCATCATAGTACCTCTCTCATAAGTTCTTCTTCTTGAAGAGCCTCTCGAACTCATCCCAAATCAAGTCTTATTCCCAAATTCCCTTGACATTCTTCACATCCTCCCACGATATATTTTCCTCCCCTTTAATGTTGAAAGTGGTTATCTTAGATTTCATGTTCTCTGAATATCTATGAAATCTGAAGAACTTCCTCATTCCAAGCAACCATGCCTCAACATCTTCTAGCTTCATCATCCAATGGGTTTTGCTGGGTTTGACAGTGGATTTTATCCTAGCCTAGCCTTGACAGTGGATTACTAAAGGTCATGGATAGGTGGATCACACCTGAAGTGAGCAAACAAAGGGAAATTTAGGGCCGATATATAATCCATTGAATTGGAAAGAATTTAACTCATAAGAAGAGAGGGATTTACCTGAAGTTGTAGCTTCTTTCTTCATAGAAATGACATACCTACCACTCTAAACTGTTAGGGTTTTCCCTGAAGATTAAAGATTAAAACCTAAAAAGAATGAAATCAATAGACAAGTTTAATCACTTATTACAGAAGTAAATCCTTAAGATGGGTCTGGCAGAATCAATCTCTGGAATCTTCGAGAGGATTTCTGGAAAATAGCCATGGCACCAGCTACCTTAAGAACCCTAGCATCGAGCTTGAAATATTCATAAATAGAGAAGCACATAATTAATTTGTTCAAGGAACAAGAAAACAAAATGTTGAAGGAAAAATCACTGCAAAAATAATTATTTATGAATTACCTATTGATACAAGTGAACAATGTCAGAAAGAACGATCCCAAAACTAGTCAAAGTTGTGTTACCACCCAAGTTGTAGAGTCATTCTCTGCAACAGGAAAGGAGCGAATAAGTTGCCAAAAGTGCAAGAGTGACAGGGCAGTTACCATGTAACAACAACCTTTCCACTGGATGTCAATAAAAACCATAACCATCAAAGACGATAGATCTAAACACATTCTTTCCAACATTTTCACATCACCAAATGGCATATGATCAAATGCCTTCACGAGAGTTTGATTATTTTTTCAATCATAAGGGTTATAACATGTCTTACATACCATAACATGTATTTTATACCACATATGAAACTTATGAGTTAATAAACCAAAGAAATATTAATAATTTGGGTCTCATACTCATGTAGACAAGCCAACCATCTGTATGCAGAGATTGAACATACATACACACACACACACGCACGAATATATATATATATATATATATATAGATATATATATATATATATATATATATATATATATGCATATACAATAAGTATGACTAATATATCAAGTTAATTATGTTTCTTTCCAACAAATGTGAATGGTAAATGTTAATTAGGATATATATAACTAATAATTTGTCTATACTTTATTATTAAATAAATAATACTTTATTATTAGATAAATAAATAACCTATATATATATATATATATATATATATATATATATATATATATAATACAATGTTTGGTATGTATATATAAATAATATTTAAATATGACATATATGTGTATATATAAATAAAATATATTTAAATTTTATTATTTTATTATATATTTGATTATTTAATTTAATTTATTTATGAGTTAGTTTTATTATTGCAATTAGTTATAAAATGACAAAGTTAATAAATTTAGACTTAACAATTCATGTTTTCTTAGTATTATATTTATATTATCTTAATATATTATATTAATATTAGGACATTTCTACAACTTAGTATAGGGTATATGTGTAGGCATTATATGTAATGTTAGAAAGATTGTATGTCAACATTATTAATGTCAACGATATTATAACTAATAATAATAATAATAACAATTTAAATAAATAACATAATCTTCCATGTTCTCTTTAGTCCTTCTTAGTGTAATAAACCAGTTTGAGACAAGTAATAAAAATAATAAATTGCAATTACTATATTTTAATTTTGTTTTTATTAATAAATTACGAAGAATTTTTTAGATAAAAGAAAATCATAATAAAATGGTGTATTAATACCATGGGACATCTAAGCTTTTGATTTTTATTTTCCCCGAGGAAAAATCATAATTTTCCATTAGTATAGAAAAATTACATGTAGTAGATGCTTCTATGGCATATGCAATATGTTTGGCAGAGACCATCAAAAATATAAGTCTATACATAATTTACCATGCAGGGTATACTAAAAGAGTTCATATAAAGGATATATACAATGTATAAAGACAAAAATTGATATAAATCACTGCTATATACTACAAAAATTAGGGCCTAATGGCCCGCTGATAGAACAGATCTTGTTGGCTTGTTGGGGCCTGACCCAGGTTCAGAGTTAATTAGCCAAACAAATCCCTGTACTACTGGCCCTTTTGGCAACAGTCTGCGGAGCGCGGGCTGAGGTCTCACCCAAAGTAGTATGGGAGGGTGCTAGAACCAGGTTTCGCACCCTGGAGATGTCTGGTGAGTTTGACTGGTCCACTGCTTGTTCCTTCGTGCAAGTGGCTTTATGCACCTTTCGTTCCTCGTGGCTTGATACCCTGACTTTGCGCAGCCCTAACCAGGGTCTATGCCACACCCTGCGATATTACTCGAGATCTTATTTATCTTCCAATATTATTTAAGCACGTTCACCTACTTAAATGTCTTAAGTTATACTTAACAATACAAAACATTCATACAGGTTTGCGCAGTAACTAAACAACATATTTGCAAATTATATACAATCATGCATTAAACCAGGAAGAGATACACAGAATTATAGCAAAAATTCTCTTTATTGATTCTTCAATAGTTACAAACTCGACCCACCTTGCGCACTTAGCTACAGAGCCTTCTCCTACTCTACGATCCATAGACACACTTTACCCTTCGACTCAATCACGTAGACTTCTCATTCTTCTATTCTCTTCGTTATTCCTTAGTTATATTCTACACTTAGAGCCTCACTTTATTTATACAATCCCATGGTCCGTGGACCATGGGTAGGTCTATCCAGCCGACATTACATTACAAAACTTGGGTGGACAACCCTGTGACTCTATCATACTTTTGCACCCCGCACCCATAATTCGCAGAGCTTTTACAACAATATTTGGTCAAAACTTGTGCCTTAAATCCCAAAACATGCATTGGGGAAATTCCATGCCCAACAGGCCCCCAACACAAACATCGTGAGTCGCCCTCGAGTCACTCTGTCGGTGCGAAGATCTTTGCGCTGAGTCCCTCTAACTATTCTCGAATTGCGGCAAGGTCAGCAGCACATTGAGTTGTTGCTTGCTAGATCTGTTGCATACATTGTTCCGAGGCCTCTGTGTCGGAAGTGCTTCTCCACATCTATGTCGGTATCGCCTATATTCGTTTATAGTCCCGCACCTTTGTCAGGATCCTTGGAGCGCGAAGACTATGCTTCTACCGGTTAGTCAGAAAGCCAGGCCACCCGTGTAGGGCTTGAAGTGGCTGCCATTCACTTTGCCTCGGAAAGGCTCTCCATTTAGTTTGACTAGTTGTACCGTGCCTCCATTTGTGACCTCCTTAACAACGTATGGTCCCAACCAATGCATTATGAACTTTCCCAGGAATTTATCAAACTTACTATCATACAACATCACTAAATCATTAATTTCACCTTGAAGGTGCACAACTTAATATGGCGATCGTGTCAGGCCTTCTCACAGTGCTTTTGCACCTGCTAATGAAAGGCAGCCAGGAACTGTTCCTCCTCGAGTTCTTCCAACTGCGGAAGCCTTTCTTCTAGGGCTTCATAGTCTTTCATACCCATGAGCGCTGCTATGTGTAGACTAGGGACAATATACTCCATTGGCATGACACCTTCCACACCATAAACTAACCAAAAAGGTGTCTGTCCCGTCAGTTTCTTGCATGTTTTCCTATAAGCCCATAGTACTATAGTTACGCGCAGGTCCCAATTGCTCCGCTGCACATTGCATACTTTGGTTAGCACAGTCTCTAGTATTTTGTTGAATGCTTCTACTATCCCATTGGCTTGTGGGTGATACGATGTGATTTTCTGATGATACACGTGGAACTATTTTGTTAGTGCATTGATGGTTTCGTTTAGGAAATGTGTACCACGATCACTCATTAATATTTTTGGACAGCCAAATCGAGTCAACACGTGTTCAAACAAAAACTTCACAGCTGTGGCGGCCATGCAGTCTTTGACAGGCTACGCTTCTGCCCAACGAGTCAGGTACTCCATCATGGTGATGATGTATCGCGCGCCCATTTTTCCTTGAGGTTTGATAGGTCCTACAAAGTCGATTGCACAATTTTCAAAGGGCTGCAGTGTCATTTGTGGATTCAAAGGGATCTCATCCCTCTGTGATGGTTTACCTATCCTTTGACATATATCACAGGCCTTGTAGCGTGCTTTTGAATCCTCGTGAAGGGTTGGCCACCACAACCCTATGCGGAGAATTTTTTGTGCAGTCGCTCATCCTGCATAGTGTCCTCTTGCAATACCCCTATGTGCTTCTGTGAGGATCTGACTTCGTTCAAAATCAGGTATGTACCTTCACAATATCTCATCATTTCCCATTTTGGATAAGTGCGCCATGATGACAGAAAAATCAGCCACGTGCACCACTAGTTCCTTCTTCTGTTGGACGGAGTATTCCTTCGACGCATTCCCTGTTGTCAGAAAGTGGATTATATCTTCAAAGCGTCCATTTGCGATGCGCACAACAAAGAGTTGTGCGCCAGGTAATCCTTCCTCCAAACTAGTAGGTTCCTCGCCCATCAGATTACATGACAAGTGATCTGGTCTTGCGGTTCAAGAATCCATGCTTTACCAAGACCTGAAAGTCATACTCTTGGGATAATAAGAGCCACCTACATATGCGCCCCCCCAACACAGGCTTATTGACCAATTATTTTAACGTGGAATGGTTTGTATACATCTTGAAATGTCCTCTTAGCAAATAGTGTCGTATTTTTGCAGTGCATCCATCATAGCCAATCCCTCGCACTGGGTTGTGGAATAGTTTTTTTTTTCTTTGGAAAACCTGTGACTTGCAAACATGATAGGGTGATCCAAGACCTCTCCGCCTTCTTGTGTGAGCACTGCTCCCAGCGCTATAGATGACACATCCACATGGACATGAAACTCCACAACCCATTTCGAGAAGACCAGGATTGGGGCAGAATGAGGAACGTACACTTTTTCAGGTTCAGCATGATTTGGTGTCATCGGCAAGTATCCAGCACCAAGCATAAGCTCGCTACATGGTGCTTAACCAATCTAAATATAGTCCAATCATCCAGATATAGCTCAACGAATTTGTGGATATACTCATTGAATGATGCAACAACTATGCGCAAAAAGATGGCTGGCATGTTCTTTAACCCAAATGGCATAATGGTGTATTGAAAGCAGCCACACTCAGTCTTTCTCCTATCTTCCGGTGCGATTTTGATCTGGTGGTACCCTGACAACCCATCAGTAAATGAATATGCTTCTGCCCACCGAAATTTTCCAATACTTCATCTGTGAACATAGTCAGGAATGGGTCGTGCACACAGGCATCATTCAATTTCCTGAGGTCCACACATATTCTTATCTCACCCTTCTGCTTCTTCTCCTGTACTACCATAGGGCTTACCCAATCGAATTCTTCCACTGGCTCAATGATTCCCACTACGAGCATTTTGTCTAGTTCTACGCAGACCTTTTCCTTGTACTTCGGATTCAAGCGGTAAGGTCTCTGCTTAACTGGCTTCACGTCGGGTTTTAGGGTGATCTTCATTATCCCTAAATCGCCAACGATCCCCTTTAAGTCTGTGATCATGGTCGGGAATAAGTCTTGGTACTCACGGAGTAACTCAGTGACCTTATCCACCGTGGCATCATCCCAGTAGTCACCGAGCATTGCATACTTTGGTTTAGCCTCTGTACCAATGTTTACCTACTTGGTTTTTACCGATGCGGTAATGTCAGGGTCTTCAATCAATGGCCCTTGAACCTTGCGATAACCTTCAGTTTCTAGAATGTTAACTTTGCGCAGATCTTCGTCATCTTCTTCAATGTTTACATTGTAACACTCCAGCACACAGCTCAGCTGGGTTACCCATTTAGGCTAATTCACTTCCATTGGCTCCTGGGGTATTTTAAAGATAGTTGCTTTTACTACTTGTAGCACATCATCAATAGTATCCCACCAACAATCCTCAAACGTGAAGGTTAACAAGAATCCTTCATGTAAGATATCCCATTTGTTCGTGACATGGCAGAGCACCGTTTCTATATACCAATTCATGGGTATAATATCCAGGGTATGACAGAACAAGTGCACCCACTCACGTTGGGGCTCTTCCCCATAGACCTTTGTCGATTTCACGAGGTTTGCATGTGGATCATCCTGTCCATCATACTTGTCTTTTAACTGCATCTGAGGCTTCCCAAACTGCATGTGCATCATCCTTCTGCATTTGCACCAGTCCTCAAAACTTCATTGGTGCGTACCCCACCATCTTACGGGCGTAGCTCCCAGTACCCATTTCAGAGCGTCGAAACGCTGCTGTTCTCGTACTTCCCTTTCAAATTTGTTCAAGAAATCATCCACCTCACTCAACCCATCATACGTAGGTAGATCTCTTACCTCTATTGCTACGCAGCGTAGCGACCTTGTCATCATGTTATAGTTGAGTGTTGTTACCTCGTGTAACTAGTTCTGCCATCGCTCTATCTCCTCGTCAGAATATGATGTGCAGGAGCTTTTACGCTCCCATGAGATTTGGCCATCCACGGTTGGATTTACCCAGTCCTGATCTCGTGCTATTATTTTGTAGATACAGTCCAAGTCATTGGCATTGTTGTAGTCCTGCACTGGCTCTGTGTAGCGTGATCTTCTGCAGGGTCTAAAGATACCACTACGCACAGAGACTTTTTCTCAAAAATCATCTTGCGTTTCTTTAGATTTATCACTCCTTTCATGTCAGTGGCCCAATCTATTCCCAGTAGCATGGGGTAGTGATTGCTATCATCAACAATATTTATCACTTTGAAATCTGCAAGAGGGCTTTCTCCTTCAATATCTATTGTAATTCCCTGCAGTCTCCCCTTAGGTAGGATCTTTTGTTGGTTTTCCATTTGTAGTTGGATAGGAGAACATTGCAACACATGCTTGCCCATGAGCTCCCATGTCTATTTTGGAAGGACGTTCGCGTCCGATCCTAGATCCAGGATCACTTGATCCATCTCATATTCCCTTATCTGCGCGGTCAATATCATCTCCCTTCCTGTTCGCGTCGTGTGCTTCCTGACTATGCGTGATTCTCTTGGCGTGGTCCCAACGCATCTAGTTATGAGTTCTTGTAGCCCCTTCATAGCCTTGTTATCATGCAACAACTTCATGCAGGTCTCTAAGAATGTAGTGAGCATCGATGGGTCCATTTTTGGCTCTAGTCTGTCTTTACTTCCTAAAGTAGAGGCATCTGCAAAGCTCCTCCTAACTTCCATGAAGGTCTCCTTAGCACGCTCCAAATTAAATTCTGGTTCCTTTGTTGGAGCCTTGCAAACCTAGGTACTTTCTTCAGGCTGCTTGCCTTATCATCCCCTATCATAATACCACTCTAGAGCATGATATTTACATTAGGGTCTTCCTCATGTGGCTCATACCTCATCATTTGCAGTTTCTGAGTCAGGGGAGGCTGGAGTTGTCCTTTACTGTGCAACCTCGCTATCAGTGTGGGAGAGTCCTCCGTATCATGATCAAACTACGTACAATATAATCATGATGGTCTCGTTGGATTTGTACAATCGTGGGCATAATGCCCCAACCCTCCGCAATTGTAACATATCAGTTGTCTACAACCTCTTCCTGGTCCCATTCCACCTCAGCCTCATCTATGCCCCTAAAATCCAGTGTGCGCCATTGCTACTTTTTTATTGACGGCCCATGTTTTAGCCTGAACTCTGTAGGTAGGAGTGTGATCCATCATCAGTTCATAACTTCTACTGGTGCACTCATCATGGCCTACTGACCTGCAAAAATTACAGAACAACTGCTGGGAATTTTATGTATACTTCGGTAGTAGATGGCAGTTATCTGTAGCATGTTTTCCTCCTATCTAACAAATCGTGCACCATAATGTAGGCACCGCGCTTGGTCCTGCTTGTGCCTCTGGTCTTAATGGCATTGGTCCTTGTCTCGCAAGGTAATTCGCGAACACTAGGCAGTGGTCCTTTTCGTGCCCCTGGAAGTTGCACTTTACGAACCATACCTTGTTGTGCACTTCTAGATGAGCCATCCTGTCTTGTTTCAAACTCTGCATCCCAAGACACAAGTTTTTCAACTGTGCATGAATCTGTTGGGCCCCCAGGTTAGGATCTTGTATCGAAGTCTCGTGCAATCTCATCACAACCTCCAAAGCCTCAGCCTGAGTGGTTAGCCTTTGTTGTGATAGCGCATTCTGTAGATGTGGTGTTAATGAGGCTACAAACCATTCACAATGTTGCCCATCTATTAAGGTCATGTTCGCTTCACGAATTGTGCACTTCAGTCTTCGATCCAACTCCCACGGGGTTTCTCCTGGTATCATTTTCATTTCCTTGAATCCAATGATCGACTGTGCCTCTGATTTTGGCCTACTAAATTCCTTGTTTAGCACAACTTGGATATCCATTATCCCTACATTCAAATCATCATTGGAATGCTTAATGTACTAGGTCAGCGCGCGATCATGCAGAGCGCTGACCAATGTTGCCTTCTTTATATTGTTGTTTGTGACACCGTTTTCTTCCCATACAGATTTTCCCATGAACCAAAATTGGTCCGGATCTTCATTCCCTACTCCCTTGAACATTGGTAGCTTTATTTTGCTTTCCATACTACTTTGCAGTGGTGGCGGAGGTGGGATGGGCGAAGTTGGGGATGAAGACGGTGAAACTGGTGGTGGTGTGAGTAGGGGTGGTATGCGCGGAATTCTATACCTTATCAAATTGATCGGACTTCTTGGTGAGACCTTCGCGAGCTCTTCTTCGCCTCCTTTCGAAGGTGAAATCAAGGGGCTAGTCTCTAGTTTTGTGCTACCTTTATTTTTGTAGATTCTCCCACTTCGCGTAGCCCCAAACATCAATTTATTCGCATAACCCGCTTTTCACACAGTAGCATTTTAATCCAAGTGTTCAAATATTTGACGTACTTACCTCGCGGTCCCTTAAGGAAGCATCATTCTACCTCGCTATAGCTGACTAAAGTATCTACTGCAAATTCGGTGATGAATTCTCCTATGATTTGATCGAGCCAGTGATCGACAATGTGCGTGATCTTATCTTCTGATGCTTCCAGTCTGTGCACCACTTCTGGAGTCCACACAATAGGTTTGTCGAGTTTACACCTTCCTTAGCTATCTGCTAGCTTCGTGATCCACTTGTACAAGTTAGTAGGGAAGGATGCAAAGAAAATTTTGTGGATCTCCATATACAAGTAGCAATCTAACCACTCTTCCTTTGATAGTTGTGGTTTCCTGTTGTCCTATGCCACGAACTTGTGAATCTTTCTATCCAACCACTCTTCAATTCCTTCCTTTGTCGGATTCCAGTGATACAACATCAAAAATCTCTATGCAGATCTTGGTCCTGGCAACAGAAACATTTGTTGGCTTGTTGGGGCCTGACCCAGGTTCAGAGTTAATTAGCCAAATAAATCCTGGTACTACTGGCCCATTCGGCAACAGTCCATGGAGCGCGGACTGAGGTCTCACCCGAAGTAGTATGGGAGGGTGCTAGAACCAAGTTTCCGCACCCTGGAGATGTCTAATGAGTTCAACTAGTCGATTGTTTGCTCCTTCACGTAGGTGGCTTCGCGCACCTTCTGTTCCTCGTGGCCTGATACATTGCCTTTGCAGAACGCTAACCAGGGGTTGTGCCATGCCCTGCGCTATTACCCAAGATCTTATTTATCTTATAATATTATTTAAGAACCTTCGCCTACTTAAATGTCTTAAGTTATACTTAACAATACAAAGCATTCATACAGATTCACGCAGTAAATAAACAATATATTTTCAAATTATATACAATCTTGCATGCATTAAACCAGGAAGAGATACACAAAATTATAGCATAACCTCTCTTTATTTATTCTTCAATGGTTACAGACTCGACCCACCCTGTGCACTCAGATGTGGACTACTAGGCCTTTGCAAACTTAGTTGCAGAGCCTTCTCCTACTCTACGACCCAGATACACTTTACCCTTCGACTCAATCACGTAGACTTCTCATTCTTCTATTCTCTTCGTTATTCCTTCGTTATCTTCTACACTTAGAGCCTCGCTCTATTTGTACAATCCCATTGTTCGCAGACCATGGGTAGGTCTATCCAGCTGACATTACATTAAAAAACTAGGGCGGACAACCCTATGAATCTATCATACTTTCACTCCCTGCACTTGAAATTCGCGGAGCTTTTACAACAAGATTTGGTCAAAAATTTGGCTTTAAGCCCCAAAACATGCCTTGGTGGGTTTCCATGCCCAACAGATCTATGTAGGGGCAATGATAATACTGGTAATTCTCTTCTGCTAGTTTCTCCCGACTTATCCACAGTCCTCTGGGATGTGTCATGGCCTCCTTGGAAAGTTGGTCGGCAATCGAATTACGTTCCCTTTAAATGTTTTGACAAGAGATATAATTAAATTGATAATTTAAGATCATGATTTCATCCAAAATGTTTCTGAGAGAGTGCATATGACATGGAGATGTGTTGTTGAACCAATTGATGATGATTTTTGAATCTCCAAATATCTGAATGTGATTGCATGCATGTGTGAGAGAAAAATGGAAGGTGTCTAAGAGAGATCAATTCTTCAAAATTGTTTGTCCCCATCCCTAAACCCTTCTAAATTATGTAGAGGTGATTTTCAATTTTGTGCAATATTATAACCCTCCCCACATGCTTGTGCTCGTGCTGCCCCATCAAAATATGCCCAAGGTAGAGTGCGATCGATGACTTTAGGTGCCACAATGCGGCTAGCAGGGGTGTGATTCTCTTCTGAGATTTCATGATATGTAGATACAATTTTGGCAATGGAAGACAACCATCGAACCACTATAACTCTGAAAATAATCCTGTTCCTGATGAACCAAATAGTCCAACAAATAAGTAGTAGAAGACAATGTAATTTATGGTTCAAGGTCTCATCTCTCCAAAGATCCCACGCTTCTAGGACATTGAAACCATGCCATCTGTAGGTTAAGGATAATGTGTCTAGAACATGTTCCCAGATGTGAAGCATCGATGGGCATAACAGAAAAAGGTGATCATTAGTTTCCTTTGCTTGTTGACAGAGCACGAACAACAATGGTCCAGAGAAGGATTGATTCATAAGATTGACCCATGTTGGTGTCCTATTCCATAAGACATTCCACATGAATAATTTAGTTCGCAAAGGAGCTTTTAATTTCCATAGACTATGCCACCAATCTAATAGCTTAAGCAGACTATGGGCAACATGTATGATGGGATAACCAACTTTGGGGGAATAAGTGCCATGAGTAGCAGGGTCCCAAACGAGTTCATCAGCGCCTTCCTTTATTCGAACATGGGACTCTGACAACGCATTAATATATCCCTCCCAATCTTGATTCCAATGCACATGAATGCCTAGATGCTCAACTGTTTCTAATGCTTGTGTGAAAACTGTTCTATTCCCAGGGTCAACAATATGAGAAATCATAGTAATATCTCTGCTCTTGAGAAATTGAATGAGATTAGGAGGGAGGCAAAACATGTTTCCACAACCTGTCTAGGGGTCAATTCCAATGCGCACCAATAGACCATCACTAATTCTCCAAGTGAGTCCATTCCTAATGGTGGGTAAGGTATGTAATACAACTCGCCAAACCATGGTTGTCCCCTTTCTCTGTCATGTAGGCAAACGAATCTAATCCATTATCTGATGTGGCCTGATATATTTGCAGTAGGTCACCTCTGTCCAAAGGCTATGAGAGATAAGGATAAGCCATGCCATCTTTGTAGCGAGAGCATGAGAAAAGGAGGATAGATATTTCAATCCCCAACTGCCCCATTTCTTTGGAATTGCAATGTGTTTCCAGTCCACCCAGGCCAAATGTTTTCCTTCCTTATAACCATTCCAAAGGAATCTGCAACAATTTTTTTGTATCCGGGATAAAATTCCTTTCGGGATCCATGTCAGAGACATCCAATACATAAGTGTAGCCTCTAGGACTAATTTAATTAGCACTAATCGACCTGCTCTAGAGAGGAATCTTTGGTTCCAGTTGAGTAATCTATTTTCGATCTTGACCACAAGCCATATCCAGTCAGAAATCTTGTAGCAATGTGGTTTTATCCATAACCCAAGGTATTTGATCCCATCATCTAGTTCATGGCTCTGGAATGGGAATTTCTATTGTGCAACTTGAGCTTCCTGTGGGGTACAAGCTGAGATGGTGATAGTAGATTTCAATCAATAAGGTTCCATAACTGTGGCGGAAGAGAAGAGCAACAAGATGTCATAGAATGCAGTGATGTCCCTAATGCCTCCATTTAGAAAGATGAACACATCATAGATGAATAGGAGGTGGGTGAGAATACATTGGTTTGATATATGGATACACTGTAATCACCCCTCTATTTTGGCCGAGGCTATTAATCTTCTAAGCCCCTTCATGACTAGCAGAAGGAGGAGTGGGGAGAGGGGACATCCTTGTCTAAGTCCATGCTCTGCATGAAAAAAGTTGGAAGCGGATCCATTGATCATGACACTAAAATAGATTTATTGATGTAGCACATGACCCAATTAATGAAAGGAGGAGGAAATCCTAAGTGGGTGAGAAACATCTTGAGGAAGAGCCAACTCACCCGATCAAAATATTTTGAGACGTTAATTTTTAGAATGGCACCTTTAAGCTTTCTTATCTTAATGGAGTGGAGGGTTTCCTCAGTAGTGTGAATAGCCTCATGAATCTGTCTATTATGGAGGAAAGAAAATTTTTCTAGAGAAATATGACATGATAGGATAAGCTTAAGTCTATTGGCAATAATTTTTGCTATGATCTTGTATAGATAGTTGTAGAGGGAAATAGGTCTGAAGTCATTGAAAGATAGAAGGGAGTCAGTTTTGGGAATGAGGGAGATAAAGGTAGAGTTGATGGCCTCGTACATTCTCCCTGAAATCCTATAATCCTCCACTACCTTTAGAATATCCTTTCCAATAGTATCATAAAAGGATAAGTAAAACTCAATGGTCCATCCATTTGGTCCTGGACTTTTATCATTTTTGAACCATTTTAGCATGCTTTCCAATTCTCCCATAGTAACAGGATTTGTGATCTCCCCAGCCTCTTCCGGGTCAAAAAACCAAGGGAAGAGACTAGCTATCTGCACTATTTCAACAAGGGTGTCACTGGGGGAGCCTTGAAAAGCTTCTGGAAGTGTGAGTTGCCTAGGTGTGTCAGCTGATGAAAGGATGTAGTGAGTTGACCATCCTCAGATGGCATGTGCCAAATGGTGTTGCTCACTTTCCTTCCCTTTTCATAATTATGGAAAAAAATGTATTCTCATCTCCAGCCTGAAGCCAAATAGCTCGACTTCTAAGGCACCATGTTTCTTCTCGATCTTTAATAATTTTGGATCTTTGTGTCTCCAGTTCAATGAGATTTGATTTAGCCTCTGCAGATATGAATCCTCGTCCCTTCTCATCCCAGAGGTCGGCCAGATTAGACTCAATGGTAATGAGAGTCTGATCATCCCGATCTCATTTGTATTTTCCCATTTGATAGATAATCTCTTGATTTCAAGAAGGTTATGAAAGAATCCTTTAGCAATGGTTCTCCCCAAAGTAGGTAGATGAGAGCACCAGTAATCCGTGACCAAATTTATGTAATTGGGATCCTTTAACCAGGTGGAATTGAATTTGAAAGGGGCCCTAGGCTTCTGGAAAGGACCCAACAACTCCATGAAAATGGGAGAATGATCAGATATTCCACCATATCCAACCCACTATCTATAATTTGAAAGGGTTCTTACAAGAGGTTCTTTGATGAGGAACCTATCCAAATGTCAGGTCAGAGATGCATCCCTAGTTCTTTTGTTAAGCCATTTAGGTTGAGATTTGATCAGAGGAATATTAATCAAGTGGTGTTGTTCATGAAGCTACTCCATAATGTCAGATAAGGGATCCACTTGTGAATTTCACCCCCAACATTCTCCATATCCAATGGAGAAATTCATATTCCTTCCAAAAATGATATTATCATATCTAACAAAAGATAGATTGAGGAGGTGGTTCCAAAAATCTACTTTGTTATGACAGGGGGCATATATACTGAGAACCCTGAGATCCAAGCCAAATTCCAAGGAGTATATGTCCATGCTGATGAAACCAGATCCTCCCTAGGAGGCTTTGAGCTGGATAGTGTGAGGGTTTATGCCCAGAGAAAGACCTCCGGATGGCCCAATGACATCAAGTGCATGGAATTTCCATCCCGACTTCAATGATTATAGAAAAGGAATGACCAGGTCAGCCAAACCAAGGGTTTCTTGAAGGAAAATAATATCAACATTCTCAAATTTAAATAATTATCTGAGGGCTACTCTTTTGGGAGGGCTAGCCAGTCCTCTGCAGTTAAAGGAAAGCCACTTCATGAGGGTGGCCAAGGGAGGGTAGTCAGTGCTCTAAGTACCCAATAAAGATTGGATTGTCTTCTATGCACCACTTCCACCCTAGCCTGCAAGATAGCTTTGGAAATGTATGATTGATAGCCCCTAGTGGTCTTGGAGGAGCGAGGTGGGGAGGTTAAACCAATCCCTAAATTCTCAGGTGGATGAGATGCATGGGATCAGAGGTTGTAGGTATGAAAGTGAGATGAGGTAGTCGAGGGATCCAAGTGGAGGGATGAGTGTGCCAAACTAGGGATATAAGGGGGAGTAGTCGAGATAGAAGGTAGGTGGAGGTCTAGGGGGTAGGTAATAGCAGCGGAAGTAATTCCTGGAATAGATGCAAATGCAGTATGCAAGTGCTAAACAATGCAATTTAAAGAAAATTTAGATACAGAGCAAGAGGGAGGAGGAGTATTCGATGAGTGAGCGGTTGCAGTTGTAGCCCGGGATCTCGTCATTGGTGGGGAGGGAGGACGAGGGGAGGCAGTAGATGGCAGATGAGTTGATCCTCCTACCATCGCCAGAGGTACATTGGACTGAGGTGGCTTTCCAACAACTAATGAGGGTGCAACAAGAGCAGCATACTTGGCATCCTTGGTAGGAGTGACAGTCGGGCAAATCAGAGGACATTCCTTATAAATATGTCCAACTTTATGACACCTTCGACATCTGAATGGCACTCCTTCATAATCCAAGATTTGAATGCGCGTGAAGTTCTTCCACTGAAGAGTGATTTTCTCTTCCAACCCTTCTCTGGTATCTAGGTATACCAATATACAAGCCATAGATTGATTGCTAGAGCTGATATACATCTTGTCGTAATCCAGAAAGGTACCAAGCACATTCCTGATGCAAGTGAAAATGTCTTCAGACTAAAAGTGGAGGGGTAACCCTGGAAACCTAACCCATAGTGGTCCAGCACCAATTTTTTCCCGTTCTGGATCAAATAATGGGCTCCAGTGCTTAAGAAAGACTGGGGCCATCTCAATATGCCAATACCCAAAGAGTGCCCATGTGGTGTACTCTTCCATTTAGAAGATAAGTGCAAACGATCCATGTTCCAGTGTATGAACATCCGAGAGTTCCTTGAAAATATTCCCCCAAATATCCTTGACCTAGAGGCGAAGGCAAGAAGCAGAATAAGCTCAACCTTTGACACTAAAACCTTGCTAGTTGTGTCAAAAAATTCCCCCATTTGAACCCCTTCACCAAATTTTAATGCTAAATTCTTACTGGTAGCCTTAACACATTCAACATTTTCTTACTAGTATGCGACACAGTTGGGTGATCCTGTAAGGGATCTTGTGAACCCTGCTAATCCTTCTGAGGCTGCGAGGAGTTATCCCAAGATTTTATCACCAGTGTATTGAAGCAACCAGAAGGTGAGGATGTGGGAACCGACTCCATCGCAGAGGGAGTGAAAGTATTAGATGATAGATGGGAGGGGCCAGTCGTAGAATAAAACCCTACACAGGAGAGGAAATCATAGGTTATTTGGTGAGGTGAAGTATCATAAGGCAATGGTTCAAAATGGGGGGAGGGCAGTGTGCAAGAGGCAAGTAGGTGGAGGGTAGCTGGTGATAGGGGTGGGCAGTCAAGGTCGAGGGAGTTGATAGAGAGGGCAGTAAACAATAGACTGGATGAGGAAGGACTGGGGTTGAAATGGGAAGGAGGTGTAACAAAAAACTATGGAAATGGCGGACCCTAAACCCCAACAGTTGAAACCTCTGGTCGATCATTAGGGCATGTCCAGATAGGCTCATAGGGGTTAGGGTTAGTAGAATAATTGACCACATCTTCGTCTATGTCCAACATCGTGCAGAAAATCCCGACGACAATGAAGGGTGGTCCGATGATAGCAAATCTAAAGAGTTGATGCCAACCGTGATGGTGAAGATGATTAAGTGGTTGAGGAAATGGTGATCTAGAAACTGTGATGCTTCAGGAAGTGAGGAGGAAACCCTAACCATGCTACCACCACTAAACAGTCCCGAGCTCCCTCATCGCTCATCAATTCCCTTGTTTAATCAGAAAATCCTACCAATTATCACCATTGATATTCAATTGTGTTTCTACCAGGCTTTTGATTATTATTTTATGGATCTAGGCTTTTAATTATTATGTTACAATACCATGGGCCAATACCATGGCTTATCAATACCAGTGCCCAAAGCCATAACTTAATTCACAATAAAAATATTTTATAAATATTTTAATTTAAATTAATTTATCTAAAAGCAAAAGGGTTATGATCACTTTTGAGATATATCTAAACCCTCCATCCCTCCATGCTCATGACTACTAAAAATATTCCCATAGAGATTAAGTGGAGGCTTTAATAAAATAAAAAATTAGAAAACTTTTATATACATATGTGAAATTTATATAATATAAATAACCGGGATAGATGCATCTTAACCAAGGATCCAAGTGAAGAGAGAAAACAAAGTGACTTGCAATTATAGAGGAAAGATACTGCATGATTCTTCTAAGTTTTATATTATTGTATTTTCTTTCACATGATTGATCCAAATATAGATTTAATATTTTACAACCAATTATGTTTTTTAATTTAGATACTTTCTTAATACAGTGCAATGGGATTGGATTTAAGAGGGAGAGGGAGAGAAAGGGGGTGGGGGGGGGAGAGAGATGGATTTAGAGGGGGGAATAGAGGAAAGGAAGAAAAAATACATTGAGAGATAGAGGCGGAGAGAAACAAGGAGTGACAAGGGATAGATGAAGAGGAAATGAGGGAGAGAGATAAAAGGAGAGGATAGAGATAGAGAAAGATGGGGAAGAGATAGAGGCGGAGACATAAATATGGAGGTGGGAGAGAGAGTGAGGGAGAGAGGAGAGTGGGAGGGAAGATAGAGAGAAGGGGAGAGAGAGGGAGAGAAGGGGAAATGAGAGAGAGAGAGAGAGAGAGAGAGAGAGAGAGAGATAGGAATAAGGAGGGGTATATATATATATATATATATATATATATATATATATATATATATATATCTAGAGAGAGAGAGAGAGAGAGAGAGAGAGAGAGAGAGAGAGAGAGTTTATGTTTGGGGGTGAGATGGAGAGACAAACAAGGAGAGACAATGAGAGATAGAGAGTTTATGTTTGGGGGGTGAGATGGAGAGACAATGAGAAATAGAGATATATATGGAGGGGGGAGATAGGCAAGAAGAGAGAGACAAAGAGAGCGAGGGAGGAAAAGAGATAGATATGGATAGAGGAGAGGAAGAGAGAAAGAGAGAAGGGGAAGAGAGAGAGAGAGAGAGGGAGAGATAGATACATACATACATACATCTGGAGAGAGAGTATGTATGTTTGTGAGATGATACAAAGAGATAAATAAGGAGAGACAGATGGAGATATAGATACAAATAGAGGGGGTGAGAGGGAAGAAGAGAGAGATAGAGGGAGGGAGGGAGGAAGAGAGATATACATGGAGAGATAGAGAAAGTGTGATATGTATTTTGGGGAATGAGATAGAGAGACAAATAAGGAGAGATCGAGAGACATATAGATATAGATGGAAGGGGGAGAGAGGGAAGAAGAGAGAGATAGAAATAAGGAGGGAAAGGTGGAGAGAGATATGGGAGAGAGGGAGGGGAGAGAGAGAAGGAGAGAGGGAGGGAGATGGACACATAGATGGAAGGTAGAGAGAGAGGGAAGAAGAAAGAGATACATAGAGAAAAATACATACATAGAAGTTAGATCTAGAAATTCATGAATAATTTGTTTTTTCACTAAAATAGATCAAAAGAGAGAGACAAAGAGAGGGATGGAGGAAGAGAGATAGATATGGAGAGAGAGAGAGATAGAGAGAGATATGGAGAGAGAGAGAGTGTGTGCATGTGTGTATGTTTGTAGGCTGATATAGAGAGATAAAGAAGGAGAGACATAGGGAGATAGAGATATAGATTGATTTGGAGAGAGAGAGGGAGGGAGAGAGAGAGATAGGAAGAGAGAGAAAGTGTGTGACATGTGTCTAGTGGGGGTGAGATGGAGAGACAAATAAGGAGAGATAGAGGGAGGTATAGATATAGATGGAAGGGGGAGAGAGGGAAGAAGAGAGAGATAGAGAAAGGGAGGGAGAGGGAGAGAGAGAGATTTGGGAGGGGGGGGGGCACAGATAAAGAGAGGGGGAGAGAGATATACATGGATATGGAAGTTGGAGAGTGAGGGAAGAAGAAACAGATAAACATAGACAAATACATACATAGATTTTAGATTTAGAAATTCATGAATATTTTGGTTTTCCATTAAAAATATGTATTGATTAATGTAGTTGTTGATTCCTAATCCTATTTGATTTCTTGCACTAGATAAGTTGATTTCAGTGTAACAGTTGATTTCTAATCCTATTTGATAACATGCATTAGATGCATTGATTTTAGTGTAGAGGTTGATTTCTACTCCTATTTGGTTGTTGACACATGATGCATTGGTTTTAGTGTATATATTGATTTCTAATTGTTGGGTGCATTATTTAAGGATATTTCATGCACCCTTTTCCCTATTTTTGTCCATTTCCCTTCATTGAATCCATCAATCCCTTGACACAATGTCACTCTCCCTAGTTAAGAAGCAATTTTTTTCTCTGACATATTATTATGCCATTTTTTGTTAAGTATTGAAAGAAACAATGTCTTTTTGGAATTACTAACTAGGGTAATTATGGAAGAGGTCTTTTGGGTGTTTTTATTTCAGGTGTTGTTGTAATTACCAAAGACTATGGGCAAGAAGTTGCTATTGTTACATGTTGTTACACCCTAAAGATTGTTGTTACACCACGAGTTTTTTTTTTACACTGTGACATTTCTGCTACACTACAAATTGTTAAAGACGTGGCCACTATTTTAGAGATAATTGTTGAAAACCATGAGATGTAACTCTATGTGGAAGGTTGAAAAAACCTGAGCATTATAGCTATAAAAAGTAGTGTAACCATAATAGTTCTTTAATTGAAGAATGGTTGTAACAACTTCTATTTTATTTCATTTCTGTTAAATTGATTAGCATGAGAATCGTGAGATTCTCATGACTGATTCACTTCCTAATTTTGGGGCTCTGTAAGACTTTGTAAAAAGACCCAGTATTATGAGAAGGGGATGAAAACATCTAGAACAATACTAATATTTTGATCTTGTATCTTTTAGCTATTTTAATACAACAAGTACTTGGCGATGATTTTGCAATTTATGTGTTGAATCTTTAAGTAGTTTCATTCCATTCCTGCACCCTACTAGGGAGGAAGGGCCCTCCTCTTTAGTAGGGATCACAATATTAGTAGTATATTTATTTTCTTAGATGTTGATGTGAATTTCTTATTTTTGTTGCATATATTTTTGAATAGACACACTTTTGTTTTCAGATTTATGGTATGTTGCTTTATATTATTGTTTCACTCTAGTTAATAACACATGACACACCTATTTATTTTCTGAAGCTTATGAAGTGTGAATTTATTCTTTGTTGAATGAGTTTCATATTTGTAGTGTGTTCTTTAATTTCTGCAAGTGTGAGTTTCATTTCTACAAGAATGTTTTAAATTCTGCAAGTGTGTTCAACAACATTTTTGTGTTACCTGGTTGTTCATGTATCGACACAAATAGTGCCAACTCCTTTGAAATAAAAGACCTACCCTAGTTGATAATTAATGGTTGTGATTCAGCTGTTTTAAGAGTGATAAAATAGCACAAAAATTTTGGCCTCATTGTTGGGGAAGGCAGTTGACGGTACAGTCAGAGAGTGTTTTTTCTTGAATTTTCTTTTGATACAATGTTTCTAATTGCACAGGTGTTGGGTGGTAAGATGAGAGGTAAGAGCCTATGCATCGCTATAACATACCTGAGTGGGCTCACCACTGTAGTAATTGAGACACTTAGGGTGTGAAATAATTACACATAGGGTCCATGTGTAGGATGTATGAGTAAAGAAGAAACGAAACATAGGAACTCTAATAAATCTACAGGAAAAAAAGGTCATAAAAGGAACAAGAAAAATACGGATCTACGGAGAAAAAAATTTATTCAAGAATTGATATCAAAAGTAGAGAGAGAAGTCAAATTTTCATAGGGATGCAAGAAAAACAAGTTCGCAGAAATTTGCTACTCCTACATCAAAACCAGGAGTATCTGGTTCCTCTGTTTTAGGACCCCACCTTCCTCAAACTAGCCTACAAACTCCAAAATATGTAGATTCAACTCAGGAACAACAAGGAGAGACTAGTGGCCATAATTTTGGATTAGAAGGGTAGGGGAAAACTAGTAGGAGGTGCCAATAACTAGAATAGGAAGAACATTATTTTATTATATATACCCAGATTCAGGCAGTGTAGTAAAACAACCAGCCCCAGAACAACCTGAAAAATCATCACAATAACCTTTATCCACATAACATTCACCCGAACAATCTTTGGGAGGGTACTCATTAGAACAAGAATCAAGAGAATACACAATGGGAGATAATAAGAACAATAACAATGATAGAACATATGCCACTATTACCACTTTTGAATTTCCAATAAGTGATATAAGGGGAAAAGCTCCCATGAAAAATATTCTTGTATCATCCCTTCCATCTTTTCAAGGATTGACTATAGAAGATCCTGATACTTTTTTTGTTTGAATTTGATGTTCTATGCAAGAGATATGACTACACTTGGGATGCTCAAAAGCTAAAACTATTCCCAAATACTATGAAAGGAGTAGCACTAAGATGTTTATGGGACTAGGTTCTACTACTATCTGGACATGGGGAGACATGAATACTACATTTCTGTCGAAATACCAGGGATAATTCCAGACCAAAGATTTGAGAGAGGAGATATTTAGAATGACATAGAAGGAAGAAAAAATCTTGGAAGCTTATGTGGAATGATTCCATTATAATCTATAGAGATCCAAATGTAGCAATTTCGATTTAGATATTTTGAAAATAAAATTTATATGAGGAATGAGAGATGATTGTCTCGACATGTTGAACCTATTGGGACAAGGATATATATCTCAAGATCCATTTGATGAGATAATAAAACTCTGTTTATGGTGTTCAAGAGGATTGTCATGGGGGAGAAATATGGCATGGGATGCCTTTGTTAGAATACAAAAATTTGCAAATGGAGGTGTGGCCAAAGTCGAGATCGGAAATCTTAAGACTGGTCTTCTTAGTACCTTATCTGACCAACTGAAGACAACACAAGTGAAAAAGGAACAGGATGAAGATGATAAACTATTGGTTGTGTTCTTCCAAAAATGTAAAGAGAAACATTCCTTGAAGGAATGTAGAGTTAACAACATCAGCTTGTGCAATATTTGTGATCTAGAGCATTCTACACGCTACTGTCTAGAGCTTCCCAAACTAAAAGCAATACTCAAGGAATCAAGTGAAGAAGTACAGTCTTCCTACTTTATCCGGTCTAGGAAGCCTTGGAAACCATGACCACCAGGTATGTCTCAATATTTTTCTTTTAATCCATGGAATAATGTATATAATGCTCATCAATCTCCATGGCAGTATTCCACTCTTCCTCCAACTCAATTTCCTTCACCGTGGAACCAATGGTCTCCTTCTCCACCTTTTCAGTATCCTCCATCTCAACTATATTCTTAGCCTCATAATTGGAGGGGAAACTCTTTAGGTCCATCCCCTCCTACACTACCAGTACAACAACAATTGCAACTGCCACCTCTTTCGTCATTTGCTACTACTCCTCCCATACGACCCCAATTACCTATAGTAACCCAAATAATAAGGTAGCCTAGAATATAGAAGCCCCCACTTCTTTCCAGACTTACTAGATTACTCCTTTTGGATGTAATGAAATCCACCTTTGATCACAAAAAGTAGTAAATCAAAAAAGCTCCCTTGTTATTACTAAAGAGGAATGTGAATCATCTAAGGATGATATTGAGGACCTTGATGAGGCTGTTACACTTGTAACAACTGATTTGAATAAAAATGATACACCTATCACATTCAATGTAGTTGTTATGGTAACTAAGGATCCCCATAATCCACAAAGACTAGTTGAAACTGGGATGATTCCACAACCCGAATATGATTTTCTCAAGGAGTTAAAAAATTTGCACATAAGTATTCCCTTACTGCAAGCTATTAAGGATGTCCCCATTTATATGAAAATAGTAATAGATCTATGTGTCAATAAACCTAGAAGGAAGCCCAAAGACCCTGTTACCATCCATGTGATGGGAAAAATGTCAGAATTGATGACCGGTCGGCCTCTTTTAACTAAATATAATGATCCAGGGAATCCTACAGTCACTATTTATATTGATGAGAAGCCCATTTCTAATACATTAATTGATTTAGGGGCATCAATCAATGTATTAACGAAGGACATCTTCACCACTTTATGATTACACAGGCTAAGACAAACACCTATAGTGCTAGCACTGGCAAACAGGTCACGTGTTAAACCTAAAGGAATGGTGGAAGACATAGTGATCACAATGGATTCCTGGAAGTATCCAGCAGAATTTATTATTTTACAAACCAAATCAAACTTGGGGGGAATATCCCCTGATATTATGAAGGGCTTGGTTGGCCACTGCAGATGCATTCATAGGCTGTAGATCTGGCTATATGAACCTCATCCTTTACCCCTTGTAAAACCAAGTAAAGGTTTGGAAAATCGCTTATGGGATGAATTTGAAGCTGAATCAGATTATTCGCAAACACTCCTCACTCTTAGCAAAGCCTAATATTTTAAGAATGAAATAGAGGATGATATTATCAATGGATTTATCAGTAATTCCCTTGTTGTTATTTCTATCGATGATTTAGGGGTGGAAGATACCATAGAAGATTTAAGTCTACAACATATGAAAACCAACCTTAATCTCAAAAGTAGCCCAGTGGAAATAGAGCCAGGAAAAGGTTTAAATATTAACCCTAACCTGATTCTTGAGCAGAATAAGGTGTTGTTATGACTATTACAAAAACATAGAAAGGCATTTGCATGGGATTACGCAGACATGAAATGAATTCACCCTAACCTATGCACTCACCACATCTACTTGAAGGGATATTTCACTCCAATCAGGCAGCCACAACAACGTATGAACCCATCACTTAAGGAAGTAGTGAAAGAAGAATTGCAAAAACTTCTAAATGCCAACTTCATTTATCCCTCCGACAGCCAATGGGTATCTCCACCTTTTATTATTCCTAAAAACAATGGCAAGTGGAGGATATGTGTGAATTATAGGGAGCTTAACAAAGCCACTCAAAAGGACCATTTCCCTTTACCATTCATAGATCAAGTCCTTGACACCTTATCTGGAAAGAAATTATTTTCATTCTTGGATGGGTTTAGTGGCTATAATCAGATACAGATTGCTCTAGAGGATTAGGATAAAACCACCTTTACTTGCCCTTGTGGGACTTTTGCATATGAATTTCTCCCTTTTGGAATCTATAATGCACGAGCAATCTTCCAGAGGGCAGTATTGGGAATATTTGCAGATTTGCTAAATGACTATTTGTAAGTATTCATGGATCAGTTTACACGTTATGGTGATGATTTTGAACCATCATTAGACAATCTCGAAAATGTATTAGAACAATGTGAGCAAACTAATATTTCTTTAAGAACTGAAAAATGTCACATGATGATGAATGAAGGAATTATGCTTGGGCATTATATCTCTATTGAGGGAATAAAGGTAGACCTTGCTAAGATAGAAATAATTGTGAAAATTCTAGCTCCCAAAACACAAAAAGAGGTACATATTTTTTTGGGACATGTAGGGTATTACAAAATATTTATAGGAAAAATTCAAAGATTGCATCCCCATTATTTTCTCTACTTACTAAAGATGTGGAATTTGTCTAGACAAGGAAATGTGAACAAGCCATTGCAGAATTAAAGTAGTGTGTATCAACAATTCTTGTTTTGTGAGGACCAAATTGGGATCTACCATTCCATATAGCAATTAATCCATCTGATGCTGCTATAGGAGTTCTATTAGGTCAACTTGAAGACAAACAACCATATTCCATCTACTATATCAACAAGAACCTAACTCTAGAAGAATTAAATTAAACCATTACAAAAAAAGAGTTTCTTGCAGTAGTACATGCTATTAATAAATTTAGGCACTACATCACATGTTATCAAATATTTGTGCACACTGACCACTCTGCCATTCTCTTTTTAATGAATGAACATGTCACTAATGGTAGGGTTACACATTGGTTGTTGTTGTTAAAAGAGTTTGATATAAAAATGTTAGATAAACCTGGAAAAGATAATGCAGTAGGTGATTTTATTTCTAGGTTGACTATTGATGATAATTACATGCCCATTGAGGATTATTTTCAGATGAATAGCTTTTTGTTATTTCAACTTACTCACCATGGTATGGAGACATAGCTAATTATCTTTCTTCAGGGATATTTCCACAACATCTGTCCTCAAGAGAAAGGAAGAGGATTGTTTAGCAGAGTGCAAGATATTCTTGGGTAAAGGGATAGCCTTATTACAGAGGGCCAGATTAATAGATCAGGTGTTGTGTGAGAGAAGATGAGATTTTTTATATCATCAAAGCCTGCCATGAGGAACCTTGTGGAGGACACTTTTTTGACAAAAGGATAGAGTATAAAGTGCTTTCGAATGGATATTACTGGACTACCATATTCTAGTATGCAAAGAAATTTGTAAAGGGATGTGACAACTTTCAGAGAATGGGTCAACCACTCCGGTTAGATGAAATGTCGTTACAACCTCAAGTAGTTTTGGAACTATTTTAGAAGTGGGATCAAGACTTTGTAGGACCAATTAATCCTTCATCTCAGTAGAAGTCCTACATTCTAGTCTGTACAGACTATGTCACAAAATGGGTTGAAGCAAAGGCATTAACCAGGGCAACTGAGCATGTTGTTTTAGACTCTTTGTTTGAAAACATTTTTGTTCACTTTAGAGTAACTCGGGTAATTATGACAGACAGAGGAGCGAAGTTTACATCTCATTTGATCCATAAGTTAGTTGAGAGATATAAGATATGTCACATGATTACTTCAGCATATCATCCACAGGAAAATGGTTAAGTAGAAAGAACCAATAAAGTTATTGAAGGAATTCTCACCTAGATTGTAGCCATCCACCAGAGGAACTGGACTGAAAAATTTCCAGAAACACTATGGGAATATAGAACTATATGGAGAAATACTACTAGATTTTCACCATATGAATTGGTATATTGTAAAAACCAATTATTTTTTATCGAGTTTGAAGTAAAAACATTCAAAACAACATTACAAGTGAACCTGGATTTGACTATAGCGCAGAAACATCAGTTAAATCAGTTAAGTGAACTTGTTGAGAAGATATTGGATTCCATTCAACAAACAAATATCATCCAACAATAGAGGGCTAAGTGGCATCACAATTTTTTAAAAAATAAGGTATTTCAGAAAGGAGATTGTTGAGGCAAATTATACACTTATAATTTGACAAACATAAATTATCAACCATGGGTAATCGTAACCTTGTGAGGTGCAATGAAAAATATATGCAGGTTGACACTTTTAGTGTATGAAAGCCACACACAATCCTAAATCCTTCTTCTCTCTCTCAACACTTAGCAGCAAAGGCTATGGAGTAGATAATTCATCTCTCTACAACACTTAAGATTGTTGATGCAGATCAAGAAAAGATTGAAGATAAACAACATCATTAAATCACACCCATTCCCAACCATTCAATCTTAATTTCATAATGTAAATATGAGAACAAGATGCATACCTAGATCTATCCTTTAATCAAATTTAAATCATTCATGCAATAAACTCAACCATTAACCATTAAAGGCATGCACTACTGTAAAAACAAGGAATAGGAATGGAACTGTGTATAGATCTATTTCTAATACAGAAAAACAAAGAAATTAACAAACACTAGCTACTAGAGTTGTGAGTAAAGGGGGCCCTCCTTCACTCACAACCCCTTGATTAATAAATAACTTTACAACAAGATCAACAGAACATTACTTGTATTAATATGAAAATAAATATGATTACACAACAATACAAAAGTCTGATATATGTCTCTTTTCCCCCATATAAATCGAATACATTATTTTTATACAAGTCGCAGGCCAATGCCTTTGCCCAATTAAGTAAACATTACAACTATTGCTAAAAATAAGGAAATATAGCGTATGGAGATAGTTGGTTTGATCCATGATTGGAAGCATGGATAAAAAACAACTCTGCTGATCGTGAACCACTTTCCCCAATTCGGCTGAAATGATTGAAACAAAACTTGGGTAGTTAGGAAAACCAAATATGGAACAACCAGTAGGATAGAGTCCATGTGGATGGGTTTTAAAACAAAACCCAAGTTCCCATTTCTCTTGATGATGATCGAAACATCTCTAATCTTCATGGCTTCTATAGGAAATCGCCCGATATAAGGAAGTTGCTAAAGGAAATCAATGTTCTACAGGAAATCAATGTTGCTGTAAGAAATCGTTGTTGCTGCAGGAAATCGATGTTGCTACAAGAAATCCTTGGTCTTCTCCAAGAAATTGCAGTTTTGCCCAAAGTTATTTGATCTGCAAGAAATTTGATTACTACCTTTCAAAATCATAGATTAGTTAATTAGGTAGCATTCAACATCAAATTGCTTAAGAATAAAGAGAAATGACACGTTTGAGTTATTTGCATACCTTAGAGTCCAAATCACCCTTTTTGGTCAAAATGAGGCACTGGATAAAAAAATAATGGTGACTAGAAAGGAAAAAGAGCCTTAAAGGGGGACAAAGCCTTAGAAACATTGTCAAAAAGTAGTCAAAATATAGGCCCAACATCTCCCCTACACTTAGCATCTTGCATGTCCCTATGTAAGCAAAATTGATATATATCTATATCTCTAGATATATATCTATATATATATATATATATATATATATATATATATATATATATATATATATATATATATATATAGATATATATATATATATATATATATAAGAAAATTCAATTTTCTCCTTGTGCTACAGCCATGACAGCCAACTGGTCCAACTATGCTCTGTTGGATTCAACCTCCTTGACTCTGTCTTTGTACTCCTCATTGTGCTTCTGCAGATGTTCTATTTGGACTTGGTTCTTTTTCAGTAACTTGTTTGCCTTCTGATACTTGGTTTTCCACTCATCCAACTCTTTTTGAAGGTGCAAACTATTTTCTTTAAGAGTTGCATTTTCCTTCCGCATGACCCTTTCAGACACTATAAGCTCAACTATAGCTTCATCCAGCTCCTTGCGCGATCATTTTCTCTTGGAGGTCCCCTCATCTTCTTGAGGAGAATGAGGAGAGTTATGTCCCTCCAGTTCTTGATGGTCCTCAATGGTTTTCTCCATGGTTTCCTTCATCTGTTGGGTTTCCTGGGATGTTTCTTCCCAGTCCTCCTGAGTAACAATCTCACCCATCTTGATCTGTATTTGGTTCCCTTTGGACTCCTTAGTCTTCTTGCATCGTTGTCTATGGTGTTCCCTCCTTTTCACTTTCTTGTGCGACCAGCTTAGTATCTTGGCTCCTAGTAAAGTGCCTGGTAAGAGGAGTTGCACCTAGTAAAGCACCTTGACTACCATAACATTCTCTTCTTTCTCTAGTTGGATATGGGTTCAAGGCTTCTTTACTCGTTTCGGGCTTGGCTCGGCCTTATTGATCTTCGACACTTCTTCGTGGCTATGGGTCCGTGACTTTTTCTTGGATTTCTGACTCGGTGTTGCCTCCTCGCTCTCTAGCAATTTAGGCACTTTCTCTATTTTTGTAGGAGTTCGGGGCTCTTTCTTTAGCCTTTGACTTGACTCTGCATCTCCAGTTTCTGATTTAGGCACCTCTTCCTCATCCACGAAATAGTTTTCCACCAGGAATTCCCCCCAAGTTTTCTTTTGTTTCCTAAACACTTTCAGCATGATAATCTTAACTAGACCATGGTGGTAGAGGATTTCCTTTATGTTAGCTGCCCTCTTCTGAGTGGAAGTAGCCATTTTGAATAGAGACATCCTCAAACAATGAGGTAAATTCAGAGGATTGTCTCGAAAGTAACTAAGAAGCCAAATGTGGAACAGAAAAGCCAACCCGAACCAACCCTCACATGTAATATATTTTTGAAGTAGAAATAGAAGGTGCTAATACTTACTTCGGATATAGTTTTACCGAATTCCTTTTCCCCAATCTAGATTTACATGCTCCTTCTTCAGGAAAGGTGCACAGATCTCCTTATCAATTTGTTGATTTTTAAACCAACGTTCTCCTTCTCATGGGACACCATAGGCTTGAGCTACCAATTCTTCGATTAATCTAAACTTCACATTGCCAACCTAAACCCATTCTCCATTCATGTTCAAAGAAAATGACCGGGTCACTTCAGAATTGTGCCCATCGAACTTCACAAAAAATGGTAGCCACCCTGCCTTCTCCAATCGTTTTTTGCTCTGAGGGTATGCATCCAATAGCTCTGGACCCTGTGGTTCAAATCAGAGAGCTGACCTCATTTTTTCCATATGTTATGAGTAGGGGAGTGCAAGGTTTCAATTTGTCCCTTTCAACATTTTCCACAAGCTATATGGAGTGTTTTGGGATCAAATGGAATGAGGAGGGCTCGATTAGGCAAGTGACAGTGAAATAAAGGCAAGTCTGTGTAGCGCAGAACATGATCATGATTAAAATCATGATCCATTATGCAATATTTCATTAGAGAGATGAATGTTTCACATTTTAAGGTGTATCAGGAGTGGAACCTTGCATGGGACAGTCTCCATTTTGAACAAGGATGATCGTGACTCATAATGATGCAAAAATTTAAAAAAAAATATCGTTACCTTAATCCTCAAGCAATTGACATTGAACTTTACCTTTTTAACTTATCATCCGACCGTTAAGTACCTCGAGATGACGCACGCCCTTTCTTTGCAATGATGAACCATTTTAAAAACCATATCGTGTACAGGATCATGAAATCTCATGGTTTTGATTAGCTTTGAATACTTCGATTAATCAAATTAATGATTGACAGATCCTTGAAGAGATGTTCTGTTGGAATAATTTGAATAATATTGGGGTGCAGCAACCAATATTCTGCTACATGAAAATTCTTCTGCAGGAAATCCTTCTGCATGAATTCATAACTTCTACAGGAAATAAAAATGCCTATGAAGGAATCCCACTGTATTTTTAACAAAATGATAATGAAAATTTGTTGTTATAAGTTGTTGCCTCATTTATTGCTAACTAGTCTTTGATCTATTAAGCAAAGTCTTTCAGTAGAAATCACATAAGAGAAATTTTTGGCCGATGTGTTTTGAACCAACAAGTGTGGTTCATCATTAGGACTAGATGAAGAGACGGACTATGGCAAAGGCTTAAATAGAGAGCAATGTAGAGACATAATTTCAAGTAACGACTATATTTGAATAATAATATTTAAATTATGATATTAATTTATTAATATTTTAAAAACAAATATTATTCAATAATGGCTATATCAAACAGCTAGTTTTTCAAAAATAATATTTAAATATGCTATTATTTCATTAATTTATTAAAAATATGAATAGGTAACGATTATATTAAATGGCTAGTTTTTGAAAAATAATAGTTAAATTAATTTATTAAAACTAAGTATTACTAGTTTTCCAAAAATAATATTTAAATAATGATATTAGTTTATTAATTTATTAAAAATATTAATGTGTAACAGCTATATTAAACAAACCAAATATTACTAGTTTTTGAAAAATAATATTTAAATTGTGATATTAGTTTATTACTTTATTAAAAACAAATATTAATAAGTAACCGCTATATTAAACAACTAGTTTCTGAGAAATAATATTTAAAAACAAAACAAAACAAAACAAAACAAAAAAACTTTAAAGAAGGGGAGTCAAAAATTATAAAAATGAGCGAAGATCCTAATCGAGGCAAGATCATTTGATAAATAATTAATGGAAATAAAATAAACTAAATTAAAAATAATTAATGGAAAAATAAATAAAATAAAACAAAAATATACACAAGTCAAATGAAATATATATAAATAAATAAATAAAAACAAAAATAAATAAATAAATAAAAATAAAATAAAAATAGAAACATACATACATACATACATACATACATACATACACACACACACACACACACACACACACACACACACACATATATATATATATATATATATATATATATATATATATAGATAGGGTCAACAATAAAATATGGGGCTCAGGCCCATTAAACAAATAAAAATACTAAAAGGAGTTAGGAATGAATAGGATGATAAAATACATAAAAAACACGAAGGATCAAGAAAATAAACTCTAATGAAGAATAAATCAACAAAAAATACTATAAAAAGGATGCCAAAACCTACATAGATCTATTGGCAGGAAAAATTTTGAACTCCATCTTTACCTATCCTTGTACAGTTCACTGCTACATGAATAAAGGTGTCAAAGTTGAATGTGCAATGATCTCATTGGATTACCAGTCATTAAGATCAACTGTTAACCAATGTAAGGCTTATCATCAATAATGAAAGTGAGGACCAAGGTACAATCGATGCATCCTAGCAGGTGTGAATAGATAAGTTATTGTCAAACCCCCTATAGGATCCAGCAGTCAAGGAACCTTGATGAATCTCCATTGTTGTAGGTGAGATAGCTTTTCATTGATGTATACAGGCTTCAAGGCATCACATATCTCTGATCTTGAACCCAGATAATGTGTTGATGTCGATGGGCTAAGACTATTGGAAGGAGGGCCTTAGAGAATCCCACATCAGTCCAATGCAAGAAAATCAAATATTTATTAAAATATGAAACAAAATTTACTTGGGAATCCTGAGGGATATACTATCTTGTGATTTTAACGAGCCCAAGGCAATTCATCCTCACCAGATTTCAATTTTAGAGAGTCTGAAATACTGAAAAAGAAAACTCCAATGAGGTTCCTTTTCTGTAGATAGTCTACTGGAGCTGGAGAAGGAATAAACTTGTATACAATAGACACTCCTCTCATGGCTTACTGAGCACGAGAAGGAACAAACTAAGCTCAATTTATTATGGCAGAAAATCAAGAAGAGGTAATGAAAGAGATACCCCCCTTTCCTACCATTTCCAACTCTTTCTTCTTCACAATCTCCTCCAAAAATTTATCCTTAGACTGGGGCTTCTGATATAACTTGAGTCTATGCCCATTAACCAACAAGGTGACATTTTCATCATCTATTGTTTTGACTCAAACAAATCCATTATCAAAGACTTTCTCGATCTCATAAGGACCAAGTCAATGTGTGTTAAACTTTCCTTTGAAATTCTTGAATTTTGAATCAAACAACAATGCCCAGTCTCCTTCCTTAAACTGCTTCTTCTTAATGTATCTATCATGCCATTTATCCCTTTGCTGCTAGATAAGGTTAGTATGCTGAAAAGAATCCTGCCTAATCTCATCTAGTTCATTGAGCTGCAGGATCTTCTGTTGTTGTGCCTCGGTGAAATCTATGCCCAAATCTGTTGCCATCTTAAAAGTTTTGATCTGAAATTCAATTGGCAATAAAAATTATTTTCCATATACCAATTCATATGGAGAGAAGATGATAGTGTTTCTCTAGGTAATTCTATAGCCTCATAAGGCTTCTGGAAGTCGATCTGACGAATATTTTTTTATGTAGTTGCACTGTCTTAGTTAGGATTGTCTCCAACACCTTATTTGTTGATTCCACCTACCCATTGGCCTATGGATGGTAGGGAATGGACTTCCTATGAGTGATCTGATATTTTTTTACAATTCCCTGCACAAGTTTAGATACAAAATGGGTGCCCTGATCAGTAACAATTTCCCTTGGTACCCCAAATCTTACAAAACTATCAGAAAAGAGAAAATCTACCACTATTCTCTCTGTTGCTTTAGGCACTACTTTTTCTTCCACCCACTTTGTAACATAATCAGGACACACTAAAATATACTTCTTACCTTTCAACATGGGATTAATGGGGCCTACAAAATCAAAATCCCACCTCTCAAATTGTTCTATGAGAACTTGGGTCTACAGAGGCATTTCATTTACTTGAACAAGTTGCCCTATTCTTTGGCAGTTGTCACACTTTCAAATGTACTCCTTTTCATCTTTAAAAATACTTAGAAAATAATAACCTGAGAGGAGGATTTTATAGGTTATTCTCTTGTCTGAAAATTTTCCTCCACAGGGTTCATCGTGACTGTTGGAAATAATATTGAGAGGGTGGGGGGGTGAATCAGTATTAGAAAGTCAATAATATTTCTTTTCACAATCAGATTTGTATACACTACTTCAGTTAATGAAACTTGCGTATATACGCAATTTTTGTTAAGAAAACTAGCGTATATCTTGTAGACTTATAATTTAGTTAATTCATCAGATGTTGATATGTAATCTGTGCATTAGAACCATATAACAGTAACCAGGTATAATAAAAATAGAGAAGACAATCACACACAAGAACACAAGATATAATGGGGAAACACAATGTGGGTGAAAACCACCTGTTGCAATTTGTCTCTATCTTCTTTTAATAAGAAACTTCCTTTTACAATATTTATGTACTGGTGCAGTCTTATACCAATATGCAGGCTTCTACCTACAGAAGGCTACAACCTTCTCTCATTCTCCAGCTTCTCTTGGAAAGGAGCTACAACCCCCTTATCTCTTGTACTAGTTGATGTACTAGTACGTAGGTGCTGACCTACAGAAGGCTACAACCTTCTCTTTTCTTCCAGGGACCATGTTTCATAAATTTTCATATTGGATCCATCAATAAAATCAATCAAACATCAAATATATCTGCTTCAACCAATCTCCTTTGTACCAACCAAAACTTTATCAAACAATCACTTTTCTGAAAACTGTAACTAGAACACAGTAATAGTAACCACAGAACCCAAGCCAGAACCCAAAACACTGCAACAAAAAATAGAAGTAGCTAAAACATATATTATGAGGTGTACACTACTTCAATGTGTTGAACCTGCATACGCACTTTTCTTAAGACAAACCCACATATACACTATTTTGAAATGTTGAACCAACGTGTATATGCGCCCTTGCTGTAATGAACCTGCGTACAGATCTGTAAAAGATGATTTAACCTTTACAACTATTTAGACATCAGTTATACCCAGATCATCAGATTTACAGATTATGACATGCACCAACTATTCAGATAAAAGATCAAAACCACATAAAGATACTTCTCTTCAAGCCTTAAGATCTTGTCCCATCAATAGAACTTATCCTTCTTCAAGCACTCAGGTTCCTCCTTGATTTAGATCCAGCTATGCACCATAACCCAATGACCAGTATTCTAGATCTTTCTCTTCATTAGATATTCAATTACTCAAGTGCTTTTGCCTAATGATCTCCTCCTCCTTTTATAGTCTTAGGCCTTACTCAATACCATGGTCCAAAACCACTTAGACTCAATACCTTGGACCAAATTCCTGTGGTCAACACTTCGAACAAGATACATTGGACCAATACCATGGGTCAAAATACCATGGTCCAAATACCATGGACCAAAACCAAATTCTCCAGCATGTATGTGCCTTTCCTTGCGTGAAAGTGCGTATATACACGTACGTGCCTTTTTGTCAGCGAACTTGCATGTATACATAGCTTGGTCAAGGGGAACCTGTGTATATCTCTTTTTCCTTCATTCTGAGAGTCTGAACTGTGATCTGTCATCTGAGTGAGTTGCCATCAAGGACAACACCTGTCTCATAGCACCAAACCTGTGTCATAATGCTAACAATCTCGCCCTTTGGACTTGATGGCAACATGGCAACCCCAAGTCACTCTCCCCCTTTGTCATCAAGGGCAAAGGGTTATGCTCCCCCTGAGTACATGCTGAATTCTATGATATGCTGAAGTGTGTTGTTCATGCTCCCCCTGACTGTATGCAGGGTCTGCAAAAAGAGTTTCTACAAGAAGAACATGACTCTATACATCATAAATTACCTTCCTATCACAAAGGACTCATACATACATCCATCTTCCAACCAAGTGGGGATATACCAAGATTGACTCATCCACCCAACCAAGTGGGGATACACCAAAAGTTTATACATGATAAAACAAGAACATTACATCATCCATCCCAGTCATAGTGGGGAAACAAAATAGGTCGTTACATGACCTTGAAAAAGATATACATGACATAGAGACAAAATATCTAAAACAAGACTATGATAGTCATCAGAAACTATCATCAACAACATTTGTCAGTCACCATCCAGACCAGCAACCATGATCTCCCTCTGCACCTGTTCCACCTGTATCAAAAACAACTATGAAATTGTACCCAGATCTTCTAAGATAATGCCAACAATGCATTATTAGAAGTATATGCTCCCCCTGAACCTGCGCCAGATGATCACTATTAGACCCATATCAGACTCTTTTCATCATGAGTCTGGACCACTATTTTTTCTTCAAACCAACATATACGCAACTGTATGTACAGAAACCAGTGTATGTACACGGATACGCTTCATGAAACTCACGTACAACCACTTTTCTCTGAACCAGATAGGTTTCAACAGCAAGATGATGCATCAGCTACTCTGAGCTTTTGTCTGAGATATTCAAATGTCTCTCTGGGTAGTGGTTTGGTGAATATATCAGAAAGTTGTTCTTTGGAGGGAACATACTCCAATTTGACCTTTTGTTCAAGCACTTGTTCACGGAGAAAATGATATTTGATAGGTATGTGATTGGTCTTGGAATGCATGACTGCATTCTTTGAAATACTGATTACACTTGTATTATCACATAGAATGGAGATGGGTGGAGTACATGTGATCTGAATGTCTTGCAATGTTTGCATCATCCAAAGGAGTTGTGTGCAACAAGATGCAGTAGCCACATATTCTGCTTCAGCTGTAGATAATGCAATTGAACTTTGCTTCTTGCTGAACCAAGATACTCATCTGGAACCCATATAGAATGCACCACCACTAGTGTTTTTTCTGTCATCCATGCTTCCTGTCCAATCTACATCTGTATATGCATGAAGTGTAAGATTTGTATCCCTAGGATACCATAAACGAAATTTTTGTGTTCCTTGAAGATATTTGAAAATCCTTTTCACTGCCTAAAGGTGTGCTTTCTTTGGATTTGCTTGGAATATTCCAACTATTCCTACTGCATGCATGATGTCTAGTCAGGTACCTGTTAGATAGAGCAGAATACCAATCATGGATCGGTAGATTGGTTGATGTACTGCTGTTGATTCATCATTAGTGCTGAGGTTGCATCCTGTTACCATAGGGGTACATACTAGTTTAGAATATTCCATGCCATATTTCTTCAAGATCTGCTTGAGGTACTTGGTTTGTGATAGAAAAATACCATCTTTATTTTGTTGAACTTGTAAACCAAGAAAATATGTGAGCTCCCCAAGCAGGGACATTTCAAATTCTTTCTGCATTACCAAAGAAAAGTTTTGACTCATGGCTTCTTCATTGCTACCAAAGATGATATCGTCAACATACACAACAAGTATTAACAATTTATCATTGTCAATTTTATATATAGATTGCTATCAACTGATCCTTTTGAAAAACCTTGTTGATGAAGGTATTTGTCAAGACAATAATACCAGGCCCTTGGAGCTTGTTTTAGACCATAGAGAGCCTTTCTAAGTCTGCATACAAGTTTTGGATCATTTCCAAGGATGAATCCATTTGGTTTCTCAATATATACTTCTTCTTCTAGATCTCCATTAAGAAAGGGAGATTTCACATTCATTTGATATACTTTGAACTTTTGAAAGCTAGAAAGAGCAAGGAACATTCTTATGGGTTCAAGTCTAGCAATAGGTGCCTATACCTTCTTGTTGAGCATACCCTTTACAAACAAGTCTAGCCTTGTTTCTAATAACTTCTCCATTTTCATTTAGCTTGTTTTTGAATATCCATTTGGTTCCTATGACATTCTTATCATGAGGTCTAGGAACTAGTTCCCAAGTATTATTCTTTTCAATTTGCTCAAGCTCTTCATTCATGGCCTTGACCCAACATTCATCTTTGCATGCTTCATGTACATTTTGTAGTTCGATGAAGGAAAGCAATGCTAGATATCTTGAAGCTTCTGTAATAGTTCTTCTTTTCTACACACCTACCTCTTTCTGTCCCAAAATTTGAGTCTCTGGATGATTTTTCTGAACATATCTCAATGGTGTCCTTTCTTCTGCCATTATCTGCTCTTCTGGTGCTTCATTGGTTTCCTCTTCTTCAGCATTAGTCTGATTTTATGTGGAAGGATAATCCTCATCTTCTTCCCACTCTTCAGTTTTTACCTGCTTTGGATTTCCGCCTGCTTCATCAACCACAACATCAATACTTTCAACAATTTTCCCAAGTCTTTTTTTATAACACTTGTATGCTTTACTTTGGGAAGAGTAACCAACGAGAATTCCTTCATTTGCTCTAGGTTCAAACTTGCCAATTTTTTCATTAGTCCTTTTGATGCAACATTTGCTTCCAAAAACTTTGAAGTATTTTATAGTAGGAGTCTTACCATATCAAAGTTCATGTGGAGTTTGAGTGCTGTTTACCTAAACATTTTTTTTGTTCAGAATAGTGAAGACAACAAATGCAGCTTCACCCCTGAAGGTTGTAGGAGTTCCATACTCATCTAACATAGCACAAGCCATTTGTTGAATAGTTTTGTTTATCCTTTCTACCACTCCATTTTGCTGAGGAGTCCTTGTGGTAGAGAATTCCCTTCTTAGTTCATGTTCTTCATAGAAGTGAAAAATTCATCCAAGGTAAATTCCCTTCCTCGATCAGACCTGAGGAATTTGATTTTGCGATCTAATTCATTTTCAACTAAAGCTTTGAAGGCTTTTAACTTTTCAAATGCTTCGTCTTTATTCTTTATAAGTCCTATCCAACACATTCTGGAAAAGTCATCAATGAACAATATAAAGTATTCTTCTCCATGAGGTGACTTTTTCCTTGTTGGATCACATAAATTAGTGTGGACAAGTTCAAGAGGCTTACTAGCCGATCCTTCCTTCTCAAGGAAATGTGCTCTGGTTTGCTTACCAAATGACATGATTTGCATATTGTATTTTTTGGAATTCTGATGTCAGGAAGATCGCGAACAACCTGGTATTTGGATGCTTTCCTTATATAGCTAGTGTTCATCATTTTTGATGAGATAGCACTGTTGTTGTCCTCCCTTGAGTATGCACAAATTATTTGGAGTTCGTATGCCTTTGATCACTGTTTCACCTGTATCAAGCTCACGAACAACACATCCATTTGATCGAAATACTACCTCATTTCCTTGATCACACATTTGAATGACATTCAATAGATTATGCTTTAAACCATCAACATACATAACATTCCCAGCTTTAACCTTTTGTTTTAAGAGAACAAAGCCTTTACCTTTTATGATTCTAGGAGTGTCATTTCCAAATGAGACGTTCCTTTCCTTTTCTAAGGCATTATATGACTGAATTTTTTCTTTATCACCTATCATGTGTTTCGAGCATCCACTATCAATGTACCATTGATTTTCTTGTCCTTCTTCATATAAGGCTATACCACATTTTTCGGTTTGCGGTTCTTTCTTTCTCCATGTTTTGGGACCCAGTGAAGCTTGCTCTTTCTGAGATGTTTGCCAAAATTTACTCCTACATTAAGAGTCTTCATGACCGAAGTTGTTATAGATAGAGCATTCTATTTCATTTTCAATGGTAGAAAAGTTATTATAGGTCCTTTTCATGATCCCAGTCACATTCCTTTGATTTCATGCTTCTCTAGTCATGATGGTCTTGTAAGCAACACATTGAGCAGCTTTGTGTCCAAAGTTATGACACGAAAAACATTGGCCATTAAAGAAATTCCCGTGATTATCGAACCTATTGACCTGGTGATTCATTCTTGAAGCAAATTGAGAATGATTTACCTGTGGTTGGTTATAGCTTCTGTTCATCCTTGAAGTAGATTGAAATCGATTTACCTGGTGATCTACTTTATACCTTTGCTGACGATTGTCAAATTGTTCACTTCTCCTTACTACATCAAGATAGCTTTTGGACGTTGACGGCTTCTGTGTTTGAGATGCTTCTTCAGTATATCCAAGACCTATCTTTATTAGAGGAGAACGTTGTACTTTGATAATTTCATCTAAAGTTTCTGATCCTTTAGCAAATATAAGATTGAGGGCTTTTTTTTTCTCAATATCTTTTCTTAGTCCCACAATTTCACATTCTAATTTTTCATTGTGTTTTTCCCTTTCAACAAGTTGAAATGTCAGAGTATCTATGATCATATTTTTTTCTTCTAAACAAATTTTAAGTTTAGAAATTTCTTCATAAATACCATCTTCATCTAAAGAATCCAAGAAATCATCATCTTCAAAAGCCATCAGAAGTATATAATCATTACTATTTTCATCTTCATCACTATTTGATAAACCATCACTATCTTCATGCGTATAGTATCTCTTCTTATTTACACTTCATTTTCTATTCCATTTTGCTGATTCCTTACCTTTATCAAGCTTATCTTTGTGAGGATATTTGGCAGCATAATGACCAACTCTTCCACAAGCAAAACATTTGAAAGGTAGTTTACCTTTGAATCTTCCAGAACCTGTTGAAGGTTCTTGAAAAAGTTTGATTCTTCCTCTACTTCTGACGTATGTCCTAATTCATTGAGTTCTCCTTTTCTTGAAGATTTGAATGCGGCTTCTCTCATATCTTATGGACCCACTTTTCTCATTTCATAAGCAGTTAGGATTCCGTGCAGCTGTGACATAGTGATACTCTGAAGATCCTGCTTTTCTTCTATGGCAGAAGCTTTTGATTCAAACTTAGAAGACAAGGATATTAAAACCTTTCCAACTAAATTAACTTCTTTTATTTCTTCACCGAAGTTTTTCATGTGATTAACAATCTCATCTATAAGTAAGAAGTAATTAACTATACTTTCATCATTATGCATTCTGAGAGTTTCATATTGAATTCTGAGAGATTATAGTTTTGTACGTTTTACCTGATTGTCTCCTTCATAGCTTAGAATGATCTTGTCCCAGATTTTTTTGGTGGTTTTGAGCTGCATAACCTTGACAAATTCTGATTGTGACAGACTCCCTAATAGAGTATTAACAACCTTGGCATTTGTTTCATACTGCTTTTTACCTATCGTATCTCTAGGAATTGCTAATGGAAAAGTGTATCCTTCTTCCACGATTTCCCAAACATCGGTTCCAAGAGATTGAAGATAGGTTGTGGTTCTTACCTTCCAATAGATGAAGTTGCTCCCATCAAAGATTGGTGGTCTAATGGATGCCTCTCTTTCGTACTTACTCATGATGATAGATCTTCCTTCAAGCGATCAAGCTTCTTCTGAAGAACCTACTTTGATACCAATTGTTGGAAATAATACTAAGAGGGGGGGGTGTCAGTGTTAGCAATTCAATAATATTTATTTTCACAATCAGATTTGTATACACTACTTTAGTTAATGAAACTTGCGTATATACACAACTGTTGTTAAGAAAACTAGTGTATATCCTACAGACCTATAATTTAGTTAATTCATCAGATGTTGATCTTTAATCTGTGCATCAGAACCATATAAAAATAACCAGGTACAGTAAAAACAAAGCAGAAAATCACACACAAGAGCACAAGATATAAGGTGGAAACCCAATGGGGGTGAAAACCACCTGTTGTAATTCAACTCTATCTTCTTTTAATAAGAAACTTCTTTTTACAATATTTTTGTACTAGTGCAGTCTTATACCAATATGCAGGCTTCTACCTATAGAAGGCAACAACCTTCTCTAATTCTCCAGCTTCTCCTAGAAGGGAGCTACAACCCCCTTAGTTCTTGTACTAGTTGATGTACTAGTACGTAGGTGCTGACCTACAGAAGGCTACAACCTTCTCTTTTATGCCAAGGACCACATTTCATAAATTTTCAGATTGGATCCATTAATAACATCAATCAAACATCAAATATATTTTCATCAACCAATCTCCTTTGTACAAACCAAAACTGAATCAATCAATCACTTTTCTGAAAGCTGTAACCAGAACATGATAATAGTAACCACAGAACCCAAGCTGAAACCCAAAACACTGCAATAGCAAATAGAAGTAGCTAAAACATATATTATGAGGTGTATGCTACTTCAATGTGTCAAACCTGCGTGCATACGCACTTCGCTTAAGACAAACCTCCATATATGTTGTTTTGAAATGCTGAACCAGTGTGTATACGCACCCTTGCTGTAATGAACCTGCGTACAGATCTGTAAAAGATGATTTAACCTTTACAACTATTCAGACATCAGTTATACCCAGATCATCAGCTTTACAGATTATGACAGGCGCCAACTATTCAGATAAAAGATCAAAACCACATAAAGATACTTCTCTTCAAGCCTTAAGATCTTGTCCCATCAATAGAACTAATCCTTCTTCAAGCACTCAGGTTCCTCCTTGATTCAGATCCAGCACCATAACCCAATGACCAGTATTCTAGATCTTGCACTTTATTAGATATTCAATTACTCGAGCGCTTTTGTCTAATGATCTCCTCCTCCTTTTATAGTCTTAGGCCTTACTTCATACCATGGTCCAAAACCACTTAGACTCCATACCTTGGACCAAATACCTGGGGTCAACACTTCGAACAAGATACCTTTGACCAATACCATGGGTCAAAATACCATGGTCCAAATACCAAAGACCAAAACCAAATTCTCCAACGTGTACACACCTTTCCTTGCATGAAAGCAAATGTATACGCATACGCGCCTTTTGGTTGGCGAACCCACGTGTCTACGTGGCTTGGTCAAGGGGAACCTGTGTATATCTCTTTTTCCTTCATTCTGAGAGCTTGAACTATGATCTGTCATCTGAGTGAATTGCCATTAAGGACAACACCTGTGTCATAGCGCCAAACCTGTGTCATAGTGCCAAACCTGTGTCATAATGCCAACAGTGACAAGCTCTCAAGATGTCATATATCTTGTCGTCTCTAACACACCTATGAATAATCAGACCAGGTCCAGTGAAAAACAGGTCTCCTTTTATCCAAGAGTAAGCAACACTTTTTCTAATTATTTTATTTTTCTGATTAGATGAAAAGTAAGGTGGTAACTTCCCTGTAGCAAGATAATTAGCCATATTTTCAAACCAAGGTGATTTGGAAGAAATGGAAAACAAGTTCTCATCTTGGAAGCTATCATTAACAGGAACATCCACACCTTCATGGTTGAGCATAGAAAGGAAATCAGCTACCTGATTTTGTTTTCCCGGCCTATCCAATACTGTGATGTCAAATTCCTACAGCAACAAAAGCCATCTAGTAATTCTATCATTAGTAACTTGTTCATTCATGAGATACCAAATAGCCAAATGATAAGTATGTACAAAAACTTCATAGACAGTGATGTAATGTCTAAACTCATTAATAGTATAAACCACAACAAGGAATTATTTCTCAGTTACAATATAATTTAATTCAGCAGGAGTTAAATTTTTACTAACACAATAAATAACATAGGTTACGAGGTTTTCCTTTTGGCCCAACACTTCCCCTATAGCTGAATCAGAGGCATCAGTGGAAATATGAAATTGAAATTTCCAATCTAGTCCTCTTAAGACAGGTGCTAAAGAAAAATTATCCTTGAGTGTGTCAAATGCAGTTTGACATTCATCATTCCAACAAAATTTATATTCTTTTGTTAATAATTTAAATAGCGGCGAGGCTACCTTGGTAAAATTTTCAATAAACCTTATGTAGTAGCCTGCATGTCCAAGGAAACTTCTGACTCCCATTTGGCTAGTTGGTGGAGGCATCTTCACAATCACTTCGATCTTTTCTGGATCAACTTTAATTCCTGTAGTAGAAACATGATGACCCAAAACAATCCCTTCAGTCATGATCATAAAACATTTTTCATTACTTAATGAAATATTAGTTTCTCTACATCTTTACAAAAATCTTCTAAGATTAAATAAATCTTCTTCAAAAGTATCACCCATTACCATAAAATCATCCATGTAAACTTCTACACAATCATGTAAAAGATCAGAGAAAATACCAAGTATCGCCCTTTGAAATGTGGCTGGTGTGTTGCATAGACCAAATGGCAATACCTTATATGTGTAAGTACCCCATGGACATGTGAATGTTGTTTTATCCTGGTCCTATGGAGATATCCTGATCTGGTTGTACCTGTTGAACCCATCTAAGAAAGAAAAGTACCTCTTTCCTGCTAAGGTGTCGAACACTTGATCTATAAAAGGAAAGGGAAAATGGTCTTTTAATGTAGCTTTATTTAGTTCCCTGTAATCTACACACACTCGCCATTTCCCATTCTTCTTAAGGACAATAACCAATGGAGATACCCACTGGATGTCTGAAATAGGATAAATGAATCCTACATTTAATAGCTTCTGAAGTTCATATTTTACAATTTCTCTCAAAGCATGATTCATCCTCCTTTGTGGTTGCCTTACAGGCTTGGCATTTCCTTCTATATAAATATGATGAGTGCAAGTGTTCGGGTGAATACCCCTAATATCCGTATATTCCCAAGTAAATGTATCTGAAAAGTCTTTCAATGTCTGACTTAATTGATTTTCTTGTTCATGATTTAAGGCAGAATTGATATTTAAAGTTTTTCCGGGAAATATTTTGATTACCTTGCTTCCACATTCAGTCATTGAACATGTAGGAAATATAGATAGAAGGGCTGAATTTAATTCAGCTGTTGTATTATGATCTTGGAAGTTTTTCTCTAGCAAATCAACAATGACATTTGTCTCATGACTTGACTATCCCTCTGAATGCTGAGAAAAATTAGGATTTGAAATATAGCAATTAATTAAATTTTCCTCAGTGTTCTCTTTAAGGCTCATAGCTTGGGATATTGTCAAAACTAGGTGGATAATTTCTGAATTATGTTCTTCATCAATCCAATGAGTATCTTCTGATTTTAAGAGGGGTTTAGTAGGGGGATATATATTGATGTGTTTAGTTTCAGCCCCATGGGTGATGGTCATGTTTCTTGGCCTACACACAATGAAGGCATCTCTTGTAGCCAACCAAGGTCTCCCCAAGATCAAAGGGTGCCCTCCCAAACTATTTTTAGGTTGAAGAACATAAAAAATTGTAGGATATTCCAAGGAATCTAATGAAATGACAATGTCTTCCAATACACCTTCTGGCTTGACCTTAGATCTGTCCACTAATTATAACACAATAGGGGTAGGAAGTAAGTCAAAGGATCCTATATGGGACAATGTTTCCATTGTCATTAGATTAATGGTTGCACCTAAATCAATTAAATTATTTCTTATTAGATATCCATTGATGAAGGTGGTAACCATAGGGATTCCAAGGTCTGCATCCTTTTCAGTGGTAAATTTGGTAGACATAAGGCTTGCAAGTTTTCCACCTACTTGAATTGTAGAGGGTTCTTTCCTTTGTCTCCCTGGATTTTTGGTGCATAGTTCCCTACCTGTTTTAGCGTAAATTGGGATGTCCCTAATTTCTTGTAGTAAGGGAATCTTGATGCATACATTTCTTAATTTGGATACTAGATCAAACTTGGGTTGTTTCATTATTTCTTTCACCTCCAGCCTCTTTGGAAAAGGAGGCTGGACAATTTGAGATGAGGAAGGTTTTTGTGACCTTGGAATGTTTTTCTCTATTGTTTCTTGTATATTTTTTGTTTCAAGTGTATCAAGGCTTCTTCCTCTATAATATCTTCAATTTTTCCTGGTTGGGTCACCACTCTTCCTTACCTAAGTTTAATTTCCTGCAGCAAAGGTACAAAAATTTCCTGCAGAGGCTGAGGTGTGATACAATAGGTAAGACAAGTGGGATAAGTAGTTGCTCCAACATTGTGAGTAGGTTGGACATATTTATTGTTGGGATTGGATACTGGCTGGGAAGGAAGTTGTGTGGGACGTGGTTGAGTTGGTGGGGCAGGCAACTGAAGTTGTAGTTTTGGCTGAGCCACTTGTTGTGGTATGGTTTATGGTCAATAAAATTTTTGAGGGGGATAATTTGGTGCAACAGGGTAAGGAAAGTTTCCCTGCCAAGGTTGTTGTGGAGGCCAGGGCTGCTAGGTTATTAGAAAATTCCACATTTGATTCTGGGTATAAGGAAATTGAAAATTTTGTTGTGCCATACCTGCAAGACGTGGTTTCCATGGCTTTGGAGGTGTCATTGGATAAAGTGCATTGACAACTTCTTGATATGCTAAGTATGCTTCTTTAATCTCTAGAAGAGAAGGAAATTTATCAGTAGAATGATCAACTTCATAGATTTGACATACCTCTATGCTGGATGCAGGACACTCCCTCAAGGGATGTTTCTTCCTACATTTGGAGCAGAACACAACTAGGTCCTTTTCCACTTCCTCATGTTTCTTCTTAGCCTGCAAAACATCCAACTGTAAAGACAAAGTGCTAAGAATGTCAGTTTTAAAATTTTCAAATAAATTACCCATTTCATCTCTGGTTACCCCAACCCCTGCAACTGATTTAGTGAATCTAGAAGAAGTATCTCTTGATCATCTCCCAACCTTAGAATTTCCCCTTGAATACCGTCAACATAACTCGTAGACATCATCATAACTCAATTTTGATACATCACCTGCTCCCATCATGTTCAAAACCTCAAGAGACTCCAGTCTTATGGACCTTAGCAAAATTGTCCTCAAGGTTTCTTTGTTCAGCTGGTTCATCTTGGATATTTACAAATTGTATTGGAATCTTTCCAAGAAGTCCTCTAGGCTTTCCTCCTCCTTCTGGGTCATGCCAAATATTTCTTCTCTGATGTCCCTGGTTTTACAATAATCTTGATACTTTCTCAAGAATACCTTCTTCATGTCATCCCATGTTGAAATGGAGTTTGCACTTAATCCCATAAACCACCTGAGGGCTACATATTTTAATGTGGTAGGAAACCACTTCAACTTTTGAGCATTTGAAGAATAATTGTAGCTCTTGCATAATACATCAAACTCAAATAAGAAGGCATCAGGATCTTCACCAGAGGTACCACAAAAATTAAGCAAAGAAGAGGGAGGAATGTTTTTCATCTGACTTGCTCCAACAAAATATTTGATAGGAAATTTGAATGTAACTGGTTCCTCTTCCTTCTCATGATATTTCCCATTTGTGGTACGAGTACCCTCTATATGAGCCATATTGAACCCTTCGGACCCTGGTGAGCTACAAATCCTTCAGAGTCAATTATCTGGAACTCTATTTCTTGAATAGGATGGAAGAGGAATTCCTCTTCAGGATAACCACTAAACAAATATTATGTCCCCCTAGTAAGAGGAGATTCTTGATGAGAAACAATAGAAGATTCTATAATAGAAGGATCCTTATCTGCTATGGGGGTATTGATCTGCTTAGGATCAGTTATCGATCCTTGTTCATAACTATCAGTTGTCAGTTTAGATTCCCTTGTTTCCTTTGCTTTGTTCTTTATAGACTTATTTTTCCATGCCAGTTTCTTAGTGGACGAAGTAGTGCTCACACCACCACTAGAAATATTTGAAAATTTGGTTCTAGTATATTGGCCCCTATTCATACATTATATAGACAAAGTTTAGAATTTCTACTTACCAAACAATCAGGAGGTAGCTTTGGCGAATTCTGATATTCGTAGGTGTGTAGGCCTTACCCATGTCTTATCACTTCGACTTCCCTTGTCCTAAAAAACTTAGACAAAAAGAAGTCATACTAAAACAATTTCAGTATCATCCCTTAGCACATCCCCGGTAACGGCGCCAAAATGTTGGGGCAAATTATAAACTTATAATTTGACAAACATAAATTCTCAACCAGGGGTAATCGTAACCTTGTGAGGCGCAATCCAAAATATATGCAAGTTGACACTTTTAGTGTATGAAAGCCACACACAATCCTAAATCCTTCTTCTCTCTATCTACACTTAGCAACAAAGGCTATGGAGTAGATAAGTCATCTCTCTACAACACTTAAGATTTCTTATGCAAATCCAAAAAAGATTGAAGATAAACAAAAACAATTATATCACACCCATTCCCAACCATTCAATCTCAATTTCACAATGTAAATCTAAGAACAAGATGCATACCTAGATCTATCCTTTAATAAAATTTAAATCATTCATCCAATAAACTCAACCATTAATCATTAAATTCATGTGTTGTTGTAAAAACAAGGAATAAGAATGGAACTGTGTACAGATCTATTTCTAATACAGAAAATCAAATAAAGTAACAAATACTAGCTACTGGAGTTGTGAGTAAAGGGGGCCCTCCATCACTCACAACCCCTTGATTAATAAAGAACTTTACAACAAGATTAGCAGAACATTACTTGCATTAATCTGAAAATAAAAATGATTACACAACAATACAGAAGTTTGGTGTATGTCTCTCTGTCCCCATATAAATTGAATAATTTTTTTTTATACAAGTTGCAGACCAGTGCCTTTGCCCAATTAAGTAAACATTACAATTATTGCTAAAAATAAGGAAATACAGCGTATGGAGATAGTTGGTTTGATCCATGACTGGAAGCATGGATCAAAACCAACTTTGCTGATCATGAACCACTTTCCCCAATTCAACATAATGATTGAAACAAAACCTGGGCAGTTAGGAAAACCAAATTTGGAACATTCAGTAGGATAGAATCCATGTGGATGGGTTTTCAAACAAAACCCATGTTCCCATTTCTCCTGAGGATGATTAGAACATCTCTAACCTTCATAGCTTCTATAAGAAAACCGCCTACTGTAAGGAAGCTATTGCAGGAAATCGGTGTTCTAAAAGAAATTGGCGTTGCTGCACGAAATCAACGTTGCTGCATTAAATCCTTGGTATTCTACAGGAAATCGCGGATCTGCCCAAAGATAGTTGATTTGCAGGAAATTCGATTAGTACCTTTTAAAGTCATAGATTAGTTAATTAGGTAGCATTCAACATCAAATTTCTTAAGAATAAAGAGAAATGACACTTTTGAGTTATTTGCATACCTTAGAGTCCAAATCACCTTTTTTAGTCAAAATGAGGCACTGGATAAAAAAGGATGGTGATTAGAAAGGCAAAAGGAGTCTTAAACGAGGACAAAGCTTTAGAAACACTGTAAAAAAGTAGTCAAAATCTATGTCCAATAGTGATTGGGCTCTATTTTATGATTCACGATTGAAAGAGTTCAAAGAGAAGCTCTGCACTAGGTGGCTAGGTCCTAATGAGGTAGATAGAGTCTTTGACAATGGGACTATAAAATTAGTTACCATATCCAATTTGAAGGTGTCATTATTTTCCCATGGGCATCGTTTCGATTATACAATAAACCTACCTCGAAGGATTAATTTGTTAACATTGTCACAGGACCTTATCTCCAAGTTATGGAAGCAGAGGAAAATTCTCTTGTGCTATCAAATTCTTAAAATCCAATAAGCGTTGCAGCTGAAAACAAACTTTTGTTGGAAGATGACACACCAAAAAATATATAAATAAAAAATAAAAAATAAGTAAAAAGGAAAAAAAATATAAAAAATAAAATAATAATAATAAATCTTCCTATGAAAACCTCTTATGGGGTGAAGGTAGATAATTGTATTAGCTGAAAACTACTTTGTGGCAGCTGGTACATATTTCTCTTTTTAATATGTTTTGTAATGGCATGTTGTTACACATATATATTATGTTGTTACAAGTCTAGTTTTATTCATTTTATTGTATCATTTTTAGCAATCCCCTCAAGAGCATAATACTCTCCAGTGCATATCTTATTGTAATAAAAGTTTTGCTATAAATATTTAGCTATCACAAGGAAATACATTTTTTGTTACATTTGTGACAACCTATCTAGTGGGAGATGATTACAGCAGGGAACCGGTTACAACTGTCTGCCTCAATAATCCTTGTCACTAGTGGTCGTCATCGATATCAATTACATCACCCACTGGTAAGCCGTTCAAAAAGGTATATTTCTTTTACTTTACTTAGTTGTTATGGAAATTAATATGTCATTCTATTTTTACGTTGAGGATGGGCTTTACATTTAAGTCCCGGGGGCTTAATCATTTTGTGATTCATAATATAATTTGTTTTGGAGTGGAAAATCCTATAATCATTATCACCTTTTTATGAGCAATCATTTCATCAAGTGTGAACCTTATCTGAGCCAGACTTCCATACCTTTGGATTAATAACAAAATGACAACCCACATTGCATGATTTCCTTATTTGAAACCCTTTCCTACTGCCCTGATATCCACCCCAACGAGGCTCCACATCCTGATTGCATAGATTTATTAAGAATTGTGATAGTGAGCAGACAGAAGCGCAGTAAGGATCAACTGTAACAGTGAAGTATGGGTGGAGCAGTGGTAAGACATGAGCCACATTCCATAAAGGATTTAGAGAATTTCCCACAATATTGTCAAATCTTTTGAGAAGTAGGGTGGCTCGAATTTTTTGAGTGACTAAGAGGGAAGAAGTCTCTCGAGTAACAACACTTCAATCTGAAGGAAAACGATGGTTCAAATGGAAAATCAATGACCCATCCCTAAAGACTGGATTCCTGCAGGGAAAGGAGAAATTGGTTAAGAAGGGAAGGGGAATTTACTGCCTTTCCCTTCCACAACCTTGGAATGATGTTGCTTTGTTTATCATCAAATATATTACATGTGAGGGGCATGAAACAATATTTTTTAATTATCATTTTCCACTGTTGAATCATCTTTGGCATAGGCAATTGATCAATCTTCCTTATTTCCTGTTGGAGAACTTGAAGCATATGGCAGTTGTGGTAAAGGTTTTGCTCACACCGAGAAAGTTCTATCACTAATCATGGACTTATAAAGTTGATCATATTGGAGGCCCTGGGGCAGCAAGGGCAAAGCTTGGAGGATTTCATTAGAAAAAGACAAGAAATTCACGTAAGAAACATGTTGAAACCTCCACAGATGCTTCAGGAAAAACTGATGTAGTTGAGAAGCAGGGGCAGTCCTCTAGAGTCAAAATCGGGAAAAGATTGCTGAAAATACCTATTGATGGTAGAAAACCAAAGAGAAGGGTCAAAATTGGCACTCGATCAGAACCCTTGCCACCATCTAAAAAGAGGTTCAACAAGCATGAAGGCACAAAGGAATAGAAGAAAGAAGAACAGGCCAAGCAACAAGATACTCCTTCACCAAGTAAGAATGAAACCCAAGCCCTGTTGCTCAAAATTAAAGAATTAGAAGTAGAAAACAAAGAATTGAAGCAAAAATTAGAGGATAGGGAAAGGGAAACAAGGGTTGTGGGTCTTGACACATTGGCAGAGGCTGTCGATAATTTGGGAGCATAAACCACACAGGGGCCTGTATGTACAACATGTTCTAAAGGGCTGGCAATAGTAGGGTATAAAATCTGTGATGCAAAAACCATCTCGAAGGAAACTCAAACAAAACCATGGGGAGTTGTTGCACAAGAACCCATTGACGACATTGTTGTTACACAAGAAACGACAACAAAAAAAAAGCACCCTATGGAATTTGACCTTGAAACTGAAACACAAGAACCTGCCGATGACACTGTTGTTACACAAGAACCAACAGTCGAGGTAGAAGTTTTTCAAGAAGAAAAAGTGAGAGTTAATCCACAAGAACCTGTCAATGAAACTATTATTACATAGGAATCGACAGTTAAGGCATAACAACTCCAATCTCAAGATGTTGTTACACCTTCCATTACACTAGACCTTGAGGCAACTTGGCACTTAGAAAAACTTTTATTGTTTTCTGAATTGTAGAATTGGAAACAGTTGGCACTCTCCCTGAAAAAGGGAGTGATTTCCTTAGAGGAGAATCAAAATATTATTCACACTCTTAAGGATCAATGGGATGAGGATTTTCTGACAAAATAATTCATACAATAGGAGAGAAAGGAAGATGAGAAGAAGAAGGAAGAACATAGACAGAATTTGCAACAAGAAATTAAGGAATTGACTGAAGATAAAAGAGAAATGTACGAGTTAGCCTTGAACCTTTTGGGTTGCAGAGTGTCATCTCCATCTTATCTGGTTTTTTGGTGGGAAAAGTTTTATCTTTTCCAATTAAAATATATCTATGAGAATAGACCCTATAAGGGTGTTTCTACTAGAACTCTTTTAAATGTATTCAGATCCTATGCTTTTGATGAACAAAGTTTGCTGTGTGAACTCTTTTTGCACAATATATTTGTTGAACATGCCAGTCTACAAATGATTATAAACATTTTTTCTTATGTTGGAGACTTACAACTACAGGCCTTCATATCTTTTATGAGGATCCAAGTCGATTGGATTCTTGCCAAGACATCATCTGATAGGAATGAAGAGACATCAACGTTGAATAAGATCAGAGCCTGGTATGACTACTTCCCTGAGGCAAGAATTCAAAATATTTCTTAGTACTCCTAACATGGTGGAAAATTCATCCTAGTACATGAGAAAATTCATTGGGTTTTGTCTTAATGTTTTTGCGTAGCTAAAGAGAAGAGTATTGGTGGAAAGGTTGAAATGTTCAGAAGCCAATAGCGAAACTTCACAGATAAGGGATCCCTTTGGATTTCATAATTTTGTAATAGTTGTTACTCGAGTTCCCGAGTATGCACAAATTGTTTAATCAATGGGAGATTTTTGGATAGGACTTATGTTTAAATTCCCTTTGATTTGGCTTCTGATTGAGAGCTACCAGCCTCACTACCAGCTAAACAGGCATGATGAAAGATCTTGGACCACTCAGCTTATGATTACTCAAGGATACAAGAAAGAGGATGAAGATATTGCTAACATTTATGATCTCACAGAACTACATTAGCAACACACCAGTATTGTAATAAAGGACGTGCTTGAACATTCAGAGGAATCTGCATGAGGGCATGCAGTGGCTTCAGTTGGGGGGAAGATGTTGGGTGCAGTATTTAAGGATATTTCAGGCACCTTTTTCCCTATTTTTGGCCATTTCCCTTCACCGAATCCATCAAGCCCTTGAAACAATGTCACTCTCCCTGGTTAAGAAGCAATGTTTTTCTCTGACATATTATTATGCCATTTTCTCTGAAGTACCAAAAGAAACAATGTCTTGTTGGAATGATAAACAGGGAAATTATGGAAGAGGTGTTATGTGGAATTTTACATCTACGGATAAAGACAATTTCCATAAACTATTCCTATGAGCACACTCAAAATTTTTCAATGCACAATGCAAGTTTTTATTTTCAATTCCCTTAATGTTTGAAATGAATAAAAGGAAAATAATGCACATACAATCAATCAATGTTTTTGCAAGAACGAAGACTTTACGACAGTTCCTTTTCCAAAGAAATGAAGACTTTTACGACACTTTATTTTGAACAAAGATTAATCGACTATAAACTAACTTTGACAATGAATTGATAATGATAAAGAAATAATTTAAGAAACACTAAACAATCAAGGCCAAAGTAGGGTTAGGAAAGTAAACACAAATTTATTTCAGAGACACAACAATCATTGATCTTTCAGCAAGAAAAAATACGAGGAAATTTGGGAAAAATCAAGTCAAAGGTGGGATTTTTTACCTAAGGAGATCAGCGTAGCCCTGAATGGGAGACAGTGCACCTCAGAGCACTGTCCCCAAGCCAAGGGTGCTCTGTAGTGCTCTGTGTCCTGACCAAGCCTGCATTGTTGCCATAAAGGCCATTCTAGGGGCTTTCAAGCACAATTTTTACCAAAAAACACTTCAAAAAGGTTGAAACAAGATCAATTGAGGCAAGTAAAGTCTACTAGGGTGTACTAGGATGAAGATACACTACCCGGGATGATGATCTTTCCCCAGCAGAGTCGCCAATTTGTTATGTGGAATTTTGCATATACAGATAAATACAATTTCCCTAGGTGGGTAGCTACACCTAGAACAAAAGATTTAAAGAGTTTAACCTTTTTCTATATAAGATAAATAAGACAAGGGACCTACATGTTATCTTTCACTTTCCCTTTGTCTTCTTTGTATGGCTCCCGTCACTCCTTCTCAAACTTAATCCACTCAACAAGTACTTGCAATCATAAACAGAGGACAAAAACAAATCAAAGAAAGAGATATATCTACTATAAGAAAATGGAATCAAAATCATTTACACATATAATCATCATACATAAAGTCAAGAATATGGGAAAAGTATAAACAACTTTATTAAGTAGAAGGAAGAGTTACGACCAAGAAGTTTGATCCCATGTCACTCATCCAACTTGAGTTCCATCCTTCATCACACCATAAGCACAACACTTTGGCAGCATAACAATACTTGCTTACAATCTCAAACCTCACACCAACATTATCTCCTTACAAATTCTCAAAATTCAGTCCTTGATCACTTAGATGAGTGCTCAATTTATAGGAAAATGGAGGTGGTTTGGTCATAAATGAGGGTATTGAATGGCCTTCCAAACATAGAGTTAGTTTCCATGGAGGAAGGGATGAGAGGATAACAGGTTACTTAACTCATTCCCTATACAATTTCGAGCTCATAGGAGATGATAAGTGTGGGAATATTCTAGAATGCTCCAAAAGATAAGAATATTCCTAGAACCCTATGAAGAATTCACTCAATCTCACCCAGCGTAGGTCAAAATGGGCCTAAGTGCACTGAAATTCACCCTTACATGGGCCTACTTGCATTGAAGCGCATTTACCCCTGGCCAAGGCTATGCTGGTCCCTCAATGAGGCATTTCTAGAGGGCTTTAGGCCAGGAAACTTTCAGGGAAGGAGGCATTCAAAGTGATGACTTGTCTAGGGCATGTAGCAACTGGATTAGGGTTTGATGAGCCCTAAAAGTACTAATCCGAATGTTGGGAGTGATGTGCCCAAATGGTTCTATAACAAGAGGTATTTTGGATTTTTTTCTTTCAGGTGTTGCTATAATTACTAAATATTATGGGAAAATAGTTGCTGCTGTTACACACTGTTAAACCCTCAATATTGTTGTTACACCTTGAGTTTCTATTACACTATGATGTTGTTGCTACATTGTAAATTGTTAAATACTGTGGCCACTATTTTAGAGATAAGTGTTGAAGACTGTGAAATGTAACTTAATGCGGAAGGTTGAAAAGATCTGAGAAGGTATAGCTATAAAAAGTGGAATAACCATAATAAGTCTTTAATTCAAAACTGGTTGTAACAACTTCTATTTTATTTCATTTCTGTTAAATCAATCAGCATGAGAATCATGAGATTCTGATGACTAATTCATTCCCTAATTTTGGGGTTCTGTAAGACTTTAAAAAAAGGATTAGTGCTATGAGAAGGGGATGACAACATCTAAAACAATACTGATATTTTGATCTTGTATTTTTCAGCTGTTTTAATACAGAAAGTACTTGGTGATGATTCTATAATTCTTCTATTGAATATTTAAGTAGTTTCGTTCCATTCCTGCACCCTACTAGGTAAGAAGGGCCCTCCTCTTTAGAAGGGATAACAATATTAGTAGTATATTTATTTTCTTATATGTTGATGTGAATTTCTTATTGTCGTTGCATATATTGTGGAATAGACACATTTCTATTTTTAGATTTATGGTATGTTGTTTTATATTATTTCTGCACTCTAGTTAATAACACATGGCACACCTATTTCTTTTCTGAAGCTTATGAAGTCTGAATTTCTTCTTTGTTGAATGAGTTTCATTTTTGCAGTGTGTTCTTTAATTTTTGAAAGTGTGAGTTTCATTTCTGCAAGAATGTTTTAAATTTTTCAAGTGTGTTCAACGACATTTTTGTGTTACTTGGTTGTTCATGTATCGGCACAGACAATGTAGACTCCTTTGAACTAAAAGACCTACACTGGGTTGATAATTAATGGTTGTGATTCAACTATTTTAAGAGTGATAAAATAGCACAAACACTAATCCTATTTGATTGCTTGCACTAGATGCATTGATTTCAGTATAGATGTTGATTTCTAATCCTATTTTATTGTTTTCACTAGATATAATGATTTTAGTGTATATGTTGATTTCTGATTTGATGCAACTAGATGTATGATGTACATTGATTTCAAAGTAATTAGATTAATAGTGTGCATTGATTTAAATATAAGTACATACAAATTATTGATGATGTGCATTCACTTTTGTGTTACAGTAATTCAACATAAATACAATACTTTAATTTTCATCCTAAATAAAATCTTCACTTACCCGAAATGCTTGCTTCCTGAAACTGTAAACTATTTGTAATTGGATTCTTTCTTATTATTGTTATTTCCATCACTGAACATTGTTAATCACTTTGCATTCAAACAAGGTAATAGAAAATAACTACCATTGAAAACTATTTGGGGTTTAACACTCCATAAGTCACAATGATTGAATTTGGAGAAAGATAATATCAATTGCACATCTCATATGATAGATAAGTTAAAATATGGAAAAAAATAATAGGCATGAGAATAAGAACATCTTGATAGTGTTGGACCTGCCAACACGTCAGGGGATCTCCCTGGTAAGAAGTCCCAACTAGACCTCAGACCGTTTGGTATAGGAGTCCAAGTAGTGGGTCATACGATATCACCTTGACTGCAGTTGCACAGAGGTAAGTAACATTTCCTTGTTGGTAGCAAGGGTGTGACATGTGCAACAAGCCAAGGAAGGTGCATGAATGGTTCTAACACATGGAAGGTGGAATGAGTGTGCTGCTTGGAAACCTGTGTAAATGCACAGCTTGGAAGGGAACACACGAGAAAAGATGAATCACAAACTGGAAGGAAGGTGAACCAACAATCCAAAGTGATGATTAAACCAACAAAAAATCTCAGTAAGATTCATACATACATATACATAAAGAGTTTATACATACATGCGTAAGCAAATAGATACATATATCATTAGAGTAACCAAGTTAATTGAAATACAATAAAAACATATGCATGAAACATGTTAGCTCTGTTATATTAAGAAGTGAAAGTTCCAATCATAAAGTACAACCATGACCAAACACTAGCCCCGATAACGGAACATTACAGTCGCTATCGCCTTCTCCTCCAAAGAGATGTACTAGCTCTGCATTGTGGAGAAGCCAAGGGTCATTTCAATACTCTCCAAGCTTTCTCTAAGATACTTCTATTGGAAGCTTAGCTGACCAAAATTGTCTACAATGAGTTTTGAGGTACTATAAATAGAAAAGGGTGGGGTGACCCTTGACATTCCCCTTTGTGACTGTTCACCTACCCTCATGACACTTCAACTACTCTATGACTGTTACATTCAACTATCAACAATTGAACTTCCACTTTACAAGATGTTACATATAATCTGCACATGTACCCATGTAAGAAAAAATAGGCTTGAGCAATCCATGCAAGGCATCACTATGACTTGGAAAATTATGGGAAGACCAACTCTTCGACATCCTCACGATGGTTGACAGTGGAAAATTGATGCCAATCTTGGTAGTCTATGATGGTGTCCATCTACTCTATGGTGACATCTTTCTCGAAATGAACCCTTGCCTTTGTTGCATCTGGGTACACTACTTTGGCTCCTCTGTCCAACTCATTTGATAACATGTGCATCATTTTCTTAAGTGCGGCCAAACCAACGACATACTAATGCATAGTGTCTACATTGATCACCAAGTCTGCTTTGGTGGCTATACACATCAACTCGTCAAAGTACAAGTCCAACTCCTGTCAGACATGAACCTTTTTCTTTGCCTCGGTGAGTGTCCCAATAGATGGGATTGCATGTGCATGCACAACAACATCCATGCTTTTGAACACCTGTGCATGGGAAGCCTACAAACTAGTGATGAGTTGCAGGATTTCCTCATAGTTCTGGATCTAACTCCAGATGCATGACTTCAACTCAACTGCCATGGGCTTCATCATCTTAGGCAAGTGTAATGGGGCTCCCTTATATATCATTATTCATGTTTGCGTGCGGTTGACAACAGTATGCAAGTTTGACAAGATACATGCTCTCCTAGCACAATGTTGCTGCCAACTGTTGAGATGGACAACTGCCTTATGCATGGTACCAAATCTGGAATACAATGCCTGCATGACTATCTCAAGGGACAATACTTCATCCAGTATCGCCTTCTTCAACTCTGCTCAGGCAGATGTTGTAACCAATTCTCCTCCCTACTTGTTTGTCTACAACTCCTAATCCATTCGCTCATTCTCTTCTATCAAGAAGCGAACACTCAAGCTAGTGGCTTCGGCATATGCTCTGGTAGCATCGGCCAATGCTGTTGGATGCGTGCGCACATTAGATACGGTCACTTGTTCCTCAAAACTTTACATGAGATGTGTGGACATCTGGAGTAGACACTCTGCATGATTGCACAACTCTATGTTGTGACTCATCAAATGATATGTTGTGCATCTCTTCTTCTGGATTGTATCCAAGGATCTTAGTATGTCCTTGGTCACTCAGGATTTTCTCTGCTTTCAGATCCAGTGAAGCCGATGGGTCAACCTCTTGGTGGTAAGGCATGAGGTCGATGCCTTACTCTAACTTTGGCTACTCCATCTCTGTATCCATCTGTTGAAGTACTCGTTGCAATATATTGAGCAAAGTCCTGCTCCTACGACTGCTCAACGTGTCTGCTTTGTGTCAGCTACTCGGATGAGTCTACTATCTATATGGGTGTAGTTTCATCAATATGTGCATGTTGTGCCCCCTACCATGTCTATCCCTATTGCTCTTCCTTCTCCTATCTACACAGTTCCTATTCTTTCTGGAGTTGCTCCTTCAAATCTTGCAACTCCTTCATTGTTTCCTCCATCCTCTATTTATCTCTCTACCTTCATGCGTTCCTCTTGTCGCATTGTTGCCTATTCACCTCTATTTCCAAAGCTTCTTTCTCCACATTTGGGTCTACTCTGAACTTGTAGCTTTGTTCTTCCTCTCCGCTATTGACAATATTTCTCTTTCCTTTGTTGCACACAAGTATGTTACCCTCTGCTACTATTGCTCCACTAGATGCTACTCTGCACTTCTTTGCTAACCTTTCCACAACAATGCTGACCAGTTCATTGGGCCTGGAGAAGCTGTGACAATATCTTGATGGGTCTTCCTAAGCTGAATGTCACGCCTCGTGGATCCAAGGAAATTTCATCTCGCATAGTGATCCTTCACGAAGCAATACGGGTCATATGGATTGAAGCTTTTAGTGCCGAAATTGATTTTTTTTAACTTTTCTATCTCGACTTCTTTATGCTTGAGATTTCGTATCTTGTACAACCTGATCCACAATGGAAGAGTGGGCTAGGGTTCCTTCTTCTTCCAGTGTAGTCTAGCTTACCGTCCTGCTGAGATGTGGTACGACACTTCTTGCATGATGAGCTTGTCCATGGAAAACTTCAGCAAAACATGCGGAGGCTTCTTCACATTGTACATTTGTATGAAGGTGCCAAAAGGTGAGGCATACCAATCCCTTATGTCGATCATTGCCTCCAATGCTGCCTTCGACATGCAAGGTGGATCTTGCTCAAATATCATCTTGTACGCTGGGGTGACAAAATGGTCTGACAACTGTGTGATGACTCCACGGAAGATGTGTTTGGAAAATAGTCTGCAATGTGTTTACAGAGGTTTCTATTGATGTCCATGCCCACTTCGAGCCCGAGAATTCCTGACGGGCACAAATTGCATCCAATATATATGCAGACATGTAGATTTCTGCTTGCTGACCTTTGGGTGGTTGTCGCACTCCTCCTATCTGTTCCTTCAGCCTGTGAGCCCACATGTCAGACCAATTGCATGCTTTTCCTTCACTAGCCAATTGGCCCAATGTGATCACCCAACTCTGCAGGAAGGTCTCCATGCTCTCTTGGCCATACAAGCAGCATGCAAAGATTACCAAGTATTGATATTCCTTCCGCAGTATCTTCATCTTGTAAATATGGTTGGGTGTCATCCTGAACTTGGCTGGCTCCTTCACCCACTTCTTCAAGATATCCCTAGAGTTTTCCTTACTGCTAGGCATGCTGAAGGGTGTCTCCATAGTGATCACTGGCTTCGGCAAGTGGTACATCTGTTGATAGTCCTGTGCCCTGAAGGTAGAAATCTTTGTCCCAATGAGACTGCTTAACACCATCGTCTCGGGATCAATGTGCGAGACGATCCAATGTATCTTGTTTACACATGGAAACGTGGGATACTTGCATGCAATCCCGTACAAGACGGTCTTGTGAATGTTCACATAGACATTGCGGTCTTTAGGATCTTCCCCAAATGTGCCTAAGAATGCATCATTGATCTCCTGCCATTTCATCTTGATGTCTTTGTCTATGATCAGCTTGGTGTTTTCGTAAATCGGAAAACTCATAGTCACTCACTCAACTGCATCTCTAGTTGCGCTTCTGTCGGTGTCCTTTGACCCTGCTCTCTTAGAGGCCATTGATCCTGAACTGTTGAGAGATGAAGGAACACCTGCTATATATGGATACATGGCAACATGCATGGCAAGCAATCTGTCAGTTAAAAACAAATCCAACTTGAGGACTGACATGCAACATACCCGGGAGGCTAATGGTAAGGATTGCGCAATTTCCACCGGCAAGCCAGGAGACTAACTGCTGGAACTATGCAAAAGGTAGACCAAACTGTTGGGAGGTTGGTTGACTATTGGATTTCACAATGCACAATCCATACTGACCTGTTGGGTGTTGATATTGCACAATGCGCAATTTCAATTGGCAAGTCATGGAGGCCTAGGGACTACATTACGTAATTTTCTGGGGCAACAGAAACTGCCCTTGGGAATTGCACAAAGAAATTCTGGAGGAAAATATCTAGCTAGATTTGCACATTTTCTAGGAGGAGGGTAGATCTTTCCCTCTCATAAATGCACAATGTTGTTCGGGAAAGGTAAAGTTTGGGCCAAGGTTTCCTAGACCTACCGACAGGTGACTGAAAACACATGGAGATCTGAATGCATGGAGAAACTAAGTGTAAGAAAGAGTGAGTGATCATGCTGAAAACAGGGAATGCAAGATTTAGAAAATGGAAAAGCATGCATGTGTGTGAAGCGAGTCACCGAATCGACGATTGACCATGCAAAACACTATCATGCATGAGACAGTAGTGAGATGAAAACAAAAACTGAAACGGTGCTTGTATAGGCTAACATTCATGAAAATGACAACAAGCGTTCACAGAAATCAAGCAGACAACACTCACACAAGCCAAAACACTAAAAGCGACAACAATGTTGCAAAAGACAAGTAAAGCAGACTTACCCGTAAATAGTTGAGCTAGATGTGCCGAAGACTCTTGGATGTGTTATCGGATGTTAGAGCTCCAAGTTTGATGTGGAGAATGATATCTGAAGCATCGAATAAATAAGTTTGAGGCTTATGACGTGCATGCCACAAATCTAGGAAAAAGTGACACCTAGAGGGAACTTTCTAAAATGATCTTTGCATGTAACCTCCAGCTACTAAAAATAGATTCCTAAAATCTGGGGATGCTTTTTGCATGTTGCTTTTTTTCTATTTTGGGAAAAAGCAACCCGTGCATGTAAATCAAGTGTGTTGGGTCCCTTGTGGAACTGGTCAACCTGAAGCCACATGCAACAACCTGCTTGACTGAGATAGGGATTTGCATGATTTCTGGGAGGAGATGGGCTGGATGTCCCAAAGGGATTGTGTAATTTCTGGGAGGAGAAGGTGACTACTTCCAAGAATTTCTCAATTTCTAGGTTGAGATGAAGTGTTGGGCCAGATTGCACAATTTTCTCAAGGAATACTGTCTGATTTCCTTGCATAATTTCTGGGCCCAGCAGGCTGCCCAACAGATTTACACAATTTATGTGGGGAAGGTTGTTTCCCCTCCAGAATTGCACAACTTTCTGAGGGAGTTACTCACCCAACAATTATCTTAAGTGTGGAATGGCAGCCTATGAAAGAAGTGAAGCAAACCAACATGCACAGGCTGACAAGCCACTGAAAAACCAATGAAGCCTATGTACTTGATAGTGCAAGACATGCTTCTAGGATGGTTGGTAGGGAGGCTCCAAAATGAAGCTAAGGAAACTTTTGGAGGGTGGTTATAGCCGCTACACCACTTGGCGACACACTGGTAGAACTGAATCTCTTTGAAGGGACCTTGTTTGTGAAAATAAAGTCTAACACCTCCAGAAGTATTGTTCAATTCTCTGTTTGTCTTGGTTTCCACACATTCTTGATTATAGAATGTAGCATCTGCCAAGCTCTTGGTCAGTTAGCACACCTTCCAATCCAAGCCAGCACAATTGTTTCGATCAGGATGAGCGTTATATTTGTGCACAAGTCATATGGTCATCAGAGTTTTAGTTTCATCTCTAGTGTTGCTCTGCTGCCAACAGGCATGGACAGTACCCTAGCAAAGTCACATAGGAAAATAAGCATCGCTTCGCTACTAGCGAGCCTGGTCAGTACCCCGATGGAGTTACTCGCATCACCTCTCTGTATAGGAAGCCTTCCACTTCTTTTGCCATATTCATTTTTCATTTTTTCAAAATTTTTCACGTTTTCATTTTCTTCATTTTTCATTTTCGTAACTCTGCATAACACTTATTCATTTCAGAGGCGAAAGAGGGATCCCAAATTATTGAGAGCAGAAGAGGTTGTTCCTTTAGAGAAGTAGTTTATATATACCTCTGACGTACTTTTTAAGGTTTCCCCCCTCACCTTACTCTACTTGACTAAGCTAACAAGGATTAACCAAAAAATAACTAACTAGAGTATGTGACACTAGTTAGTGCGCAAGCGTTGTATTTTCACCAAGGTTCACTTCGAACAGTATGTATTTTCCATTGATGTATCATGGACTGAAGACAAAAAGTTCTTCATGCAGAGGTAGGACAACAAATATCCAAGTATTGATAACTACACAAGTCCTCTTGTACTTTACTCACCTTGTTTCAAGAGTAGCACACGGTTCCATGCGAAACTAACCTATGAACGTAAACTTGAAGAAAACAAACAAAAAAACAAAGCAAAAGTAGAAGTAAATGCATAAGAAAAGTGAGTAAGAAAACAAGCAGGAAAGAAAGAAAATGAATAAAGTAAGAAGCAAACATGCATGCAATCAAACAAACCAAAAGCAAACACTACTTCTACTCCTAAGCTAATGGTGCATGGGTTTGCTCACATGAAGTGATACTTCCAATGCATCCACCGATGCATTGGTCGACCCATGTTGGTGAAGGTATGGTTCACGAAAAACACAGTTGTGCGAACCAATAAACTTTAAATATATAACAATGAAGATAGACACACTCTGAGTTTAAATGCATCCACAAAACATAAGTGAGTGCAAGTGCATGACATGCAATCCGTGGACTTACCATGATGTTGTGCAACACTGTGTGCAGTCGTTAAACATGCACATACTCTTGATGGTAACATGAAAGCAAATGATAGAAACAAAGACAACTTGCATCACGCATGTGTGATTTCTATGTAAGATTCCTCTAATGCATGAGCGATGGGATTGTGTAGCTCGAGGGGAGGAAGCATAATCTGTGTGTGAGATTGATCTTCAATGCATATAGATGAGTGATGAGGAACCTTGGGTGTTTCAACAATTTCCTGATCGGAAGTGAAACCAACCTCACGATAGCGAGGGCTTGATATATCCATCAGCTCAGGCTAAAGTGCCTCGACAGTTTGCGGAGTTTCGACTTCATCGACAAATATATCACCATAAATAGGTGGCTTTGAAAAATCAACTATGATAGAATCATCATCATGATTGAATACAGGGGTAAATAGATCATGACAGCTACGATCAAAAAAATCAAGGATTTCATCAGCATCCTCATGATCTGATGAATCAAACAGAGGGGTAGATGAGAAGTGGAAAAATTCACCCTCTATGTTTCCAGAAAAGGTAGATGAAAAATCAAGTGGATTTTCAAACAATGATTTGTCGTCTCCATTGTCGGATGATGGACTAACATCTGGTGTGTTCTACAAATGATCAACCATGGGTGCATCCGTATATGGAGATACACATGAGAAATCATGGATGGCAGAATCACCAAAGATGTTAGGAAAAAAGGAGGAGGTGCGGATAGAAGGGAATCATCCTTCATCGTAGGTTGATGCTCAGGCTCCCAGTCATAGTCTCCATGAATGACAACGCAGGTTGGTTGTGCAACACGAACTCTGTCGATAGCTTGATCCTCATTCAAAACAAGTGTAAAGTCTAGAATGGAAGAACAAAAGGCAGTGCAATCCGAAGGATCAGTAGAACACAAAGATGGAGGTTGAGGTAAAACATGTAAGTGACAACACATGGGCTTCGCAACCAAATCTGCACAAAAATTGAGAGAAGTGATCTTGGGAGGATGTGATAGTTGAATGGATGTGTGTGTATGTTCTCCCCCATCTCTCTGCAATGGTGGATATTTTTGATGAGGGGATGACGGACAGTCACTTGTGACAGCAACCGTGTCTGTCTGTGGTTGCGTAGCTCCATCACTGAAGTATGATGAGTGGGTCTTGAGCTTGAACTTCTTTTTAGGATTGACAGATTTGGTAAGACAATATTCAAATCAGTCCATGAGATACTAGAATTTCATCTGACCTTTTGGAACTTGAAACTGTAATACATGGAAACGGTCCCAAAATTCCATAGGTGATTCTTGTGGGTGATAAGCCTCGGTATTGCAACAAGAATGTTGCAACTCCCAAGGCTACTGACTTTAATTATCAACCTGGGGTTTGTACAAACTTAAGAGGTAATGACACTATATGTGCAACACACAATGCATCCTTCCTTTGTTGTCATGGTGTAATGGAGTGCATGTCCTGAAATCAAATCCTAAACTAATTGCAGAAAATGAATTGCTCAAAATGGAAACCCCAACCTATTGCAAGAAATAAAGTACAAGGAAAGAAACATATTCTAATTGCATAAAGATCATGAACTAATTGTAAAATAAACCTAAATTAACCCTATTTATCACATGTGATGATTTAAACTAACTGAGCATGGAATCTGATTTAGGGGGTATTAACTAATGCATGCATGTGCTAATTAAGAAATAAAAAGAACTATTTTTCTTCATCTTTTCATTTTATAAATGCAAATGCTAATCTTTCCTTGTTCTTTGGCAGGGGAGACAAATGTGGAGGAAGAGGGGTACAATGGTTGTGATGGCATGGAGGTCAAGTAGAGGCCTAATCCCAGATTCAATGATGATTTTTCTCAACTCAGTCTCAAAATAGGCCGCTACAGGATTTCCTGCAGGATGTCTACAAGATGTATTAGTTCCTATAGGATCCCTTGTTTTATTACAAGAACAGACCAAAATCTTAGGAAGTGGTCTAGAAGGTGGACTGGAGCTTGGGAAAGGTGGATAATGGAAGAATAAGGCATGGAGGTGTTGTAAACTACCCAGAAATCAAGCAAGGGATTCAAGATGGGTATATTTTCTCAATGGAAATGACAATTTTTGCTTATAAAACGAGAATTCGAATTGAGATTTTAGTAGATTTTGGTGACATGGGTGGATGAGGCTTGGATGAGGCAAGTGAGATGAGGTCTCCCTACAATGTAGAAGCTCTTGAAACAACACACATTATTTTCTGCATCTATCCACAAATTCATCTATACATGGGGAAGATATATAAAATAACAGAAAATTACGTTGGGTCCCTATAATACTAGTGATTACCCCATTACTATTGTAGTTATACCCCTTATTTATATTTTTGTGCCCCTATTACCCCCATATTGTTATTTATGTGCCCCATAGAATCCCTCTATTGTTATTTTTGTGGCTTTATATTATTATTGTTAGGTCGGCTGGATTATATTGTGACTCCTTAGACTCCTATATATAGAAAGGAGGTTTTTTCATTTGTATCATCGAAGAATTGTTCATTTATGTAATGTAAAGGAGGTTTCCCCCTCGAAGAGGCTGAATTCTAAGGCGTTGATCTATCTTTTCTATCTTTTCTTGAGCTGGTTTCATAACATTTGGTATCAGAGCTTTGGATTCTAGGGTTTCGCTGCTCCAAACAGGTCATCGTGGAATTTTTGCTATAACTTTTTTTCTGTGATGTTTCAGAAGTCAAAAAAAAACCCATTTGAGAAGAAATCGCGTTGAACCTTGGGTCCGAAATTTAAAGCTTTTCACGTTATATTTGCGGAGATATGATCTGAGGAAGTTGGTCTTTTTGCAGACTCCTGAATTACATTCAAAACAGGTGACCTGGGGAAAATCGTCATAACTTTCTCTCTGGAGATCGGATTGAAATTTCATAAGAAGGTACAGAAAGAGGATGGAATTTTGTTTCTTGTGTGTGTGTTTTAGATTCAAAGGTTGAAACAATGACTCGTGGCATGTCGTACAAGTTCGCTCTACTGAACCAGTCTAAAAGCAAGTCACTGTGGGAGATTTCACATAACTCTTCCTTGGAGAATCCAATTTGGCTCAGACTTGTGGCATTGGAAAGAGGACATAGAAGGCTACTACAGATAGAAATTAAAGAATTGGATGATCTGAAATTACAGAGATACATCAGATTCAATATCAGGCTTCTATAAAGTGAAAAAAGGTGTGTAGTTTTTTTTTTTTTTTTATTTTTGTGTAAGCTTGGTTTAACGGAATTCAAAGGGCATAGTAAAGCATTATTATCGGTAACTGATGCCCCGAGGAAAGAAAATGCAAACACCTAGTAAGGAACCTGAAAGCTCTAGCATGACTCATGAAGAAGAGGAAGAAATGCTACATGATATATCAAAATTACAAGAACAAGTGCAACAAATGTCACGCTCACAAAAGCTAACAGAAGCTAAGATAAGTGGCGTGGAATCTAAGATAAAGGGCATGGAAGCTAAGATGGATGATTCAAAGACAGATTTGAAGAGAGACATGGCAGATTTGAAGATAGATTTGAAGACAGACATGGAAGAATTGAAGAAGTTGCTACAAGAAAGGGTCACTAATGGTGAAAAGGTAGTAAAGGAAACTCATGATGAGAACAAAAGAAATGTTAATCATGATTCCATAGACGCTAATGTTGGATCGAAGAATCACCATATTCCAAAAATCGATATGAGGAAGTTTGATGGCAAGGATCCCGCCACATGGATATTACAGATGGAGCAATTCTTCGATCTCAATAATGTGCAAAACACACAAAAGGTACGTATGGCAACTGTATATTTGGAACCAAATCAGTTTGTATGGTATCAATGGCTTTGCTCTCGTAAACAATTTATCACTTGGGCAATTTTTACGGAAGAATTGATAGCACATTATGAAGATACAAAAAGCAACACTTTTTTTAGCCAATTGATAAGTCTCAAACAAAAGGGTTCAGTAATGGAGCACATTGAGGAGTTCCAAAAATTGAACATAAGGGTAAAAGATATTCCAGAGGAGCATAGGATTGATGTGTTCATAGGGTCTTTAAAGGATAATATCCAACATGATGTTCGCCTTTGGGAACCTGATTCATTAGAGAAGGCATTCAGGTTAGCAAGAAAAATGGAAAGCAAAATTATGGCAACCAGGAAGCATACCACTCACAACTATAAAGACGGAAGTGTTGTTGCCCCTAGTCTTCCACAACCTATAAGGTTGACACCACAAAATTGGAAGAAAAAAGAGCAAAAGGGCTTTGTTACAGTTGTGATAGCAAATACACTAAAGGTCATAAGTGTGCTGAGAAGAAATTATTCTACATAGATTGTGAAGAGGAAGAAGAAAAGGAGCAAGAAAGGTCAAAAGAAGAAGATATACTCCAGGAACAAAGCCTAGATGAAGAACAAATAAATCCGACCATATCTTGTAATGCATTGGCGGGAATTACCACTCCTCAAACCATCAAGATAGAAGGACAAATCAAGAAGAAAAAGGTAATAGTGTTGATTGATTCAGGAAGCACCCACAATTTTATTCATTGTAGGGTAGCAAAAGAATTGAATTGCTTCCTATATCCAGCACCAGAGTGTCAAGTGATGATTGCAAATGGAGGAACAATAAATTGCTCTGGAAAGTGCCATAATATCAAGCTATCCATGGGAGAATATGTATTGACTAGCCCAATGCTTTCCATTCCAATGGGAGGTGCTGATGTTGTACTAGGAGTCCAATGGCTACAATCCTTGGGTACAATAGCTTTTAATTTTCAAGAACTTTTCATCAAATTTTCTATGGAAGGAAAGGAAGTTGAATTAAGGGGTATTGCAGGGAAACCAGGAAAGATAATCAGCTCTAATGGTATGACAAAGCTTCTAAAAAAGGAGCAAAGAGGTGTAATTGCACAATTATGTTCGCTAGATGTTTCCACATTGGAATCATCTATTTCTCCAGATCTCCAAAAAGTCCTGGACAATCATTCCAAGGTATTTGAGACTCCCAAAGGTCTCCCACCTATGCGTGATCATGATCATGCTATTCATCTGATTCCAGGAAGTGTTCCTCCAAACATCAGGCCGTACAGATATCCCTATGTCCAAAAAAGTGAAATTGAACGTATGGTTGCAGAAATGCTAGAGGCTGGTATAATTCAACCGAGTCAAAGTTCTTTCTCAGCTCCAGTAGTATTGGTGCACAAGAAGGATGGATCATGGCGCATGTGTCCGGATTATAGGGAGCTCAACAAGCTCACTATTAAAGATAAGTTCCCCATTCCTGTTATTGATGAATTACTGGATGAATTGCATGGATCAATTTACTTCACCAAGTTGGATCTTCGTTCGGGATATCATCAAATCAGAATGAAGATTGAAGACATTTCGAAAACGGCATTTAGAACTCATGAGGGTCATTATGAATTTTTGGTCATGCCTTTTGGCCTTACCAATGCACCTTCAACATTTCAAGGTTTGATGAATTCAATTTTCAAACCATTCCTTAGAAAATTTGTGTTAGTATTTTTTGATGATATACTAATCTACAGCAAGTCTTGGAAGGATCATGTTGAACATGTTGACAGGGTGCTACAACTATTGGAGGAGAAACAATTATATGCAAAAAGATCCAAATGTTTCTTTGGAGTCCAGGAGGTGGAATATTTGGGTCATATTGTATCTCATGAAGGAGTTAAGGTAGACCCTAGCAAAATTAAAGCCATTAAGGAATGGAAAATCCCCACATCCATAAAGCATCTGCGAGGATTTCTTGGGTTGACAGGGTATTATCGCAAGTTTGTTAAGAATTATGGGAGAATAGCAGCACCTCTAACAACATTATTGAAGAAAGATTCATTTTCATGGACTCCGGAAGCAACAAAGGCCTTTGAACATCTTAAAGAGGCAATGTGCCAAGCACCGGTCTTAGCTACACCGGACTTCACAAAAACCTTTATTGTGGAATGTGATGCTTCAGGAAATGGAATTGGTGTTGTTCTAATGCAAGATGAAAGACCCATTGCTTTTGAAAGTCGTCCAATCAAGGGAAAGTTTTTAAGCAAAGCTATTTATGAGAAGGAAATGTTGGCAATACTCCATGCACTTAAGAAATGGCGACCCTACCTAATGGGAAGACACTTCAAGGTAAAAACGGATCATGATAGCCTTAAATACTTTTTAGAACAAAGATTATCCTCTGAAGAGCAACAAAAGTGGGTCACAAAGATGTTGGGTTATGACTTTGAAATCATCTACAAAAAAGGGAAGCAAAATGTGGTGGCAGATGCACTCTCAAGAAAGGATGAGGATGTGGAAGCATTGTTGTGTGCCATTTCTATTATCCAACCAGATTGGATAAACGAAGCAAGGGAGGAATGGAAGAATGACGAAGAAGTGTGGGCACTTATTCGAAAGCTACAACAAGATTCCAGTACTTCTGATACATTTAGCTGGCAAAATGATTCGTTATGGTACAAAGATCGCTTATACCTCTGTAAGAATTCCCAGCTAAAACAAAAGATTCTTATGGAATTGCACACTTCTCCCTTAGGAGGGCACTCAGGATTTTTAAAAACTTACCACAGGGTTAAGAAGGAATTTTTTTGGGATGGCCTTAAATCAGATATTCAAAAGTTTGTGGCGGAATGTTTGGTTTGCCAGCAAAATAAAGTTGAAACAATTAAGACACCGGGTCTATTACAACCTTTATCCATTCCAAGCCAACGTTGGGAGGAGGTTTCAATGGATTTTATCACAGGTTTACCCAAGTCTGAGGGAAAGAGTGTCATCATGGTGGTAGTTGACAGACTTACCAAGTATGCACACTTTTGTGCATTATCACATCCATTTAAAGCCAGTACAGTTTCTACTGCATTTATGGAAACAGTTCAAAAGCTACATGGAAACCCAAAGATTATTGTAAGTGACAGAGATCCCATTTTCACTGGAAATTTTTGGACAGAATTATTTTCTTGTCTTGGTACTCAGTTAGCTCATAGCTCATCTTATCATCCTCAATCTGATGGGCAAACTGAGATAGTAAACAAATGTTTGGAAGGATATCTTCGTTGCTTTGTATCTGATAAACAGACACAATGGGTCAAATGGTTGCCTCTGGCTGAATGGTGGTATAACACTTCCTTCCATACAGCAACAAAAATGACCCCATTTATGGCACTTTATGGGTATCAACCACCATCCATCACATCATATTTAAGAGAAAATTCTAAGGTTCAGGCAGTGGAACATCACATCGAACATCAACAACAAGTCCTCCAACTCTTAAAGGATAACCTCGTGTTGGCACAAAATAGAATGAAACAACAGGCAGATCAACATCGCAGTGAAAGAAGTTTTGATGTAGGTGATTGGGTATTCCTACGGCTACAACCATATAAGCAAATGTCCCTAAAGCAAGCTAAGAAGGATAATAAATTATCACCAAAGTATTATGGTCCGTACAAGGTGTTGCAAAAGATTGGTACTATGGCATACAAATTGGAGCTTCCTGCAGCTTCTCGATTGCACCCAGTTTTCCATGTTTCATGTTTAAAGAAGGTTATAGGTGACAAGCTCCCAATTCAAACAATATTGCCAGAACTTGACGAGGAAGGAAAAATTATATTGGAACCGGAAGCAGTCACAGAAACAAGAACTCGACAGCTACGAAATCGATCAATTTCAGAGTATCTTATCAAGTGGAAGAACTTATCCGCTGAAGATTCCACATGGGAGGATGAGAATTTTATGCAGAAGTATCCAGAACTACTCAAGCGTTGAGGACAACACTTTTTTGAAGGAGAGGGGCATGTTGGGTCCCTATAATACTAGTGATTACCCCATTACTATTGTAGTTATACCCCTTATTTATATTGTTGTGCCCCTATTACCCCCATATTGTTATTTTTGTGCCCCATAGAATCCCTCTATTGTTATTTTTGTGGCTTTATATTATTATTGTTAGGTCGGATGGATTATATTATGACTCCTTAGACTCCTATATATAGAAAGGAGTTTTTTTCATTTGTATCATCGAAGGATTTTTCAATTATGTAATGTAAAGGAAGTTGCCCCCTCGAAGAGGCTGAATTCTAAGGCGTTGATCTATCTTTTCTATCTTTTCTTGAGCTGGTTTCATAACAAATTACTAGTCTAAAATCCATAAATTCGAGAACTAGTGAGCTAGTAAATCTATCAAATGCCTAACCTAATCAAGTGAAAATGCAATGGCGTGATTTTTTTTATTAAATAATTTTTTTTTGATCTAATTCAAGTGGAACCAACTCAATTGAAGCTCATTAGAATGCTCTAAAAAATAGCAAAAAAATATTGTTCATTTCCACAAAGGAGTTCCAAAAATCTAGATTTGCGAATAAGAAAAGTAATCCAAGTAGCTTAATGATTACTATGACCTTCCAAAGCTTTTCCAAGGATGAAATGATGCTTTTGATCCTACAAAAGAACTTACATCAACCATTTAACCCAATCCTACAACAAGAAATAATTAATACTAAATGCAGAAATAGAAAGAAACAAGAACAAGAGATGCATGTGAATAAGAAGTGAAAAGAATAAAAACAAATGATAAAAAAGGGCTCTGAGGCTCCTAGGATGGCCAAGCCCAAGGAAACTCATAGTCCTATTGAGGAGACAATTACTTAGAAGTTGAACATGACACCAATCTTCATTATTTCCATCAATATAATTATATCCCTGCAAGAAATGACAGTGGAGCTGCAAAAATACGAGTTCTCTCCACAATAATACTAATAAAAATCCCCCCCTAGAGGAAAATTTGACATGGTACTTATAAAAAATGATTAGGAATCATTACCCATGAAAGGAGGAAGATTTCCCCACCAAGATCCCTTGATTAGTGGATCTGGTTCCCAAAACTAGGAATCTGCATTAAATGGCAGCAAACACATTCCTATATTTTCTCAATCATTGGAGTTCCACAATCTGTGCCATAATTACATAATATCTTGTTGATTTATTAGTTAATATTGATCCTCCTGTAGTAAGGAGCAAGTCCCTAAATTATATCCTCCTCCAAATCTTCATAATCTACCCAATATTCTCATAATATTCCACAAAAATAAATAATATTAGGCACAAATATGCAATTATTCATAAACCTTCCTAATGAACATACTAAAGTTAAAAATTCATTATCTAATGCAAAAAAAGAGGTTTAATATGCTGAAGGATGGTTGGATGGGCCTTAATTTATGTTTAATTTAGAGGCATGGGCCATAATTTATGTCTAATTTAGAGGCCCATCAACAGGGTCTTCCATTGTTGTAATAGTTTTTGGTCAAGATGTTCTGGATCAAAATGATGGAAAGTAGATTCAATGAGATCACAAAACTACCCAAGTGAGTGCACATTTCCAGGAGGGAGAATCCAACACCACCATTGAGGGGATTCGTGAAGTGTGTATGCAAGCAACAGGTTGGCCTCTTCATCAGAGCGTTCATTTACATTATCAAGAATTGCAAAGAAGTCTTGCAAGTACGCAGGCTAGGCTACTTTTCCTTCACCGTCATATGTGAATTTAGAAAAGATATCAGAAAACCCCCTTGTGATGTTGAGAGGTTCGGCATGCGAAAAACATCGCAGAGGGATGAGTGTGACAGTATCCATGATAGATGTGTGAATATTCAAAACAGGATGAGATGACACAGCTTGTCATCTGGCCCTCCTTCTAGTGCGAGAAATGTTGACAGTGCTGGACCCACCAACATGTTAGGGGATCTTCCCGGTAAGAAGTCCCAACTAGACCTCAGACCATTTGGTGTAAGAGTCCCAACAGTGGGTCGTACGGTATCGCCTTGACCGCGGTTGCGCGCAAAGGAAATTAAGATGTCCTTGTTGGTAGCAAGGGTGTGACATGCGTAGCAAACCAAGGAAGGTGCATGAATGGTTCTAACATATGGAAGGTGGAATGAGTGCACCCCTTGGAAACCTATATAAACATGTATCTTGGAAGGGAACACATGAGCAAAGATGCATCACAAACTAGAAGGAAGGTGAACCAACAATCCAAATTGATGGTTAAATGAACAACACATCTTAGTAAGATTCATACATACATATACATAAAGAGTCTATGCATACATGCATAAGCAAACAGATACATATGTCATTAGAGTAACCAAGTTAATTGAAATACAATAACAACATATGCATGAAATGTGTTGGATTTGTTATATTAAGAAGTGAAAGTTCCAATCATACAGTACAACCATGATGAACCACTAGTCCTGATAATGGAACGTTATAGTCACTGTCACTTGCTCCTCCAAAGAGATGTACTATCTCTGCACTGTGGAGAAGCCAAGGGTCGTTACAATACTCTCCAATATTTCTCTAAGATACTCCTATCGGAAGCTTGGCTAACCAAAAGCCTTTGCAATGAGTTATGAGGTACTATAAATAGCAAAGGGTGGGGTGATCCTTGACATTCCCCTTTTTGACTGTTCACATACCCTCATGAATCTTCAACTACTCTTTGGTTGTTACATTCAACTATCGACACTTGAATTTCCACTTTACAAGATGTTACATACAATCTTCACATGTACCCATGTGAGACAAAATAGGCTTGAGCAAGCCATGAAAGACATCACTATGACTTAGACAACTATGGGAAGACCAACTCTTCGACATCCTCACAATGGTTGACAGTGGGGAACTACTACCAATCTTAGTAGTCCGCGATGGTGTCCATGTACTTTGTGGTGACATCTTCCTAGAACGAAATGCTTGCCTCTGTTGCATCCAGGTACACTGCTTTGGCTCCTCTGTACAACTCGTCTGATAACATGTGTATCATTGTCTTGAGTGCAGATAGACTAACAACATACTGATGCATAGTGTCTGCATTGATCGCCAAGTCTACATTGGTGGCTATGTGCATCAACTCGTTAAAGTACAAGTCCAGCTCCTGTCAGACTTGAACCTTTTTCTTTTCTAGGGTGAGTGTTCCAATATATGGGATCACATGTGTACACACAAAAACATCCATGCTTCTGAACAACCATGCATGGGAAGCCTGCAAACTAGTGATGAGTTGTGGGAGTTCCTCATAGTTCCGGATCTGACTTCGGATGCATGCCTTCAACTCAATTGCCACGGGCTTCATCATCTTGGGTAAGTGTAATGGGGCTCCCTTGTATCTCATTGTCCATGTTTTCATGCGGTCGACAATAGTATGCAAGTTTAACAAGATACGTGCTCTCCTAGCACAACGTTGTTGCCAACCGTTGAGATGGAAAATTGCCTTATGCATAATACCAAATCTAGAATACAATACCCGCATGACTGTCTCAAGGGACGATACTTCATCCAGTATCACCTTCTTCAACTCTACTAGGTCGGATGTTGTAACCATTTCTCCTCCCTTCTTGGTCGACTGTAACTCCTAAGCCATTCGCTCGTTCTTTGCTATCAAGAAGTGAACACTCGAGCTAGTGGCTTTGACATATATTCTGGTAGCATCAACTAATGCTGCTGGATGCTTGTGCACATCAGATATAGCCACTCGTTCCTCAAAATATGCAAGAGATGTGTGGACATCTAGAGTAGACACTCTGCGTGATTGTACAACTCTATGTTGTGACTCATCAAATGATATGGTGTGCATCTCTTCTTTCGGATTGTCTCCGAGGATCTTAGTATCTCTTTGGTCGCTTAGGACTTGCTCTTCTTCCGGATCTGGTGAATTTGGTGAGTTAACCTCTTGATGGTAAGGCATGAGGTCAATGTCTTGCTCTAACACTAGTTACTCCATCTCTGTATCCATCTGCTCAAGTACTCGTTGAATCTCTTGAGCAAAGTACTGCTCCTACGACTGCTCACCTTGTCTTCTTTGTGCCAGCTACTCGGATGAGTCTACTACCTGTATGGGTGTAGTTTCATCAATCTGTGCATTTGCGCCCCCTGCTGTGTCTATCCATGTTGCGCTTCCATCTCCTATCTATGCATATCTTGTTCTTTCCAGAGTTTCTCCTTCAACTCTTGCAACTACTTCACTATTTCGTCCATCCTCTGTTTATCTCTCTCCCTTTACATGTTCCTCTTGTTGCGTTGTCACCTCTTTGCCTCTATTTTCAAAGTTTCTTTCTCCAAAAGTGGGTCTGCTTTGAACTTGCAACTTTGTTCTTCCTCTGCACTTTCAACAATCTTTCTCTTGCCTTTGTCACACACAAGTATGTTACCCTCTATTGCTGTTGCTCTCCTAGATGTTGCTTCGCTAACCATTCCATAGCGATGTCGACTGATTCATTGGGCCTAGAGAAGCTTTGACAATATCTCCATGGGTCTTCATTAGCCCAGTGACACAACCCGTGGATCCAAGGAAATTGCACTCTCGTGCAATGATCCTTCACAAAGAAATGTGGGTCGTATGGATTGAAGCTTCTGGTGCCAATAGTAATTTTTTTGAACTCCTCTGTCTTAGCATCCACATGCTTGAGATTCCATATCTTGTACAACCCGATCCACAATGGAAGAGTGGGCCAGGGTGCCTTCTACTTCCAGTGTAGTCTAGCTGACAGTCCTATTGAGATATGGTACAACACTTCTTGCATGATGAGCTTGTCCATGGCAAACTTTGGCAAAACATGCAGAGGTTTCTCCGCACTATACATCCGTATGAAGGTGCCGAAAGGTGAGGCATACCAGTCCGCAATGTTGAACAATGCCTCCATTGTTGCCTTTGACATGTAAGGTGGATCCTACTCAAATATTATCTTTGAAACCAGGGTGACAAAATGGTTTGACAACTATGTGATGACTCCGTGAAAGTTGCATTCGGAAAACAGTCTGCAATAAGTGTTTACAGAGGTTTTCACTAATGTCCATGCCCACTTCAAGCTCGGAAATTCCTAACGTCCACAGATTGCATCCAAGATCAAGGATAATTTTAGGGGCGAATGTTCGCCCTTTGGCAAAATTAAGGGGTTTTATATTTTTAGTGGGCGAATATTTTGTATCATAGTACATTTTTACAAATCACCTCAAATAGCCCACCTTATTTTAATGGAGAGGGTAAAAAAGGTAAATTTAGCCCTTGAAATTAGGACTTACAACCTTCCATTGGCCCATTTTCAAGAATAGGTTTTATTTAAGTGAATCCATTCACCCATTTTCAAGAATAGGTTTTATTTAAGTGAATCCTATGGGCCAAATACCATATTTATAAAAGAGGTATGGTAAATTAATAAAAATATAAATAAATGAGAGGTATGGTAAATAAATAAAACATTTTTTATATTTACTCCATAAGTCACCTTATATACATGTAAGGGTGTAAACAAATAAAAATACAAGTAAAGTGGAGGTATGGTAAATAAATAAAACACCTTTTTATACTTACTCAAAAGGTATGGTAAATAAATAAAAATATAAATAAACTAGACGTATCCTAAATAAATAAAACCTCTTTTTATATTTAGTCCATAACCCTCATTCTATTTATGAAGGCTCAAGAAAGAGGTTTTATTTAAGTGAATCCTATGGGCCAAATACCATATTTGTAAAAGAGGTATGGTAAATTAATAAAAATATAAATAAACGAGAGGTATGGTAAACAAATAAAACATTTTTTTTATATTTACTCCATAAGTCACCTTATATTTAAGAACACTCAAAAAATGGGTTATATTTAGGTGAAACCTATGGCCAAAATACTATGGGACAAATACCATGGACTAGATTGTTATTAATACCATGCAAAAAACCATTATTAACCCTAATATTAGAATTAATAAAAATAAAAATGGCACATGGTATTGACCCATGGTATTCACCAAAATAGCACATGGTATTGACCCATGGTATTCACCTGGAATGTAGCCTATTTAAATGGGGGAATTAAACCAACATGTAGCCTATGCTAAGATTCACTAGGACTTTACAAAGTTTTATTATTTAGTGAAAGACTCGCCAAGATCTTACAAGATTTTATAATTGAGGTAAATATTCGCCATGCCTGGTGAGAGATTCGCCAAAAAATTATATATACATATTATATTATTAATAAAATCGCCTTCCATTTTTCCTATATACCATGGAGATTCGCCCATTTATTATATTTATAAATTTAGGGGGGTTCTTAAAATTTTCCCTGTCCAAGATGTATGCAGCCATGTATATTTTTGCTTGCTCACCTTTGCGTAGCTCCCGAGCTCATGTTACATGTTGCTTCAGCCTATGAGCCAACATGTCAAACGAGTTGCATGCTTTGCCTTCACTAGCCAGTTGGTCCAACACGATCACCCAACTCTGCAGGAAGGTCTCCATGCTCTCTTAGACGTACAAGTGACATGAAAATATGACCAAGTACTGATATGCCTTCTGCAATATCTTCATCTTGGAAATCTAGTTGAGTGTCATCCTAAACTTGGTTGGATCCTTCACCTAGTTTTTCAAGATATCCCTGGAGTTTGCATTGCTGCTAGGTATGCTGAAGGGTGTCTCCATGGTGATCATTGGCTTCAACAAGTGGTAGATATGATGATAGTCTTGTGCCCTGAAGGTAGAAATCTCTGTCTCGCTGACACTGCTTAATACCATCATCTCAGGATCAGTGTGCGAGACGATCCAATGTATCATGTTCGCGCATGGAAACGCGGGATACTTGCATGCAATCCGGTAAAAATTGTACTTGTGAATGTTCATATAGACTTTGTGGTCTTCAAGATCTTCCCCAAATGTGTCTGAGAATGCATCATTGATCTCCTACCATTTCAGTTTGATGTCTTTGTCAATGATCAGCTTCGTCTCTTCGTAAATTGGAAAACTCATAGACACTCGCTCAACAACATCTCCAGTTGTGCTTTCGTTGGTGGCCTTTGACCCTGATATCTTGGAGGCCATTGATCCTGGACTGCTGAGAGATGAACGAGCACCTACTATATCTGGAGACATGGTGACATGCATGTCAAGCAATCTGTCAGTTAAAAACAAAGCAAACTTGAGGATTGACATGCAACATACCTGGGAGATTGATGGCAAGGATTGCACAATTTTCATCGAGAGGTGGGGAGACTGACTGCCGGAACTGCACAAAAGCCAATTCAGACTATCAGGAGGCTAGTTGACTACTGGAATTGCATAATGCACAATCCAGACTGACCTGTTGGGTGCTGAGATCACGCAATGCACAATTTCAGTTGGCAAGTCATGGAGGCCTAAGGACTGCATTGTGCAATTTTTTGGGCCAGCAAACACTACCTCTGAGAATTGCACAAAGCAAGTCTGGAGGACACTGTCTGGCCAGATTTGCACATTTTCTTGGAGGAAGGTAGAGCCTTCCCTCTCAGAAATGCACAATGTTGTCCGGGCAAGGCAAAGTCTGGGCCAAGGTTGCCCAGACCCGCTGACGGGCGACTCAAAACATATGGAGATATGAATGCATGGAAAAAATGAGTGTAGGCAAGAGTAAATGATCATGCATGAAAACAGGGAATGCAAGATTCAGAAAATGGAAAAACATGCATGTGTGTAAAACGAGTCACCGGATCGGTGACTTTCTGTGCAAAACAGTGTCATTCATGCAACAACAGTGAGATGCAAATGAAAACTGAAACGATGCTTGTACAGGCTAACATACATGAAAACAACAACAAGCATTCAGAGTGTTGAAAATAGTAACAAGAAATGATAAAAATAGAATCTAGATATTCCAATTTTATTTTGTCCTTGAATTAAAATTCGAATTTAGTCTCACTAGGTGCTTGGAAATAATTAATTCATTATGGATTAATTAGTTGGAGAAATTCAAGTTAGAAGTCTTTGTGCAGTCATGCAACAATTATCCCTTAAATTAAGGAGATTGTCCCTTAATTAGGGAGATAATATTGAGTTATATTTGAGTTGTAATTAGTTAACTCAGTTTACTGAGTTAAGTCCAGTTAAATTAGTTCCAAAGTGTTTGAGGAACTAATTGCGAGTTATCAATTAGTTGATGCATGCATGCACTCAACCAGTGTACTCCAGATAGCTGAAGATTGTCTCATCAGAAACTCGTGCATGTCTATTCTGAGAAAGACCCAATTGAGCTAAATGTCAAGGACAGGTTACTATTAGTTGCATGTGTTTTCATATAAAGGAAACTCATCCATGCAGTCAAGGGAAGGTTCCTTGAGGATTGTGCAGTGTTACAAGGTGTGAGATCAGTGTGAGAGACCAGTGTTCCACTTGGTAACAGGAGGATCACCCAGGAGAAACTGCACAAGGAAATATGAGCTTGGAGGGCAGAGAGGAAGGCTTGTGAGAAGCTAGGTTTGCCTATGAGCATCCAAGAGGATTGTACTGAGAGCTGGCTAGCTATGAGAGCTAAGGCTTTGTATAATTCTGATGTATTCCCACCTTGTATGATAATACAGATAGTGGGGTTTTTAGCTAAGGCTTTCCCCTGAGTATTTTCTGTATTTCATGTGCATTGATTCTTCTTCTTATGGTTATATGTGTTCATCTCTGATTCAACTTGATCTTTAAGCTTCCACAAGTTTGACAGTAGAAGTAGATTATAATATTTTGCTTGGTATATTACATTATCGACTTAATCTATAGTCATATTTTCTACATATATCTCATAAATAGATTTGTAGAGAATTTGCAAGAAATTCTACACAGAGAAATCAAGCAAACAACACTCACACAAGAAAAAACACAAAATGCGACAGAAATGTTGTAAAAGACAAGTAAAGTGAACTTACCCGAAAATAGCTGAGTTGGATGTGCCAAAGACTCTTAGATGTGAGGTGGGATGTCAGGGCTCCAAGATAGATGTGGAGAATGAGATGTAAAGTGTCGAATAAATAAGTTTGAGGTTGCTAAAAATAGATCCCTAAAATCTAGGGATGCTTTTCGAATGTTTCTGTTTTCTGTTTTGGGGAAAATAATCCCATGCATGCAAATCAAATTTGTTGGGTCTCAGGTGGAACCGGTCAACCTGAAGGCACATGCAACAACCTGCTTGACTGAGATAGGGATTTGCGCAATTTATGGGAGGAGTTGGGCTGCATGTCCTTGAGGGATTGTGCAATTTCTGGGAGGAGCAGGTGATTGATGCCCAAAATTGCACAATTTCTGGGTTGAGCTGTAGTGCTGGGCTAGATTGCGCAATTCTCTTAAGGAAGGATATCTAACTGCCTTGCACAATTTCTAGGCCCAACAGGCTGCCCAACATATTTGCACAATTTCTAGGGGGAAGGCTGGTTCCCCTCCAGAATTGCGCAATTTTTTGAGGGAGCTGCTCAGCCAACAACTAGCTTAAGTCTGGAGTGGCAACCTGTGAAAGAAGTGAAGCATACCAACATGCACATGTTGGAAAGCCACTGAAAAAATGATGAAGCCTATGTACTTGACAGTGTAAGACATGTTGCTAGGATGGTTGGTAGGGAGGCTCCAAAACAAAGTTATGGAAAAATTTTGGAGGGTGGTTGTAGCCACTACAACAGAACAATAGAAGAAAATAGTTTGAGATTGATCACAATGAAGTGAAATGAAGATTGTTTGTAATTGATTACATTCTTATTATTCACATTTTTTATCATTCAACATTGTTACATTGTCACTTTGCATTCAAAAATTTTATTTCATCATTCAAGTTACTAGCAGTCTCTCTCATCTCAACAAACTGAGGTAACTAAGAAAATTTAAAACTAAATTGACCAAATTAATCTTAGACATATTTAACATATTTGAAATGATAAGAATAATTAGATGTTCAACAAATTTTATATGACCATGCACGACTGAAACCAACCTAGATCCATCTTAACCCCAGATTTATTAAGCACCGAGAGGGACCAAATATCTCAAGGTGTAAACATTTCCTTAAGTTTTACACTCGAAAAATAGATTTGCACCTCCAGAGATTTGATCCCTCTCGGCGCTTGATAGATCTGGGGTTAAGATGGATCTCGGGTAGTGTCAATAAATACATACATGTAGATATTAAGATAGCCTTAAATTATTTTAAACTATTAATTACCATGACATACTTTTACATATTTCATTATAATTTATTTAATAGTTTAATGTAAATTTATTCTTTATGTTGGTTCCATCTATCAACATTTCATAATTAACTATTTATATATACTAAAGAATAATATTCTAAGTTATTTATAGCATATTCTACATATCCACACACATATAAACTATATATTTGAAGATACAACTTAACTATCTTTTAAAATATTGAGCCATTGAATATTTTAAATGAATACATAATTAATTATAGGTTATTAGTCCCTGACCAATGCAACTTATAATGTTTAACACACACACACACACACATATATATTATTGTTAAAAATATTTTTCAAACATTTGATTGGACCAATAATTTGAAGGTTTTTTTTCTTCCATATTTTTTTTATGCAATATCAATATTTATACCATGAATTCTATATATTTGTGGAGTGATTTTTCATTGTTAAACTTCATATTAAAACAAACCAAAATTAAAATCTTTGAAAATAGTTCATACTCAAGTTACCATTAGTTAGTGCCCACCATAATTTAAGAAAGTATTTGCATAAAACATGGATAGGAATGAGATGTACTTAAATATACTTACGATTGCACACCATTATTTGTGACATTTATTAGTTTGATAACTAGGAGTAAAAATGTAAATGTTCAAAGTCCCACCAAAATTTATGATGCATGTGTCATCAAAGTCTCTGATTGTTATTTCCTCTATCGACTGAAAACTTTGCGCTTCGGCTGACTCTGTATTTTTGCACTATTTTCAATCCTTCTTTGCGCTCTTCAGTATCTGACTTCTCTAGCCTCTGTCACTTTGATCTCTGACTGCATCAATCCCACTGATTCCTCCTGCTACTATGTACTTTGGGCTTCCATAGCAAGGTAGGATCCATGAGATAAAACCTCTCAATGGACCCTGCCCAAGTTCAGCCTTCTTGGGACTATCAATTCACATCGCCTCACCTCACACCTGGAGGTATGGTTTCATGTGATCCCTCTGTTGACTTCTCCAATTGTGGCTCCTCCACAATTGTCTAAGACTTCTTCTGGGACTGCATGTTGAGAGGTAATTTACTCTCCCTCTCAACCACAAAGTCTCTAACCTTTGCCTTGCTCCTCAAGGCTTTGCATGCATCTTGAACCTCAAGAGCATACAAGTTCTTGGCTAGCACACCAATCTATTTCATTTTTCCCACTGTCACGAAATTTTCTGGAAAAAGAGCTGATTTTAAATCAGCGATATCTCCCTCATTCGAACTTCGATTCAGTCGATTTTTTTTTTAATTTGGGTATTTTTCCTCAAAGAATCTAGATCATCTATTTGGTTTTGAAAATTTTGCACAAATTTTTTTAGATTTTCTCTAAAAATTCATGGTCTTCTTTTTTTTTTTTTTTTTTTTTTTTTTACTTCGAATGCTCTTCTTCGTATATTGTGTTATGCTCCTATACCAATAGGTGTCATATTTCATGATTGACTGGTAAAAGTCCCAAATATGTTCATCCTTTCCCTACTGCAAAGGTTCCATATTTTGAAAAAATAAAAAAACTTAAAAAATGTAAAGAGGGTATGCCCTAAAAGAAAGATCAAAGGGTAAAAAGAATGAAATGGTCAAAAAGAAAATAAATGAACCCCAAATAAAGAGGACCAGGAAAGTGTGCTAGTTCAAAATGCCACTACTATTCTGAGTTTTGCAATAATCTGATGGTGTGCAGTTTGTTAACTCTTGCCACAGTTGATGAATGGCCAAACAACTTAATCTTGGCCACCTCATGTTTGAATTTCTTGTTTTAGAGATAGAGGATAAATCTGTTCAAACTGTTCAAACTTGGCAGATAGATAGTTAGGTAGAGAAGCAAAGGAGCTCAACAGTTAAATCTGAGCCCTTGGAAGAAATAAGGGCAGACTTAGATAGGATTCCCATGAAAAGAAAAGAAAATTTGTAAGGGTTTGCTAGTCCAAGTGCACCCAAGGAAGAAAAAATGTTAGGTATAATAGGCTGGGTAGGCAGTTTTGGTGTTGCAGAAGCATGCTTATGATTAATCTTTGTTTCTCAAGAGGTTCATCTTATTGATATCATAAGTACAATGGCAACTGTTGGGTTACAAATCAAGTGATACATGACTAACTTCCCTTCACACTTCTCCCAAAATCACTTATTAACCTCCCCCCAAGGATATTGAGATCTGCTCAATACTCCTAAAATCACTCCATTTCATGAAAAAGCTTGAGGAAAATAACATTCTTGCTTTAGGCAAAGGATCCACATTTCTTGTGTAAAAATCCTTTTATTCCCTCAGCCTAAGTTATCAAAGTTTATGACTTAGCACCTTTGTTTCATAAACCCATATTAACTGCTAACATTACTATATAAATCCCTTACAAATTCCCCTTCCCCCGTATTAATATATCTATACAACAAAACCCCCAATGTGTAATAATCCCGCCCCCGGTCGATTACGGCCATATTGCTATTTTAACAGGGATTATAGGTTCATCAGGAACCATATAATAACCATCCCCCATGCATTATTTGATTATTTGAAATCAATTAACCCCATGTTAATTGATTAACAAATCACCCTGCCACCAACCATATTAAGCCCAAACCGCATTAAAATATTTGATTTTATACATGGGCCCCGCACCGTAGCCCTCCGCCGACTTCGTTGAGTGCCAACCATTGGATCCGGGCCCAGTGATCGGACGGCTCACGATCATATCACAAGGCCCTTCCCCGCTGATGTTTATCGCTCGTGGAGTCAGCGGTATTGCCACTGTACCTAGGACACGCGGTACCCTCCCACCATGCTCGCGGCCCCTCCACCCAAAACCGTTTCAGCTGATAAGCGGTGCGGTCCAATATTGCTTATCGCCCTCCCGCTGACCTCGCCCATTGATGTCATCACCACATCACATCCACATCAGCATCCGTACCTCGTGTCATGACAAAATGTCACGTCCCAATGACGTCATCTGACCGAAAAGCGCCAAAAAGCTCCACGAAGCCAATTTTTGTTAAAAAACCCGTAAAATTGTCATTTTCGTCCATTTTTCATTCGTTGTTTCCGCGAGACTGTTGCATGCAAACTACATCCAAGCAACTGCAGAAGCTCCAGTCCACCACCCCGACCAGCAAAGTCCAGCATCCTGCTCCACAACTCGTTAGTCAACCTGCCAATTACACTCGTTCGCCTCCAGAATACAGGTATTTACCCCGTCCCACCTCCCGAACCTGTATTTTTAGTTTTCTCTGCAAATTATACCTATAGGAGCCAAATTCAAACTGAAGCAGCCCATAATTGCTATACCAAGACACCCAACACTGCTCTTTTGCCCTTTTTTCCACAGAAATTCAACCTCCAGTTCAAAACACAGAAAACTGAACATGGAAGCCCCGGTGGCCCTCAGTGTAACACCCCTCAATGCACGTCATATGCACCAGAATCATCTACCCTTGGCCAACAGAGATTTCCAAATAAAGGACCCGTATGGTTGCCAAAATCATCTTTATACTTTCTTCCTATTCAGAAATAGTCATTTGAACAACTTTGATATCTATGGAATATGGGAATCCAATCTCCCCAGGTATTACCTTCCCTCAGTCAATGTGTTCCCAGATATTATTCGTCACTGCTGTGCCAATTATGACCCTGTCAGTAAAGCATTTATGACTCCATCAAAAACTGTTCTCTTTTACATAACTGCTGAACCTATCAATGAGATGCTACACTTCCATCCAGTTCAGCCTATTTCTCCTCTTTCCATGGGAATTTTGCTTGAGCAAGGCTCTCAACTGTCCAGTACAGAAATAACCTGGATTGCTAAGTTATTCATGAAACCAGACTGCCAGCCCCAAGGCCCACCTCCCTATCTATATGTTTGGTTCAATGAGACTAGAAGAATTATTATTGACATGATATCAGTGATCTTGGGATTTAGGTTCAGTGAATATGTGGATGAGATGGTCTTGGTTCTATTATCCACCTTTACTCCAGGATAGCCCCCTGCTATTAAGTATGACTATGCCTCTTTCATTGCTGGCAAAATACATGCTTAATTTATGAATTTAGAAAGAGAAGGAGTGTTTAAATACAGAACTTTCATATACCATCCGTTGTTGTATTATCACTAAGACAGTTTTATATTTCCCATCAGGAAATTGGATTCCAAAGGAGAGAGGAGGTATGTGATCTTTTGGACCTCTGTCTTCCACAAAATTGGTGAACCCCCTTATACCTACTGTGAATTCATTGACTTATTTATACATCCAACGTCCACTCTATTGATAGGATCTCCTCCTCCTAGGCTCTTTGGTGACATAAAGAAGATTTTATAGCTCTCCAAAAATTACAGGATAGGTGTCAGGCGGAAAGAGTCGATTGTGCGGACGCAATCAACCTCCCTAGGAGCCTAAGACTCTCTAGTGACAAACAAGACAAACAAGAGCAATCCTTCTCTAAACATGCATTTACTATACGAAAATCAAGTGTTTAGATCCTACCTGTAGTCCAACGCTGTTGTAGCAGTCCAGCTCCGCTAATCCGGATGAGCTCCTCCTTCACTTTGAAACCTGCATCCACTAACAATCAAACGATTAAATAGCACTTGATAATCTCATAGAATAAAGCATATTTAACACATAGACCAAGGAGTACATGAAACAACTCATAAATAACAAGTTATTGAGAAGAATGGACTCATTTGCATTAATAGGTAATAAAAGGAACAATTACAACCTGAGCCTTGGTGTTGTGCAAGTCCCTCCAAATAGAACAAGCAAAGGTGGCAATCTCTCCTCACAAGCTTCTAAATGGGAGTCCTAATTCCTGCAGCATCTACCCTTAGAAATGTTTAGCTTCCAACCTCTCCTCCTTCTGGCCCAATGCCTGTATTTATAGTGCTCAAGAGGAAGTTAATCAGGTCCACCATCAATGGGATAATCCCCTCTTTGGATGGGATAGCTCCCTTATTGATGGGATAAGTTCCTCTTTGGTAGGGGTGCATGAACCATCTGGAGGCGCTCAATACACGTCGAACAACCTTCTAGAATGCTCTAGAAATGACCACAAGTAACTTTTTAAAGATGAAACTTGTGCATTTTGACCTTTACAGGGGGACGCACCTGCCCCTTTACATACAGAGCGTCCAAAGACGCAGCTTTTGTGAACATTGGGTGCGTACCCGCAGGTAAGGTTGAGAGAACCTGCGTACCCAGAGATAAATACATTTATAAAGACTTTCTCTCTTTTTGGAGTTTGACATGGAGAGCAGAGGCATAAGACTTGCCTAAGAGGATAGCATGACTGTTGATAGAGCCATACTAACTGTAAATAGTCATGGTGACATTTTTTAGTGTAACAGATTGCCCCCTAAAGTGCGAAGCCTGTAATAGATTAGGGTTTTGTATTATCTAGGAAGGGTGAAGCGCTTTATCATTTCAAGGATTATCTCGTGGAGAGCCTGGTCAGAACCTCCAATTTTCAACACAAAATACATGTATAAGATTTTATCATCACTGAGGTAGGCATTCCCATACTCAGATCAAAACTTTAACTAACAGACTAACTACTCTGATACAGGAATGATCTTGCAGTACATCATAATCATAGACTTTTGTAGACACAGTATGGGCGCAGCCATCTGTTTATGATTAGTCTACTTAGATAATGAATACAAAACTCCTCGCAGCCTGGATGGTGGAAACTAGATCCAGGGTCTTCATTTCTACTTCCTGAATTGGTACGATTCTAGCCATGCGAATAAATGAGTTGATGTCGAACATGGTAGAAACCACTTGATTACCAGTCGATGATGAAAACTGTTAACAAGTGTGAGAGAGACCACCAGTAATGTCAATGGTTCTCAAAGTACCCAGTACAATCCATGAGATGTGAATGAATGAGTTGATGTCGAACATTTCACGGAATCCTTTGATCGAAAGTCAATGATGTAAACTAACTTCAAAGGTGAGAAACTTGCCATTGATGCATGCAGACTTCAAGGTACTGACGATTTCTAAGTCATCACTCTAGATAATGTGCTGATGTCGATAGAAAGCGACCCGTTGTGGGCAAGCCCACAACACGAAATCATTGTTCAAGTTGAAGAAATGTTGTTGTAAGGACTGACTCAGGGATGGTCAAATGGATGACAAGTATTTTGCAGATGAAAGTTTTGTTTGCAGACCTCTTGAACACATAATGACACGATAGATGGCTTGGTGATGAATAACTCAAAGTTAATCCCCGGAACCCGGCTGAAGACTTTCAAAGTGGTTTGATCAACTGTGAGGTAAAGGATTTCCAAACCCAGGTGAATGAAAAGTGTCGTGTCCAAGAGTGGTAATAAAGTTTATTCTGAGACAGAAGATAACAAATGGGCTCATTCTTCTCTCTTTTCCCCCACCATTTCTGGCAAGTACCTCTTTATTTTTTAACAAGCTTGAGGAGGATAACATATGCTTGATTATAAGCTCATCCTTCGGATGAGTCCAACCTAGTTTTGATTCGAACCCTAGGAAGCAGTGGTTCGTTCCTGTTTGTAATTGAACAGGTCCTTTACTGTGAAATTTTAATGAGTCCGGTATAGGAGAAACTCAGCATTTTTCAATTTTAGAGAGTCTGAAAAACTTAAGAAGACTCCAAGTTGAACTTTTTCGTAGATTTGTGTCCCTCAAGCCCGAAAAAGTATAAAATAATACCTGGGGGAACCGCTTGATCTTGCGACCAAGGAGTACTTTCATAATTAGTGCCACTGACCTGAAAAGTAAAAAGCGATCAAGGACACGTCGTTTTATTTCCAGTATCGAGTTTGAAACGACAAAAACCCGGCAATCTTTTCCTGTTTTTACGGTCAGAAAAGGGCTATAAGGGGACCGTCTTTTAATTTCGTTTTAACGAGTGTAAAAGAAACGCTCGGCAATCTTTTCATATTTTAGGAGTCAGAAAAGGCCTTAAAATATGACTCTAATATTTTGGTTCGTGAAAAATGACAATTTTCCCTCTAAATCCCTTTGTCCTGCAGAAAAACGACACATTACTCATACCTGTTTAAGATAGGAAAAAATGCATTGAAAAATATCCTTCCATGGTGAAAAATGAACGAACCTAGCATTCATTCATCCAAAAAACCTATAAAAAGACTTTTTACCATGTCATTTTTACCATTTTACTGTTGAGGTTGAAAAAAGGGCTTTTGGCAAGAAACTTCCCGTGGTCGCTGCGGAGAATCCGACCGTCAGAATCGAACGCCGTCTCTTCCAGGTATTTCACAACATCCTCCTCTTCAATTTCATCCGATTGAAAGTTTGTTTTAGGTTTTAGTTTTGATTTTTGGGAGGTTTTGGGTTTCAAAAATCGCTCTGCGGGGTACGCAGGTGCCCTAAGGGTGACCTGCGTCCCCTGAATTTTTCCCACACAGGAAAAAGGTCGGGGGACGCAGCCCACCTTCAGGCCAGTTGCGTCCCGATGCTCTGTGTCCTAAACACGGGGTGCGTCCCCCGCGAAAGGCGGAATTTGAAACCCCAAGCTCCTCAAACAACCATTTGAATTTTCCCAAATCAATTCTAATCTTCATTTCTTGGTGTGTAGGGCACTCACCATGTTGGATTGGAGAGAAAGAGAGCACGAAGACGTTGATTTAGCCGCAATTAATCATCAACCTTCCATTGATGCCCTAAAAGCATGCGGACTATATAAATACTGGGCCATACCTGGCATGAGGGCTCAGGTGAGATTATTGGAGTGGCTGGTTGAGAGATGGAACATTCATGAGCAATGCTTTTACATCGGAGGGCACCAGCTCGAGATAGAGCCCTCTGACATATACTTTCTCACTAGCTTGCCAAATAGGGGTGAGCAACTCAATCTAGCCGGGACTAGGCCGGGTGGCCAATCCCTTGCTAGTCTCCGGGCAGATTGGTGCATACCCAATGCACACCATGCGAAAGGCGTAGAAATCAAACACATCTCTCTGCGTGAACTCAAGGTTATAGCTTTCACGGTTACCAGAATTTGCAGTGCATCCGCTTTACATACTGCCACCGGGTCCCAAATGCGGATGGCAATTGACTGTTTCCAAGGCACCATTTTCAACTGGTGTGATGCTGTGTCGGCCAATATGAAGGGCCAACTGACTAGGGCAAAGAACGGACAACTGAAGACCTTTGGATATGGGCCTCTAGTTGTGAGCTTTGCCTTAGAGAGAGTTCCGATGCTGATCCCTCAGCAACTCACTGTTGAAATCTTGGGTCCTCGGGAGCCAAAGCTGATACGATGGGTTACGGTGATGGCCCGGCATCCTGACGAGGGCACGGCGGTTGTTCGATTCCCTGATAGTTATTTTCACTGGTTAGAGGACCAGGTTTTTTCGATCCAGGACTTTCTGTATGCCGGAGTAGATTTTCGAGGTGATCCGGACATGGTTCTTCCACAGGGAGAACAATGGGACGACAGAGGTATTTTATTTTTCACAAGTTTTCAAATTATATATATTTTTTTGTTTTTTTATATATATCGTCTCAAAACTGACAGTAAAAATTTTCAAAATGCAGATGTTGGTCCACAGCACCTAGCCAACCTCCGACTTTTTGAGAGGAGACATCCAGTTGCACCGGTACCGGCTCCACAGGACGCGGCTGCAGAGTTACTAGCTGAGTTGGAGTAGGATCTAGAGCGTCTGACGGTGGATATACCTGAGACTACCATAGATGATATTCCTATCAGACTTCAGCGCTATGTAGTCGCAGTCCCTGGACCGTTTAGGAGATTTTTGTGTAAGGTAGCCCGTGCAGTGGTGTCGTATAGGGAGCACCACCAGTGATTGGCTAGTCACTTTTGTAGACACATATGACATTTTTGGCTTTTTGTACTTATCATTTTTGCCGATCATAAGGTGTTTTTCAACCTATGATCAAAGACGATGTATATTTTTTGACACACTCCTATCTATATATATATCACTATTACCGGCTTATCTTGTTTAACATATGTGATGAAATGTTTTTAAATTTACTTGCATGATTATCGTAAATGTCTGTCCAACATTCGAGAAGCAATTGCATCTGCTAATGTATTTAAAGACCTTGGAATATGCTGATATTCAATGTAATCAAATTCACGTTCCAAGAGACGCACTCTCAAAAATAACCTTAATAACACAGGATTTCTAATGGCATATACTCTATTAAGCTGTAATACAACAAGTTCAGAATCTAACCTCACTATCAAACGTCGAATTCCCAATGAAATAGATTCGGATAATAATTCAACCACTGCACTGTATTCTGCAATGTTGTTCGTTGTTTGACCGAGGCTCACCCCATGCATAGAAACTAACTCGTCAGAGGGCGAATAGATAACCCAAGCTGCGGAAGAGATATTCCGTGTACTACGACAAGCACCATCAGCAAATCCGATGTATGTTTGGAGAGGCGTCGACATCTGCAATATCAAGAGTAAAACCAAGATAAGCCAGAATAACGACGAAAAACACACTCTCTAAGCTAAGCACACTAACTAAACTAACAAACATACTAGCTAGAAAGAAAACCTAACCTAACTAACAATTCTCCATACCCACCATTTAAGCATAATACCTCTTTAGGTAAAGTCCATTTCTGGGTTTACCCAAAGAGTCCCCATCAAAATCTACCAGCTCATAAGCCCCTTTTGCTAGCTTTCGCTTTACAATGTAGGGTCCATGCCACATAGGAACGAATTTTCCAGCACCTAGCTTATCGTTAGCTTGATCATATAATAGCACTAGGTCTCCCTCCGAAAAACTTCGAGGGGTCACATTTCTATCATACTGAGCTTTCATTCGCTTCGCGTGAGTCTCGATTGCCAATGCAGCGTCACGTCGAGTCTCATCTAATTTAGCTAAGTATAATAAACGTTTCTCCTCTTCGGAAGTAGCTGGAAGTAATTCGACAGCCATTTGAAGTGATGGGATTTCGCATTCAATGGGTAACACAGCTTCCAAGCCATAAACTAGCTGGAAAGGAGTGAACCCTGTTGAAGTTTTCACTGAGGTTCGGTATGCCCATAGCGCTGAAAATAACATGTTGTGCCAATTCGACCGATGAATACCAATGGTTCGTCGGATCATGATAACCAGAACTTTGTTGATAGACTCAACCAAACCGTTGGCTTGCGGATAATAAGGAGTAGAGCTATCGTGGCGCAAACCAAGCTGGCTTGTAAGCTCAGTCATCATGATGTTTCGAAAATGGCTCCCATGGTCAGTGATGATTGCTTGTGGGACACCAAACCTAGTTATAATATGATTGAATACGAAAACTGCAGCTGTTTTGCCGCTTGCGTCGAATGTAGGCATCGCCTCGGCCCATTTAGTAAAATAATCAACCGCGAGGATGATATACGCATGCCCCCCGGCCGAGTGAGGGTTACAAGTAATAAAATCGATACCCCATTTGGCGAATGGACCAACGGCAATTATAGGGTGGAGAGGAGCAGGTGGTGCGCGCATCTTGCGATCAAACACTTGACAGTTGTGGCACTTCCGGACTGCAATGATACAATCTTTAAACATAGACGGCCAGAAATAGCCAGCGCGCAACACCTTCTGAGCTGTGGCATACCCAGACATATGACCGCCACATGCTCCAGAGTGACAATCATTCAAAACCCTCTCAGCCTCTTCGTGAGTTAAACAACGTCGAAAAACTAAGTCTGCCCCCCGGCGATAAAGTGTATCTCCAATAATCTTGTATTGCTGGGATTGAAACCGAATTTTTCGACGTTCCGACTTTGAAGCTTCAGGCCGAAAGGTTTGGGTTTGGAGATAGATGATTATATCCCCATACCACGGATCTAAAGTACTGATAAGAAACAAAGATTCGTCCGCAATGGACTCCTCTGCCACAGTTTCTGTGTCAGCGCGCGGGAAATCACACATCAATTCCGCAAAAACTAAGGATTTCTTAGACTTGGACTTCTCAAACTCCAAGTCGAACTCTTGCAGGATAACGATCCATTTAGAGTACTTGCCCCCTAGCAGTTGTTTTGTCAAAATATAAATCATAGGGTTGCAATCCGAAATGACTGTAGTTTTACGGAGAAGAATGTAGTGACGAAAACGCTGGACAGCTTGAACGGCTGCCAGGGCCAATTTCTCCACATGCGAATATTTTAGCTCAGTGGGATTTAAGGTCCTACTAAGATAATATATCACATGTTCCGTTCCGAATTCATCTTCTTGAACTAACACCATTCCAATGGTGGAATGCGAAGCTGCGAGGTATAAGAAGTAGTCCTGGTTGTAGTTGGGAGGATGCAACAACGGTGCATGGGTCAACGCGTGTTTAAGTGCATCAAAAGATTGTTGGGCAATCTCATCCCAAAAGAATTGAGCGTTCTGTTTCAACAACCGTGTAAAACCTTTAGTGACCTCGGCGTAGTTTGGAATGAATCGGCGTAAAAAGTTTGCTTTCCCTTGCAAACTTTGGAGTTGGCGCAAACTCGAAGGAGGAGGCAATTTGATGATAGCTTCGACTTTCGAGGGATCGACGCGAATGCCGGCTTTTGAAACAACAAATCCCAGCAATCGACCTGTCTCTATACAGAACACACACTTGTGGGGATTCAACCGAATTCGATAATGCCTACACCTCATAAAGATTGCTCGTAAGTGGACAAGGTGATCAGCTCGATGTAAAGAATGAGCAGGCAAATCATCGAGGTATGGTTGCACAATGTGCTTGATGTCATGAAATGCGTAAGACATTGCCCGTTGAAAAGTGGCTTCGGCATTCTTAAGCCCAAAAGGTAATTTGCAATAAGCAAATGTCCCCCATGGACAAATGAATGCCGTTTTTGGTTGGTCGGCAGGTAGAATATTGATTTGATTATAGCCCGAAAAACCATCCATGAAGGAAAACATTTCACTTCCGGCACAATCATCAATAATTTGATCGATATAAGGCGTAGGATAGTTGTCTTTTGGACAAGCTCGATTTATATCCCTATAGTCGATACAGATTCTTATTGTTCCTTGTTTCTTGTTGACCGGAACAATATTCGATACCCAATCCGTTAACGGGATCGGATAAATGAAACCTGCTTTCAACAGCTTTTCGACTTCTGCTTTAATCGCAGCCGCTTTCCGAGGGTGAATCTGACGCAACCGTTGCCGGACGGGTTTAGCGTCCGGGTAGGTCTTTATTTCATGAACAACAATGGCAGGGTCGATTCCCGGCATTTCTTCGTAAGACCAGGCAAACACATCGCGGAATTCTTGGAATAGGGCCTTGTAAGTTTGGATTTCATCTTCTGTACATGAGGCACCTATATGAATGTTTTCCTCAATTCCGGGCTTCACTGAAATATCAATGGGAATAGTGCGAGAAATATTCCCTAAATTCAACTCTGAATCAGAATGTTTCGTTGGATTCTGAGCGTCTTTGACATATTCAGCGGTAAAGATAGATGAAAAATCATTTTCAAAAGCATCATCCTTAGGTAAAAACGAAGATCTGTGATGGAGATCTTCCCATGGTAGATCGTCTACACTTAGGATTTCGCGAAGTTGCTCGTCAGATGACACGACTTCGGGAAACGCTATCCATTCTAAGGTTGATGTGAAAAGTGATTCTTCACTGACCACATTCATTTGGTCGATTTCGGTTGAACACGAGTCGGTAAAAGACATGACAGCTTCATAAGCAATTTCATATGGACTCAAAGGCATAGCATCACCGAATGAGTCTATCTCAGATTCAGATGGGACAATCCAAGGATCATCATAAATAATATTGTCTGATGTAATCATATGAATTGATGCAAATGAAGGGTCTACGTTGATTGGAGGGAAAGGAAAAGTTCCCAGTAAACCGGAATCTTTAACTAAACCTACGCCAACGTCCCTATAAGGGATTGTCGTCTTACCGACATGCTGGATACTCTCTGAAGAGGCTGGGTCGGATGAAAAGTATGTCAGCTGATCAATGGTCACGATCTTACCGTTATATGGAAACTTAATTACTCTGAAGACCGATGAAACGACCGCTGTCATAGCATATGACCAACTTCGACCCAAAAGAAGGTTGTAGTCTAGAGGGGCATCAACCACCTCCACATCCAGACTAACGGTTTTACCTTCTACCCCTATAGGTAATTCCTGTAGAATACCAAACGGACGGAACCCACGGCCATCAAAGGCCTTAAGGATGGTCGGGGATTGGTTCAACGAAGGAGAACCAAGCGATCTCCAACATTGAATCGACATAATACACGTAGAAGCTCCCTCATCAATCACAGTCCGATGAATAGGCCTGTTTTTTACTATCACTGGAATTTGGAAAGCCATTTGATGGGGTAGACGCGGTGTACTATTTTCTAGATCGAAGATTATCAGGTTCGGGTCCTGAACATCAACAGCTCCGATAGCCGACAAAAGTAATTTTCGTTGTGCTGGGCATGATTGCAGCACTTCTAAAGCCGACATTGCTGAGGGTGAAACAACTAAGTCCTCAACAATGTTGTAATTCTGGGCCGCTCTCGCATGTGGATTGAAAGCAGACCTTCGAAGTACACCCTTGGCGGGCGGTTTGATTACTAGATCCGGGTTAGGTTTCTCGATCTGTAGTGGATCGGAACCAGGAGCTGAGGTTGATGGGTTAGAATGAGAAGATTCTGCTTCCTTACCATCAACAGGAGCCTTACTACCATAATCTTGCGATCGAGTCGCAATCCTCACATGAGACATCATCAAAATGGGTTCTTCACTGGCAGTCGAGGAAGAACCTATCATCTTACTTTCCTGCTTTGGAAATGGATCTTTTAACACAGCAGGAGTGGGAGAACCTTTGACTATTTTCACAACCTCGGCCCGATGAGGGCAATCTCTCGTAAAATGATCCTCTTCACAAATAAGACAAGGATATCGAGGTTTGCGCTTTTCGTCATTGGTTTCCGACTTTTCCGTTTTCTCCTTCGGAGCCTTGTCTGCTTTAGCCTTCTTCTTTCCTTTCTTCTTTCCACCGTTTTTTGATTTGGCCGTAGATGACTCTACAGCGTGAATATCGGCGGAAAGTTCAGGAGAAGACTCTCCTGTCGGGGAATCGGGCAAAGTGATTATAGGAGTAGTTGAAGCCTTGGAAGACTTCTTCTTGCTCTTTGTATTCACGATACCAATCATACCATCAGCGGCATGAGATCCCGAAGGAGCAGCAGCGATTTGATTCGATTTTGGAAGATCTGGAATCTTCTCGTGTAACGTACCCGACTGAGTGTAAACTAAGTCAAGGTACTGCGCCTGAGCAATGACTTGCTCCTCAGTAACTACTCCGGCCTTAGCTACATCTTCAGTAATCTTCGGTAATAATGATTTAACAAACCATTCAGCTAAGATTTGGTCCGGGATAAAAACTTTCACTAGCCTTCTTCGACGTCTCCACTCATGAATGTGATCAGAAATATACGTGGACGTTGATTGTTTTAGTGAAGTTAATAACTCCGTGCCGTTATCGTATCTGACCGGCAACTGAAAGTGAGTTAAGAACGAGGTAGCTAACTGGCTGAAATTGTAAAAAGAGGCCCGTGGTAACTCAATGTACCACTTGGCCGCGAGACCAATGAGTGTACGCTGGAAAAGACGTAAGCGGATCGAATCATCCGAGATAGAATTTGAAGCACACCAGAGGTGGTAAGTCATCACATGATTGGACGGATCCTCTCCTGACTTACCTTCGAACTTGGGTATATCACTGGGCAACTTATTTGGCATTGGCGGCCAGAACGGAAGATATTGAATTGGATCGTTCGTTAGGCGCGTCAAGTCTGGTAAATCTAAAGTTGCGATAAATGGTAACTGCCGGTTAGGATTTCTAAAACTCTGGGTCACAAGACCAGTCCCAGGAGGAGGATATCCAGGATAACTAGGAACAGGAGTCGCATTAGGGATATTATATCCTCCTGGAAAACCAGGATTAACCGGACCGTACTGGGGTTGTTGATAAGTGTACCCAGGATACGGTTGATACTGGTAAACCGGCTGTTGGACAGCTTGCCCAGGTTGGTACTGTCCCTGGTACGATTGATGAACAAATTGAGGTTGAGTAGTGACAACCGTACTTATACCAAGCTGACCTGTAGGCATCTGGACCGTGGTTTGAATCGTAGATCCGGACAACGGTAAAGATGTCTGAGGAGTGGTTACAGAGACAGTAGAAACCGGAGCTGTCGATACTCCAGAAGTAAGTGCGGCAGATGTAGCGGTAGTTGCAGCAACCTTTTGAGATGGAGTACTAGGTGCAATTGGCGGCTGAGTAACTACCGAAGTTACAGAAGTTTGAACATTTGACTGGACAGGTTGCGGTTGCTGGGGTGGACCAGAAACTACGGGTTGTCCAGCTTGAGGTACCAACTGTAGACTTGGCTGCAACACCTGTTGACCCTGTGATGGATCCCACACTAACATTCCGGGGTATTGACCCGTAACAGGTTGAGGATACTGAGATCCATAACCGGATTGAGGATAGGATTGATAATTGTAAGGTGTAGTTCCCATACCTTGAACATATGTCTGACCTTGAGGTGGTTGATAACCTTGACTCGAGTATTGACCTTGAGGTTGATAACCTTGAGGTAAATACAGATACTAGGGTTGACCTTGACCTTGAGGTTGATACCCTTGGGGTTGATACCCTTGAGGTTGCCATCCTTGAGGTTGCCATCCTTGAGGTTGATATTGATACTGAGGTTGACCCTGGGGTACATATTGAGGCTGGGGTTGACCTTGAGGCATGTATTGCACCATAGGTACATACTGACCTTGAGGTTGCCCCCTAGACACGATTTGTGTACCTTGAGGTTGCCCCCCAGGCGTTAACTAAGGTTGCCCCCCAGGCGGTAATTGGCCACCTTGAGGTTGGGAAACGGGAACTGAACTTGACATCATGTAAATGTCTCCTACACCCAATGGTATATTACCATTGTTTCCAGCAAATAACCCATGATCAATGGGTTGAGGAGATGCCCCCGCAAAGGTACCAGAAAGTGATTGATACCCGGTGGGAACAGAAGGACCGCCGTGTAAGAAAGATTCAGGACTTTGAGTAAACACGGACGACTGACCAGACATATTTATAGGAGTATAAATACCTCCAGGTGGAAAAGGAGTACGAGGTGTAGAAAAACCTACCCCTGAGTTGTCTAAATAATTGGTTAACGAAAGGTACCAAGTAGTACTTCTAGGAGGACTGTAAAAGATAGATTCACACTCCCTTAGATCAATAGTAAGTTGATCTTCAAGGTTAGAGATGCCTATTTCTTCCTCTGGAGCAAGTTCTTCAATAGCAATCAGACCAGTAGGAAGATTTTCGGTGATAACTCGTTCTACTCTCGGTGAATCTGGAACACTAGAAGTCGGAGTAACAGGTTCAGATATTTCAGGTTCTTCGCCTGTATCACTAGCAGACGAAAAACTACCAACAAGTTCAGAAACTGTAACAGCTTCGGGATTATAACCTGTCTCTAAACCTTGGTAATCTGAATGGACTACCAAGGAAGATTCTCCTTCTTCAGGTGAACCTACTCTACTGCCACTAGGAGGAGTTACAAGGACCTTTAAACCTTCTAAATTACTGGGGTCGTCTCGAGGAGGTTCACCCCGAAGTCTACGGGATCTTCTCAACAATTCGGCCACAGAAACAACTTCAGGAGACTGGCCCCGAAGTCTACGGGACTGTCTCGGTAATTCCGCCACAGCTAAAACTTTTAACTACTACACACGAAAACAAAATAAAATTTCAAATCAAGCCACCTAAAGTCTCTAAAGAACCAAACAAATTTGAATCACATGCCTAAAGAATCTAGGGCATCAAACCAAGCACAAACAGTAGCCTTCCAGACCGAAAACACTAGTTGGAGATGAAACCCAACATCGCCGGATTCAGTACAGAAGTGGCGGGTGGATCAGTTACCCCGGCAACCTTCTTAATGAATAGACTGGCATAAGTTCCTCCACTTTAACCGTCTCGAGTGAAGTGAACCCCCCGGAAAATCCAAGTGAGTCTAGCCGACGTCTGCTCCAGGTACAGTGGGATCTTCCCTCCACCATCACCTCGGTAGAATCCTAAAGATAATGGTCACTAAGGTTACCAACCGCAACAAATGTACCTGGGGGAACAGTCTACACTCCGACAGCACGCAAGGGCAGAGTATCAAGCTCAATCCCCTTGCCGGTTCCTTGACAATAATCCAAGGTTTACTGACAAGTGACCCCTGGCTCCTCGACAATGGTTAATCTGAGGTTTACCGTTTGTAATACGTGCATGTCTGGCGTCATTCCCAACGAGAGGGGATTGATCCCCTCACTGGTTCGGACACGAGCTCGTGCTTCTCCTTTAAGAGGAGCTTTCCCAGAGTACAAATGAGACAATTGGATTTATTCTATCACAAGATAAGCTACTTGTTTGGTTTTGTTGTCTTGGAGAGTTAATTACTCACCTACTCCAAGACACTAGCCTGATCTAAATTGGTGTTTCAGAGCCCTAGTAAATAAAAGTTACTACGTTGATTTTACTTTAAGCGTTAATTTTATGGTTTTTCTTAAAGACAAAAGGTAGCGGAAGTGAAACCAATGGTGTGTAGACTCGAATCAAACCACTACAAAGATGCACCTAAGATGATTTACGCTACTTTCATTTTTCAATGAAATTCCTAACTAAGAGAGTTGAGAGATGCAAATTTTATAGAAAACAACTTTCTTAGTAAAGACAATCAAAGAAACAATTCTCTTTATCTTTCCAAGCATACAAACATGACCACTCCTTACGTGCACGAAAAACTCTTTTTCTTTCAAAACTCTTCAAAGCTACTTGAAACAAAACTTTGCAAAGGAGATGTTTTTGTATTTTCTCTTATTTAATAAAGCATATAAATCTATTTTAACGAAAATCAATCTCAAAAGCTATAAAATCTATGAAAACTTGACTCACAAGCAAATCAAAAAGAAATTTACTCTAATCAAACCTAACGAGGCAAAAGCCTACAAAGATGATTCTAGGTTGTTTTACTTGACCAAAATCAAGTCAAGGACCAGCTAATGCAGAATCAAAAGACTAGTCAAAACAAAACTCAAATCTTTTTGTTCTTTCTGTAAAATGGAATTCAATACTTAATCAACAAGCACTTCGAAATTTACCAAAGAGACAACTCAAAGGTAAGTTGCTCACACAGGTAGACTTTATGACAGGTCTGACTTCTAAGAATGCTGACAAAACCAGAGAGATCTAAGGCTTGACAACTTCTACCGCCAAAGTCACTACAAGACCTACTCAAAAATCAAACCCTAGGGCTTAAACTTCTATGAAATCCACTAAAACACTCAATGCTATCGAAACAAGTTTAGGTGAAGATCTTTGACAAGAGACTAATGGATCTGGGCAGTAAAAACTAAGAAAAAGCAAAATCTAAGAGAAAAAATGCAAAAAATGGAATTTTCTTAAATTTTAGCAGGGGACGTAGGCAACCAGTTAAACCAGGTACGGGCTCGCTCTGTGCACACAGTGACAGTGCGTGCAGGGACGCACTGTGCAATACCCAGAGGGTGCGTCCTACTGGAAAATTCAAGAAAAAATAAATTGAATCTAACCCTAAGCTAACCCACCCAAAAATAAAGTCACAGAGCCAAAAACCAGAAAATAAATGACTTTTCTCAGAGCAAAGTTGCATACAAAGGAAAAAACTTTCACATCAATGGATTCCCCAGCAGAGTCGCCAATTTGTCAGGCGGAAAGAGTCGATTGTGCGGACACAACCAACCTCCCTAGGAGCCTAAGACTCTCTAGTGACAAACAAGACAAACAAGAGCAATCCTTCTCTAAACATGCATTTACTATACGGAAAATCAAGTGTTTAGATCCTACCTGTAGTCCAACGCTGTTGTAGCAGTCCAGCTCCGCTGATCCGGATGAGCTCCTCCTTCACTTTGAAACATGCATCCACTAACAATCAAACGATTAAATAGCACTTGATAATCTCATAGAATAAAGCATATTTAACACATAGACCAAGGAGTACATGAAACAACTCATAAATAACAAGTTATTGAGAAGAATGGACTCATTTGCATTAATAGGTAACAAAAGGAACAATTACAACCTCAGCCTTGGTGTTGTGCAAGTCCCTCCAAGGGTCCATCAAGAGTTCTCCTTTACTTTGACAAAGCTCACCCACTTCCAAATAGAACAAGCAAAGATGGCAATCTCTCCTCACAAGCTTCTAAATGGGAGTCCTAATTCCTGCAGCATCTACCCTTAGAAATGTTTAGCTTCCAACCTCTCCTCCTTCTGGCCCAATGCCTGTATTTATAGTGCTCAAGAGGAAGTTAATCAGGTCCACCATCAATGGGATAATCGCCTCTTTGGATGGGATAACTCCCTTATTAATGAGATAAGTTCCTCTTTGGTAGGGGTGCATGAACCATCTGGAGGTGCTCAATACACGTCGAACAACCTTCTAGAATGCTCTAGAAATGACCACAAGTAACTTTTTAAAGATGAAACTTGCGCATTTTGACCTTTACAGGGGGACGCACCTGCCCCTTTACATACAGAGCGTCCAAAGACGCAGCTTTTGTGAAAATTGGGTGTGTACCCGTAGGTAAGGTTGAGAGAACCTGCGTACCCAGAGATAAATACATTTATAAAGACTTTCTCTCTTTTTGGAGTTTGACATGGAGAGCAGAGGCATAAGACTTGCCTAAGAGGATAGCATGACTGTTGATAGAGCCATACTAACTGTAAATAGTCATGGTGACATTTTTTAGTGTAACAATAGGTGACTGGTACTTCTACTAGGATCACACTGAAATCAAGATATATGGCTGTGAATTGTGCCCTTATAAGCTGCCCAAATTTTTGCCCATGAGACTATTTGCACTGGAGTATTTCAGGCAACTTATCAATGCAGATTTAACTCACTTTTTGAATGTAAAGAAAAAAGCTCAGCTGAGAATAAGAAACCAGTTAGGCCATTTTATCATTAACAAGAGGGAAGCATGGGAAGATGCTGATAAGATATTAGGGGAAGACCTTAAATTGAAGAAAAGCTTCTATTGGGTGCCATATGACCGAAATAGCTTTATAAGTGACAGAAAAGTAATAAATCGTCTGTCAACTTACCGACATCATAGGATCCTTGAAGTAGAAAAATATGCTAATCAGGATGAGGGGGTAGAGGGTACATTAGTAGAAGAACTGAGGGGGTAGAGGGTACATTAGTAGAAGAACTTACTCAGCAAGAAAAGATGGAACGAGCTATGAAAGATTTAGACAAGATCCTTGACCTGGACTCTTTTTGACAGGTATCTTTAAAGTTGCATCAGCAAACTGGAGTGGGTACATCTTCTACTGGAACTTCACAGCAGCCTATACAAGAAACCAGCACACCAATTTCAGGTTCTTCTAAAGGCAAGGAAGTAGCAGGCACAGAACAACAAGCAATGACTAATCAGCAGGGGCAAATTCCTCCAGTACAAACCAAAGCAGTAGAGATTCCTACATTACAAACTCCTCTAAATGAGGAAAAGGGCAAAAAAAGAGACAGAGAAGAGGCCACACCCATTAGTGGACCTCCAGAATAGCCAAGTGCAAAAAGGCAAAGACTGAATCCTCTATCTGAAGAGGAAATCATTGAAGAAACAATAAAAAGTTTAAGAGGTGAGAGAGAAACCAGCCCACACACTTCCCCAGTGATATACACACCAACCAGCTCACACAGGCAGGAGCTGGAAAGGCAACATAGTGTGGAAGTTTCATCCACTAGGCCACCAAGTAAGCAGACCTTTGATATCAAAAAGACATTCATAGAGATAAAGGCTAAAAATGATCCATTGAGGCTACAAATTTATAACCAATATCTTAAGATGGCCCCCACAAAACAACAAAGATTAATGTCAGCATATGACATTAAAGAAGGGAAAATTATCATGAGCTATTTCAAGCCCAAGGTGCAGCAACCACAATCAGCAACTGACTACATTAGGAAAAATCTGGAGGTCTTTGCCAAAGACATTCACCCAATAGACCAGATTGAGTTGTACAAACAGACTGGAGAGATGGTGTATTCCACACTAGCTGACAAAGAAATGTTGGCTCATAAATTGCAAAACTCATTGGAGAACACCTCTGCTCAGCTAGACTTAGAGAAAGCTTCCTCTCTGGCAATGGACAACAGGATTAAATCCTTGGAGGATATTATCATTGAACTGGGACATGATCCCAAATATGCCAAATACATAAAAGCACTAATGAGGAAAAAGGAAGAGGACATTGTTTCCCTCAGAAAATAGCTCAAAATGCCTCCTTCTATGTATCCACAAAGAGCAGATGTTGTACAAAAAAAATCCAAAGAGGACATGATGGACCTGCTCATGAGGTTGAATGAGAGATTGAGTGAGACAGAGCAGACATTGGAGAAAGAACTACAAGAAAAGCAAGAAGAGTCGACCTCCCAGCCACCTGAAGTAACTCCAATAGTCACAACTGCCCCTCCCACAGTTATAACAGTGGTACCTTCCACTGTCCTGGCACCTACAGCAGAAATCACCACAGGTACCTCAGCAACAACAACACCAGGCAGCAGCACTACTATGACCACAGAGCAATTAATAAAAGCCATGGAGGAGTTGAAACTCCAAGTATCAGAGTTGAAACAAGTCAAAGAAATATTGGCGAAGGTAGAGAAAAGCTATGATAAATCCAAGAAGAATGTGGTAGAGAAAACAAGGGAGGTCAAAGCATTGGAAAATAAGGTGAGACCCTTAGAAAAGGATCTCTCTCTGCAAAAGCCTCTGGTAGAAATCAGAGGAATTTTGTGGACCAACATCACTCAATCCCTTAGTGATGTATGGAGATCTATTCAAACCATTTATGAACAGATTGATTTGATAAGAGTAGCTCAAGTGGAAATTCAGAAAACAAGAGCCTTATTGGGACAGATGCCTGAGCAAGCTAACAGGCTAATACATTTTTTGAATACCAAGACCAGTGAAGAACTGTAAGCATTGGATATTAGATATAGAATAGGTACCATTCTGGACATCAAAAGAGTTCTAACCATGAGAACTCTAATGAAAAACTTTGACAGAAGATGCCAGGACATGCAAGTAGAGATTGATTATTTCACTGAAAAATTTACAGTCCTGCATCAAAAATGTTTGCCAAGTCCTTTGGGAGATAATGATCATTTAATGAAGCACAAGGATTATGTATGTAAATTAAATAGATATGCTTTCAATCAAGCTAATGCATCTTCAAGTACTTCAGGAGAAAAAGCACTTCCATCTAGCCAATCCCTTTATGACAGCCTGGAAAATCTATTCTATATAGAGCATGAGGTGAAGCATCTATTCACCATCCCACCTAATTTCTTCAGGTACACAGAGACTGACGAGACTTTAAGGAAGCTGTAGAGACATAAAATACCAGGACCAAAGTGGTGGCAGAGCATGCTAGAGATCTTGTAAATTTATCTTTGGTCAAATAAAAAATTGTGCACCATCTAATATAATGTGGAGAACAGAAATAAATCACGGTCCTGTGGGTCAAAGCGTATCACATCAGAGTTAAAGGAAACCCACCAAGGCAGAAAAATTAGCACAGAGGATCAGTCGAAGACAGTTGGGAACTGACTTGCAGCACCTACCTCCAGTACACTTCATAAAGACGGATCAACCAGCGCAGCATGAATTCATTGCATCTATTTATTGTCTCCCTGTTATCGAGACTAGCTGTTTTTATCTATGTAAAAGAAACATTAATTGTCAGCAGATATTCTTTCTATTAGATATTTTGTATGATATCTTGAAATTTTTGTATAAATACCCCCCTAGACGAAGTATTTGAGGTTGGTTGGTGGATTGAGATTCATTCTCAGACTTTGCTGTAATTCTGAATTTTTGGAATAAAAGGCTGTTGGAACCATTTGTCTAGCTCACTTGATGAAGAATTGATGTTAAGGACCATGTTGCAGAATTCTTGAATTGTTTTATGGATCAATAAGTCCCTTCTAACTTGTGTCTTACAGTTTCTGTGTTTACTATATCATATATGTCTCATGATCTAATTACTAGAGAAAAAGAATAACTCAGAATTTGCTTGTTTGCACTCTTCATTCAATCTCTGTTATTATTAATGTTTTCTTCAGAATTAGCATAAACAGTGAATTCTTAATTGCTCCTGTTTTCCCTGGTTCTTTCATCTTGAATATTAGCTGAGGAATTCTTAATTTCTCCTTAGCAGTAATCATTCATTTTCCCCTTGTCAACATGAAGAAGGATTCTTAATTGCCCTTCAACCATTGACTCCATTCCATCATATTTAAACCTATAAATCGCTCCATATTTGAGTACCTTTCTCCGTAATAAATCCTTTGATAAGAAACCTAACCCAGGAAGCCATCCTTATTTAGCTCCATCATGCCCAATGGACTGAAATGCTTCAGCTTTACCTCACTGTTCTATTGAAACTCCATTCCTCCAACCAAACTCAAAACAAAACCCTTGTACTTCATAACTAGCCTAATATACCTCAAAACAAAGCTAAATTATAAAGAGAGAGCCCTCTCTGGATTCATATTGGCTAGAATCTGTATCTAAAAGATTGGTCTGTGGTTACCTCGACCGTATTCCCTTTCTTACAACTTTTGGAAACAACCTGAGGGTTAACATCAATGGCGACTCCACTAGGGAACGAATAAATTGTTTGTTACTGCTATTTATTTTATAAACTACAGATGGAGCCTGAAGTTAGCCAGGTAGCCTTTGAAACTTCTTTTGCTATGCAATTGCAGGAGTAAATAAAAGCTGCTTTAGTCTATCTCCAATCTAGTTTATACTTTGAACAGTTGTCTCAAATACTTGATCAGTCCCTTGTTTCAGTAGATCTTTAGGAAAACTCAAACTCCCATATTTTAAAACTTCCTAAAAGACACTGTTAAGATATTTCAAGAAAAAACAAAAACATATTCAGAAGCTGGCTCCAAAGAAGAAGATCTATTACACTAGATCAAATCCAGATCCAAATCCCCCACCTATGTTTCAAAATCCTAATCTGATTTCCAAGAACCTTAGAAGCCAGCAGAATCTTGTCCAATCTGAGCTTACTCCTGGAAAAGCACCAGTCCTTTCTGCCATTACTGTTGCTTCTCCTAGTCTCCATCAGCACTTCAAACCATATTTTCCACTCCCCCACCCACAGCACATATTTCAACTGGTATCCCTGATCTTCCAGTTGTTTCACTTATCTCTGCAAATATGGCAAACCGATATGCTCCCCTACAATTACCTGCAAATCCAGGGGCTATGCCTCAATATTATCAAAGAAAAATCACCTATTTTGATGGTACGGGCACTTACATAATTCAACAACACACCAAGAAAATGATGGATTATTTTGAAAACTATGAGATTGATGATGATGATGTAAGAATGAAAGTTTTTGTCCAAAGCTTAACTGGAGATGTTAGAACCTGGTTTAGAGCACTCCCTACAAACACTATCAATGATCCTGAAGCTCTTTATCAGACTTTCTTGAACAGATGGGAAAAGAAGAAAGATCCTCTACACATCCTATCAGAATATGAAAACTTGAAAAGAGGTCCACAAGAAACTGTTCAAGATTACTGCACCAGATTTAACAATGTATACAATGTTATTCCTCAGAATCTCAGACCTCCACCAAACTTGGCCTTGATCAAATTTCCTGATGCATTTGACTCTGACATGGCATACCAGCTTAGGGAAAGGGCTCCTCGAAGCCTAGAAGACATGCAGAGTATAGCTATCAGTGTTGAGGCCAACCTGATTTCTAAATGAGCTCGGGCTAGAGTTGAAAGGAGGATACCCATCAAAGAAGAACCTTCTGCATTTGAACAAAAATTAGATGCTATCATTAAAGGAATGGACAGACTTGGTGATAGAGTAGAAACAATCGAGAGAAAATCCCCTTGGGATGGTCAACCGAACAACACTAGAAGAAACCCAAATTTTAGGAAAAATCAGAATCCCAATACTGGAAAAGTTGGCCCTGACCAAGACATTAGACCTCCATTCCAAGAAAACTATGTTGAAGCTTCAACTTCTAGTGAACCAACAGAAGACACTTAAATTAATTTAATGGGGCTCAGTAGTGAATAGCAAATTTTCTTAACCCAAGAAGACCAAGAGGCTCATACTCTTAATCAGTTCCAAATCCAATCAGGGGAATCATTTGATTTTAGGGAGGGATATGACACAACCATCTATGAAGTTCACAAGCAATATAATCTGAGAAGAAAGAGAATAGATGTCCCTGATGACAATAAATAGAAAGAAACTAAACAATCTAGCAGAGCTAAAATCAAGAACCCTCCTATACAAACTCCTCCTAAAGCAATTCCTAACCCAAACAGTCCAACAGTTGAAGATGTTTCAGACAATCAAGAACCTAATAAATAGTCTTCAGCTTCCATTCCGTCCAAAGAAATTGCTCGAGGACCTCCAGAAATTGACATAGAAGCAGCTTCAACCCATAATGTTACTCCTGATAAAGGAAAAAGCATTGAAAAACAATAGAAAAAGAAAATCTCACTGCCCGAAATGAAAAAATTCAAACAGAAAAACCTTTCAACCTTGAGACCGAAATAGGCAAATTAAAGATAGCAATTCCATTGTCGGAATTGGCTAAGCATGATTTCTATAGAGAAAAAAATCAGCAGATCACTTCAAATTTCAGTAAATAGAGATGTAGTAAATGTCCTTGATGATCAACCAGAATTAATTTTTGGCTCTGAAGTAAATTGAAAATCGGTAGATGGAGGGTTCCTCCTTTCTATGTAAGTCTGAATATTCATGACAAAATACTTTACAATGTAATGTTTGATTTTGGAGCTTCCCATAATTTAATGCCCAAATTTGTAATGGAAAAGTTGGACCTAGATATCACCAGACCATACAAAGAATTGTTCTCTTTTGATTCAAGCCAGGTCAGATGTTTGGGATTAATCAAAGATTTGTGTGTATCACTAGTTCAATACCCTGCCAAGACAATATTAATGGATGTAGTGGTAGCTGATATTCCACCAAAATATGGCATGTTGCTGTCTAGATCTTGGGGTGCAAAGCTCCAGGGATCTTTACAATTGGACATGTCCTATGCCACCATTTCAGTGTTTGGCCAACCAAAGAGACTGTATTGAGAAACTTTGATGAAATACATGGTGAGCAACCAGGAGAAACCCCAGAATTTTCCCATCTATTCCACACATTCTGATATGGACTCCTTTATCCTATACAATGCTGAAATTCACCCTTCAACTAATGACAAGTTTTTAGCACTTGAACAAGAAGAGATCATAAACGAAAAACCTATTGCTCAAACCCAAGAAATTTCTCAAATAATTGTTATAATAGACACTCAAGGGAAACCACATGAAGCTAAAAATCCAATTCTCCCTAGTAAGAAAATTTCTAATGCTTCTGATACCAGCTGTAATCAAGAAATCCTATGGTATTTAGAATCTGATAGATCAGTCAATAAGCTAGGAGTAGGGGCAGGGATTTGGATACATAATGTGGAAAATGATCATGCTGAAGGACATGCATACAGGTTAAATTTTAGATGCACTAATAACATGGTCGAATATGAGGCCCTCTTGCTAGGACTTAAATTGATCAAAAGTCTAGGGGCAGTTAGTGTATCAATTTTGGGAGACTCTAATTTGGTTATTCAACAAATGAAAGGAAACTTCCTCACAAATGATCTCAGATTAATTTCTTATAGAGGGGCAGCAATAGAAATACTCAATACCTTTCTGGAAACACAGCTTGCCAAAATCCCAAGGAAACACAATTTGCATGCTCACAGTTTGGCAAAATTTGCTAGCACTTGTAAACTTCCATTTGAGCCTAATCATCATTTTACAACTGAAATTAAACAAAGGCCAACTGTACCAAACAATGTGAAAAACTAGAAAGTGTTTGACAATGACACCCAGATTAATAATTTCCTGACCTTAAAAGAATAATTTTCCAGCACCAAGATAGACACAGGCACTGTGGGAGAAGTTGATCAAATAGACAAAGTTCAAACACACATTTCAGTTGAAACAACAAGTCAAATACTACATCCAACAAAATTTACCGGCAAAGAGTTGCAAGAGCTTAAAGAAATAAACGTTGATGAAACTATTGGAGGAGAATCTGAAGTTATTAATTTAAAGGACAATTTTTTACCCACAGGATTAACTCCTCTGGAAGACATTTTTTATTCTAATGATATCCCAAGGAAACCCAAAATGAAGCCTCTAAATGCAGAAATTGAGGACTGTAAGATAGGAACTGAACAAAATCCTAAAATGATAAAATCGTCCAAAACTTTGCCTCCTGACCAAAAGTTGAAATATGTTGAACTATTCAAAGAATTTAGGGACGTTTTTGCATGGAGCTATGGAGATCTCAAATCCTATGACACTTCTGTCATTCAACATACCATAACCCTCAAAGTAAATGAGAAACCTTTCCAGCAAAAACTCAGAAGGGTCAACCCTATACTCATCCCTCTAATTGAAAAAGAAGTCAAAATAATGTATGAGGCTGGATAATTGCACCCACTATATTTTCACAATGGGTCTCCAATTTAGTGCCAACTAGGAAGAAAACATGAGAAATTAGACTATGTGTGGATTTGAGGAATCTAAATAAAGTCTCTTTAAAAGACCACTATGCCTTACCTAAGATGGACCAGATTTTACAAAGGGTAGTAGGTGCCTCTAGAATCTCACTTTTGGATGGGTTTTCAGGCTTCAACCATATTTTAGTTCACGCTAATCATCAAGGAAAAATTGCTTTTACAACTCCATGGGGACCTTTCAAATATGTGAAAATGCCATTTGGACTCAAGAATGCAGGGGCAACCTTCCAACGTGCAATGGACATAGCTTTTGTTAAAGAAATTCATGACTTTCTAGTCATATACTCAGATGATCTCACTGTGTTTTCTAAATTAGATTAGCAGCACGTAGATCATCTGAGACAAGTGTTTTTAACCTGCAGAAAATATGGTATATCACTAAATCCAAAAAAATCATTATTTGGCCTAGAAGAGGGCAAACTATTAGGTCACATAATCCCAAAAGATGGCATCAAAATTGATCCTGACCGAATACAAGCCATTTTACAAATACCACATTCCAGAAATGTCAAAGAACTCCAAGCTTTCCTATGGAAAATTATTTTTTTGAAGAAGATTCATACCCAACTTGGCTGAATTAATTAGATTTTTGAATAATATGCTGAAAAAATTTCAAGGTCAAATGGACATTAGAAGCCAAACATGCATTTGAAGAATTCAAGATAGCATTAACCAAAGCACTAGTCCTTACAAGCACAAAATTTGACAGAGACTTCACAATATTTTCATTTGCATTAGAACAAACTATTGCTGGTGTTTTGCTACAGAAAGATGATCAAGGATGTGAAAAACCCATAGCCTTCTTTAGAAAAGCGCTGAGGGATGCACCTCTAAAATACCCAATCATGGAAAAACAAGCTTATTCACTTGTCAAAGCCATCAAAGATTTCAGAGTCTACATACTATATTCTCATATAATAGCTTATGTGCCAAGCACTATTGTCAAAGATATCCTAACCCAAGAGGGGATTGAAGGAAAAAGAGGTAAATTGATTGCTACTATATTAGAATATGACATTGAAATAAAACCTACAAATCTTATAAAAGGATAGGGATTGGCTAAACTCTTGACTGAAACCAATTTCCAAGCCCTAGATATTAATGAACTAGATAATGAACAAGAGATGGCGACTCCACAAATTAGATAGGCCTTGCTAGAATCACCTTGGTATGCTGATATATGTTATGTATTATTAAATCTGTAGGCTCCTCTAGGGGTATCTAGAACAAAGAAAAGGTTTATAAAAATGAAAGCTTTAAAGTTTTGTATTTTAGATGGTGCTCTCTTTTGGAAAAATCATGAAGGTGTTCTATTAAATTGTCTAATAAAAGATGAAACTGACAAGGTGCTCAAAGAATTTCATGCAGGGGACTGTGGTGGACATTTGTACTGGAAATCAACTGCTGATAAAATCCTAAGGGTTGGATTTTACTAGCCCACCTTGTTTGTTGATGTCAAAAAATTTGTTATTGCTTGCCATAAATGTCAAATCTTTGAAGGCAAGAGGAAACTTCTACCTCTACCCCTTAGACCAATTTCCATTGAAAGACCATTTCAACAATGGGGTTTAGATTTCATTGGGGAAATTCACCCTCCCTCTTCTGGTCAGCATAAATGGATTTTGGCTGCCACAGATTATTTCACCAAGTGGATAGAGGCCATCCCTTGTAGACAAGCCAATGATTCAGTGATCATGTAATTTTTAGAAACCAACATCTTGCCTGGATTTGACTGTCCTGAAAAGATTATAACTGACAATGCTGCTGCTTTTAAATCCAAGAGAATGATACCTATAGGAGCCAAATTCAAACTGAAGCAGCCCATAATTGATATACCAAGACACCCAACACTGCTCTTTTGCCCTTTTTTCCACAGAAATTCAACCTCCAATTCAAAACACAGAAAACTGAACATGGAAGCCCCGGTGGCCCTCAGTGTAACGCCCCTTAATGCACCTCATATGGACCAGAATCATCTACCCTTGGTTGAAAGAGATTTCCAAATGAAGGACCTGTCTGGTTGCCAAAAGCATATTCATACTTTCTACCTAATCAGAAATAGTCATTTGAACAACTCCAATATCTATGGAATATGGGAATCCAATCTCCCCAGGTATTACCTTTCCTCAGTCAATGTGTTCCCAAATATTATTCACCACTTCTATGCCAATTATGACCCTATCAGTAAAGCGGTTATGACTCCATCACAAATTGTTCTCTTTTACATAACTGCTGAATCTATCAAGGAGATGCTACACTTCCATCTAGTTCAGCCTCTTTCTCCTCTTTCCATGGGATTTTTGCTTGAGGAAGGCTTTCAACTGTCTAGTACAGAAATAACCCAGGTTGCTAAGTTATTCATGAAACCAGAGTGCCAGCCCCAAGGCTCACCTACCTATCTATATGTCTGATTCAGTGAGACCGAAAGAATTATTCTTGACATGGTATCAGTGATCTTGGAATTTAGGTCCAGCGAATATGTCTATGAGATGGTCTTAGTTCTGTTATCCACCTTTACTCCAGGACAACCCCCTACTATTAAGTATGACTATGCCTCTTTCATTGCTGACAAAATCCATGCTCAATTTATGAATTTGGAAAGAGAAGAAGTGTTTAAATACACAACTTTCATATACCATCTGTTGTTGTATTATCACTCAGATAGTTTTATATTTCCCATCAGGAAATTGGATTCCAAAGGAGAGAGAAGGTTTGTGATCTTTTGGACCTATATCTTCCACAAAATTGTTGAATCCCCTTATACCTACTATGAATTCATTGACTTATTTATACATCCAGCCTCCACTCTATTGGTAGGAGCTCCTCCTCCTAGGCTCTCTGGTGACATAAAGAAGATTTTACAGCTCTCCAAAAACTACAGGATAGGTGACTGGTACTTCTACCAGGATCACACTGAAATCAGGATATATGGTTGTGAACTGTGCCCTTATAAGCTGCCCAAATATGTGCCCATGAGACTATTTGCACTAGAGTATTTCACGCAACTTATCAATGTAGATTTAACTCACTTTTGCAATGTAAAGAAAAAGGCTCAGCTGAGAATAAGAAACTAGTTAGGCCCTTTTATCATTAACAAGAGGGAAGCATGGAAAGATGTTGATAAGATATTAGGGGAAGACCTTAAATTGAAGAAAAGCTTCTGGTGGGTGCCATATGACCCAAATAGCTTTATAAGTGACAGAAAAGTAAGAAACCATCTGTCAACTTACCTACATCATAGTATCCCTGAAGTAGAACAATATCCTAACCAGGATGACGGGGTAGAGGGTACATTAGTAGAAGAACTTACTTAGCAAGAAAAGATGGAACGAGCTATGAATGATTTAGAAACGATCCTTGACCTGGACTCTTTTGGACAGGTATCTTTCAAGCTGCCTCAGCAAACTGGAGTGGGTACATCTTCTGTTGGAACTTCACAGCAACCTATACAAGAAACTAGCACACCAACTCCTCTGGTACAAACCAAAGCAGTAGAGATTCCTACATTACAGACTCGTCTAAATGAGGAAAAGGGCAAGAAAAGAGATAGAGAAGAGGCCACACCCATCAGTGGACCTGTAGAACAGCAAGGTGCAAAAAGGTAAAGACTAAATCCTCTATCTGAAGAGGAAATCTTTGAAGAAACAATAGAAAGTCTAAGAGGTGAGAGGGCAACCAACCCACGCATTTCCCCTGTGATAGACACATCAACCAGCTCACACAGGCAGGAGCTAGAAAGGAAGCATAGTGTGGAAGTTTCATCCACTAGGCCACCAAGTAAGCAGACCTCTGATATCAAAAAGACATTCACAGAGATAAAGGATAGAAGTGATCCATTGAGGCTGCAAATTTATAACCAATATCTTAAGATGGCCCCCACAAAAGAGCAAAGATTAATGTTAGCATATGACAATAAAGAAGGGAAAATGATCATGAGCTATTTTAAGCCCAACGTGCAGCAACCAAAATCAGTTGCTGACTACATCAGGACAAATCTGGAGGTCTTCGCCAAAGACATTCACCGAATAGACCAGATTGAGTTGCACAAACAGACTAGAGAGATGGTGTATTCTACACTAGCTAACAAAGCAATGTTGGCTCATAAATTGCAAAACTCATTGGATAACACCTCTGCTCAGCTAGACTTAGAGAAAGCTTTGTCCCTAGCAAAGGACAACAAGATTAAATCCTTGGAGGATATTATCATTGAACTGGGACGTGATCCCAAAGATGCCAAAGGCATAAAAGCACTAATGAGGAAAAAGGAAGAGGACATTGCTACCCTCAGAAAATGGCTCAAAATGCTCCTTCTATGCATCCACAAACAAGAAATGTTGTACAGCAAAAATCCGAAGAGGACATGATGGACCTGTTCATGAGGTTGAATGAGAGATTGAGTGAGACAGAGCAGGAATTGGAGAAAGCACTACAAGAAAAGCAAGGAGAGTCGACCTCCCAGCCACCTAAAGTAACTCCAATAGTCACAACTACCCCTCCCACAGTTATAACAGTAGTACCTTCCACCGTCCCGGCACCTACAGTAGAAATCACCACAGGTACCTCAGCAACAACAACACTAGGCAGCAGCACTACTATGACCATCGAGCAATTAATAAAAGCCATGGAGGAGTTGAAACTCCAAGTATCAGAGCTGAAACAAGTCAAAGAAAAATTGGCAAAGGTAGAGAAAAGCTACGATAAATCCAAGATGAATGTGGCAGAGAAAACAAGGGAGGTCAAAGAATTTGAAAACAAGGTAAGACCCTTAGAAAAGGATCTCTCTCTATATAAGCCTCTGGCAGAAATCAGAGGAATTTTGTGGACCAACATCACTCAATCCCTTAGTGATGTATGGATGTCTATTCAGACCATTTATGAATAGATTGATTTGATAAGAGTAGCTCAAGTGGAAATTCAGAAAACAAGAGCCTTATTGGGACAGATTCCTGAGCAAGCTAACAGGTTAATACATTTTTTGAATACCAAGATCAATGAAGAACTAGAAGCACTGGATATTAGAGACAGAACAGGTACCATTCTGGACATCAAAAGAGTTCTAACCATGAGAAATCTAATGCAAAACTTGGACAGAAGATGCCAGGACATGCAGGTAGAGATTAATTCTTTCACTGAAAAATTTACAGTCGTGCATCAAAAAGGTTTGCCAAGTCCTTTGGGAGATAATGATTGTTTAATCAAGCACAAGGACTATGTACATAAATTAAATACATATGCTGTCAATCAAGCTAATGCATCTTCAAGTACTTCAGGAGAAAAAGTACTTCCATCTGGCCAGTCCCTTTATGATAGCCTGGAAAATCTATTCTATATAGAGCATGTGGTGAAGCATTTGTTCACCATCCCACCTAATTTCTTCAGGTACACAGAGACTGACGAGACTTTAAGGAAGCTGCAAAGACATAAAATACCAGGACTAGAGTGGTGGCAAAGCATGCTAGAGATCTTGTAAATTTATCTTTGATCAAATCAAAAATTGTGCACCATCTGATATAATGTGGAGAATAGAAATAAATCACGGTCCTGCGGGTCAAAGTGTATCACATCAGAGTTAAAGGAAACCCGCCAAGGCAGAAAAACCAGCACAAAGGATCAATTGAAGATAGCTGGGAACTGACTTACATCACCTACCTCCAGTACACCTCATAAAGACGGATCAACTAGCACAACACGAATTTATTGCATCTATTTATTGTCCCCCTGTTATCTAGACTGGCTGTCTCTATCTATGTAAAAGAAACATTAATTGTCAGCAGATATTTTTTCTATCAGATATTTTGTATGATATCTTGACATTTTTGTATAAATACCGCCCCAGACGATGTATTTGAGGTTGGTTGGTGGATTGAGATGCATTCTCAGACTTTGCTATAATTCTAAATTTTTGGAATAAAAGGCTGTTAGAACCATTTGTCTAGCCCACTGGATGAAGAATTGATGTTAAGGACCATGTTACAGAATTCTTGAATCGTTTTATGGATCAATAAGTCCCTTCTAACTTGTTTCTTACAGTTTCTGTGTTTACTATATCTTATATGTCTCATGATCTAAATAATAGAGAAAAAGAATAACTAAGAATTTGTTTGTTTGCACTCTGCATTCAATCTCTATTATTATTAATGTTTTCTTCCGAATTAGCATAAACAGTAAATTCTTAATTTCTCCTGTTTTCCCTGGTTCTTTCATCTTGAATATTAGCTGAGGAATTCTTAATTTCTCCTTAGCAGTAATCATCCATTTTCCCCTTGTCAACATGATGAACGATTCTTAATTGCCCTTCACCCATTGACTCCATTCCATCATATTTCAACTTATAAATCACTCCATATTTGAGTACCTTGCTATGTAATAAATCCTTTGATAAGAAACCTAATCTAGGAAGCCATCCTTATTTGACTCCATCATGCCCAATGGACTGAAATTCTTCAGCTTTACCTCACTGTTCTATTGAAACTCCATTCCTCCAACCAAACTCAAAACAAAACCCTTGTACTTCATAACTAGCCTAATATACCTCTAAACAAAGCTAAATTATAAAGAGAGAGCCCTCTCTGGATTCAGATTAGCTAGAATCTGTATCTACGATATTGGTCTGTGGTTACCTCGATCGTACTCCCTTTATTACAACTTTTGGGAACAACCTGAGGGTTAACATATTGTTCACTGCTCCGATAGCCTTTGCTTTGATAAACCTGGCTCTGATACCATGTAGAAATTTCTCTATGGATCAGCTAACTCTGATACCATGTAGAAACTATTGCAAATTCTCTACAAATCTACATCTAAGATCTATTTAGAAAATCTCACTGTAGATTAACCCGATAATGAAATATGCCAGAGCAAAATACTATAATCTACTTTTATTATCGATTTGCTTTACAGAAGCTTAAAATTGAGAAAGATCCAGTTGAACACATATAACCATAAGAAGAATCAATGCACATGAAACACAAAATAATACTAAGGGGAAAACCTCATCTAAAAACCCCACTATCTGTATTATCATACAAGGTGGAAATACATCAAGATTACACAAAGCTTTAGCTCTCACAGCTAGCCATCTCTCAGTACAATCCTCCTGGATGCTCACAGGCTAACAAAGCTTCTCACAAGCCTTCTCCTCTTCCCTCCAAGCCTCCTATTTCCTTGCATTGTTTCTCCTGGGTGATCCTACTGTTACCAAGTGTAACACTGGTCACTCACACTGATCTCACACCCTATAAAACTGCACAATCCTCAAGGAACCTTATTCCTTCTACATGGATGAGTTTCCTTTATAGGAAAATTCCTCTAATTGATAATACATTGTCCTTGTCTTTAATCTCAACTGGGTCTTTGTCTAAATTGACATGCATGAGATATTTATGAGAGAATCTTCAATTATCTGGAGTACACTAGTTTCATGCATGCATGCATTAACTGACTGAACTCGCAATTAGTTCCTCAAATAGTTTGCAACTAATCTAACTGGAATTAACTCAGTTAACTGAGCTAACTAATTACAAATCAAATAAAACTCATCCTTATCTCCTTAATTAAGGGTTAATCTCCTTAATTTAAGGAATAATTGTTGCATGACTTCACAAAGACTTCTAGCTTGAATTTCTCAAACTAAATAACTCAAGATGAATTAATTATTTATTTTTCAAGCAGCTGGTGAGACTAAATTCAAATATTAATTCTTAATTTTAATTCAAGGACAAATTAAAATTGGAATATTCTGGATTCTATTCTTATCATTTATTGTTTCTATTTTCAACAGTTGTGAAATCCAAAGCCTACACCTCCTTCTGGGAAGTGGCCTCCATTGTTTTGGCTGCAAACAAACACAATCTGGTCAATTAAATCTAATGAAAAGGTAAACGTATCGTATGAAAGGATCCCTCAGGTGAAATAATCATCACGCACGTACAAGTAATGGCACACATCAGTAGAGAAATAGGAGTTAGGGCATTGCTGGCACTGAGGACTTTTTTGTGCGACCGTCATGGAAGTGGAGGACTGGGAAGGATCATAGATTGGATAGGGTTGATTACAGAAATCATCACAGGGCATGCACTGTGTCCATATCAATTCATTACCCGTGTGTAGAATTCCATAATATGATAGATATGGCTTACCAATTTCTACCTTCATCATATATTCTCTGTTATAGACATTTTTGTGCCTTACAGCTCTAAGCATGAAATGTCCATAAACCAAGGGATCCTAAGTCCCTAAAAGTGTTGTTCCTGCCCCTAAAGGAACAAGGTCAACCAATTACAGCTTCTCCCAGAAGTTCTCCATCAGAAACTGCTCAGAAACAGTCAAATCAGGATCATTTCAGCTGCTCCACTAGCTAGGTGCATTGCAACGCACCTAAATGCACTACCAGGGTTCGCTGAGCGGGAAATGACAAATTGAAGTGTCATTCCGCGAGGTGGACAGACAATGGAAGCTTCCGGAATCTTCCCCAATGACACTTGCCTCACTGAGTTCGACCAAGGATGAGTAAGAGGCTCTCAATCTCCAAGTGGAAGCAAGAACTAACAGAGAGAAGCCACAAGTCAAATCATAAGCTGACTCATCCTCTTTGCATACATCTATATATGGATCCCTCATCCCAGAGATCCAGAGGCTGGAATTTTGTACTTTGCAGAGAATTGCTATTGGTTTTGAGATAGAGATCAGTGCATTGGGTGATTTATACTTTGTTGGAGGTGAAGAGGGGATTCCTTTGCTGGGGGGTTGATGATGGATCAGGAATCATCAGTTGTAACTCCTCCTGGACCTTCTTGTTATATCAATAAAACTATTTTATTTTCTCCTACATGCTTGTGTATCAATGATGTTTTTTTATATTTGCATGTTTAGCTTAAATCTGATCCTAAGCTGTTTATGAATGTAAATCCATGTCTTTGTGTAGTTTTCCTCTTCTGTGATCTTGCAGGAACTTGGTGAAGCTGGGAAAGTAAGGGAGCAGGTAGCTGGTAGCTGGAAGCTGTCAAAGAGGAGAGAGACTGGATCAAAGGACTAGCGCAAGACACAGGTTGGTTCATCCTATTCTTCTTCGTTTACAGTTCATAAAGAAGAATACGAAAATAGTTTTCCTTGTTTGTTGCTAAGGTACTGTCACACCTTAGTGGGATAGGGGCGTTCTGAGTAGACACTTTTCCCGTCAACAAAATGGCGACTCCGCTGGGGATCGTGTCTAGTTAGTTTGTTTGTGTTTCCCTTGTTGTTTGTTTCATAAACACAGAAGTAGCAATCGAACTGCATTTGCCATTATCAAATGCAAAGTAGACACCTGCTACTTCAGTCCACTCACTAGATTTGTTTATGCTTTGAGCAGCAGATTCACAAATGATCTGATTACCCTTTGTGATAGCTCTTAGACCTCCTTTAAATCCACCCTCTAATTGTGCATTACTGATTGCTTTTACTCGGCCAAAATCCATAGATTAAACTGCAAACCGTGATCCAGAACCCGAATAGAAGTCTCGTTTCTGCCCCAGCGCAGGCACTGTGAAGAGACTCTGCATTTCAACGCAGTTCCCGAGAGGGATACCTATGCTGCAATTCAGTTTCTATGTGTAACAGGTGCGCTGATCAGCCTAGCCCTGTGCAGCTGAGGTTCTTTGCTTCATTTTTTCAGTTTTGTCTCTAATTTTGCAGCCTGTGATCAGTGTGTGTCTGCTTAAAAACCCCTTTTCTTTGCCTTAATTCTGCCTCCTTTGTACAAAAAGACTGTAGATGTTCTTTGTGTGTTTGTTACATCATTTACAGTTTTCCATTGAAAGAGTAGAATAGTCATACTGTCATCCTTGGATTTAGATCTGTCGTAAGTGTCGATTTTGATCTTAGGAGAAAGTTTGTTTGCTGTTGACAGTTGATTATGCTTTTAATTTTGCCTTCGGTTTGAATTTGTCTCTTTCTAGTGTCGAAACGAGTGTTTATTTCAAAATCATAAAGTGTTGTAATCTTCTCTACCTTTTTTATTTCAAAAAAAAACTTGTTTGTGTTTGTCACTTGAAAGAAAATTCAGATTTGTACATCAACTTTCTTTTTAGGCATCAATATTAAGAAAGTGAAAACAAATACATGCATATGTGCATTTGCATATTGATAGTCTGTTTGGCTTGATTTAGGAAAAGTGCATCTACAGTGTGCTCTTTTCTCTTTGAGAAAAGATTGTGTCTTTCTTTTCCCCTTGTAGCTAGGATTTTCATTGCTGAAAAGAGATAAAAGCTTGCTTATCATCTTTAGATTGCATTTTAGGAATTACATATACATCTTGTGGTGATCCCAAAAGGCAAAATTCTAAGAAAGATCAACTTAAAATAAACTGAATGAATCTAACAACGCATTGGAACTTAACGCACAACATTTAGAGGTCTAGGCTAGAGACGTATTCCGGCGTCGTAAAACCTGGTAACTATTGTCCTCATTGATAGTTGGGTGATTCCTCCACTTTGAGACGATAAGTGCCAGTACAGACTTGTGCTCCCACGTACCGTCGAGTATATATTGGGAGACCCCTATAGGCTCAAAACCTTTTATCCATAGGAAGCCGTGTCGGCCGCCCTACTGATCGCAATGCACCGAACACAGCATTCGGGAAGATTGACTGCTGTACCGTAAAAGGTATTCTGCAGTTTTGCGATTGGTTTGGTAGCCCCTCTACCTAGACCTCCAGAGCAGTCCCTTTCGTTCCTTTTCAAACTCCTTAACAGAAAAGGTCCATCTGAGCACTTGTCACTTCAGGCTCATTAAAAATCGAAGGAGACTAGAGTCATCTTTTGTTTTTTCTCGATTCTTTAAAATTGAAAAAACAAGTTGTGTCCAAGCGTCTTAAAATTTATTTTAAACGGAATATTCATACCCTTTTCCTACGTTGATCTTAGGTTGAGAAAATGGAGTCTACCAACCAAGGAATTCCCCTTGGTGGAAATCCTAGTCCCTTCTCCTCTTGGGGAGATGTTGGTGCACCCCATATGGCCACATTGTCGCTTCCAGGACTGACAATTGGCTTGCCAGTCTGGCTCTTCTCAACCAATGTCATTCAGAACACCACTATTCCTGAACAATCGAATCAGCAATTAGACGAGTCTAGAGTTTCCCACCAACCTTCTACTTCCTCTAATTCTTCCTCTCCCCCTTCCGCTTCGCTTGATGGGGCTGGAAAAGCCAAAATTCAAGTTCCTAAAGAGATTCAGAAGGAGAAGAAGAAGAAAGAGAAGAAGAAGAAGGAGCCAAAGGCGAATGGGGGAAAACGAGTGTCGTCTAACGAAAATCCACACACTGCACCGACGAGGCCTAAATCGCCATGTGTCATTTGCAGAGGAGACCACTTTCACAGAGATTTTCCTTGCATCCCTCAGATACTAAGGGACTGGTCTCCTCATTTGCACAATCCGGTGTTATCAACCTCTGATGATCATGTTGAAAGCACACCGTCAACTAGCGAAAGTGAAGCCCCAGGACAAAAAGGGAAAGCTAGATTCCCCTGTAAACTGTGTGAAGGCAATCATGCCGTCCACCATTGTCCCTTCTTAGACGAAGCGAAAAGAGTTTTGGATGATCGTCTGGTTTCACCGTTACGACTTCCTCCTGGATATTAAAAACTCTTGCCGAGTCCGTCGCTAGTTGAGAATCCAGCTGGCCTACTCAAGTGGTCGGCTGAAGTGCCTATCATCAAAGATAAACCATCGGAATCCATACCAGACGAAAGACAAAGGGTCGAGGTGGCAGTTGACCCGGTCTTGACTTCAGAGGTTTTATCTTCGGATGATACAGTCACTGAAGAGGACAAGGATGACACCATCCAAATTCTCTTCATCAACACAGACTCCGACGAACATGGGGGTAATCTACCCATTCCCTTACCGCAGGAGGGAAGTTCGTCAGATCCATACCCGGCCGTCTACTCGGTCCCACCTCCAAGCAACCTAGTTGTCTCCTTCGACTAGAATCAACTAGGCAGACCCCGTTTACCAGCAAGCATACCATTCCGAATTATCGTTCAAATATATAGAATGGTCATGGCTGGTACCATCATAGATGAGGGGGCTTCTGTGAGTATCCTTTCCTCTATTGCTTGGAAAGCGCTTGGTTCGCCATCGCTGTTGCCTGAGATGAGAAATCTGACAGGCTTTGGTAAAGGAACCAGTCGACCTTTAGGGATCCTTCCCAATGTGCCCATAACATTGAGAGGGAAGACAGTTCAAATGAACGTAATGGTAGTTCAAGGACCCTTGGATTATAACCTACTCCTTGGACGAGACTATATTTATTGCATGGGAGCCATCGTCTCCTCACTCTTTAGAGTAATGTGTTTTCCGCACGAAGGAAGAGTGGTCAAGCTCGTGGACCAGCTTTCATTTCCTGGATCACGCATAGCAAATAGTCATATACCATCCCTGAATGGTCTCTTCACGCAAGAAATGTCTCAATCTACAGTCCGTCCTCCCGATGAGCGCGAGTAATTCGGAGGGATATGACTTAAACCTAGGGGGCATGCGTCCTGGTCTACTTCGGCAGGAAAACTTCGGGTATAGGGTAGGTTTCAGCTGGAGAATATGACTAGTCTGTACCCCGTCCGTCGGTGGAAAAGGGGTTATTATAGAACAAGATTCTTTTGTCAAAGTTATGTGAGTTGACAGAACTGAGTCAATCACCTTTGTTTATCTCGATAGACACCGCCGAAGAAGTGTTTTTTTTGCACCGCGAATAGAACAATCTTTGGGTAACTTGTAAGAGGTAGGCCTTTCCCGATAGAACAAATGTTTTGTCTGCAAATTGAGCGGTAACCTTGAAACCATATTTTATACCTGGGGGAATGCAAACCTTTTGGAGTGCAAGCAAAGAGCGATTATTTATCTGTTTTTTGGATTAGTCATTTCCTAACTTAGATAAAGAAAGGATGTGGGGCAAAACTCTGAAAATTGCCAATTTTATATGAGACATTCTTATCATATGACTGGATTAATTGAGCAGTTTTAGCACATAGTTCAAGCTCGTTAAAAAATAAACATAAGACATGAGCAAGTGTTTCCACCCGTGTTTAAGCTCATTAAAAAATGAACTATTCCCCGGTAAATAACCACCGTCAATGAAGATTTCAGCCATTAAAGCCTTGGTCGTGTTTGCACCGTCACCTCCACTTTTCCATTGTCCGATCATTCACCTCCATTTGATTGTTTACCCATTTTGAGGAACAGCTGCGAAGAGTGATTTCACTAGCCATCCTTGTGACACTGCCGTGATTGGAAAATTCCAACCCTTACTTGGAATTAGCTGCTACCCATTTTATCACTCGTTCCTCAAAAGACGAGTTTTATTTAAGCTCTTTTCAACTGACTCATAAAATATGAAAAGATTGCCGAGTTTTGGCCTTCCAGCTCGTTAAAGCGACCGGAAGTGCTATCCCTCCTCTAGATTTTAATCTTTTTGGACCCGAGGGATTATTGCACAAAAATATCGAGCGCTTGTTTTGTTCGGCTCGTTAAAACTATTGAAAATTCATCCCTTCTGTATTATTTTATACTTTTTCGGACTTAAGGGATTAGATGACAAAAAAGGAATTTTGAAGTTACCTTTACGTACCTTTCAGACTCTCTAAAAATGAAAAGGACCGAGTTATCTTTGTCGTTAAACTCGTTAAAAATATTAATAGCGACAAACTTGTCTTTAGACGAGAACGAGTTTCACTACCGCTAGGCTCGTTAAAACATAGCAATGGGTTTGCCCGAAGGGAAAATTATAGAACAAGCATATGTTATCCTCCTCAAGCTTGACAAAAATAAAGAGGTACTGGTTAGCAATGACTGGGGAAAAATTGGGAAAAAACTCAAAGAATCTTTATTGGTAGCAAGTCGCTCTTGAACATGACACTTCCACTCCGTGCCTGAGTCAGGTTGGGTTGTTTCATTCACCGGTCACATCACCATGGTCACGCCATACCATCCACATTTGGGGTAAATTCTACCAATCCATCACATAAGTGTCACCGACATCTTCAAGAGAAGTCATCCAGAGAAGTCACTCGTGTTCCATCCACTACCATACATTATACTTCATTCCTTCATGACCGCCATCCTGAACCATATATCATCAGATCGTTTTCACCTCCATCAAAATCATTTGCTCTGTTCCGTGTCATTGATGTGGGATTCATCAAGGCCCTCCTTTGACGGATCGCTTCTTGTCGACACCAACTCATTATCCAAGAAGTTGATCTAGGAACACCCCATTCAGTACTTTGAAGCTTGCATGCCTCAATGGCAAGTTTCTCACTTCCGGCGACAGGTATACATCAATGACCTTCAACCGAAATATTTTGCGTGGTGTTCGACGCCAAGTCCTTTATTCACACCACGTGAATTGTACTGCAGTACCTTGAGGGTCATCATCATTATCGGTGATTCCTTTCGCGCTTGTTAACAGTTTACATCATCGACTGGTAATCAACCGATGTCTTTCCATGTTCGACTTCAAAACATTTCTCACATGGATCGACTTGTACTTCGAGTGAAGATCAGACGAGATTGAAGACCCCGGATCTAGTTTCATCCATCCGGGCTGCGATATATATTCAGGAAAAATAAAGACATTGACATGTACAGCATTGCAACACAGATAATCATCCTACCAAAAGGATGATGACTTAATCAGAATCATCAGTCTACCATCAGACGATTGTCTGTCCTGTGTATATAAAAATGAATTTATAAAGCTGAGCATGGGAAGCCCGCCTCAGCTAGATCATGAAAACAGTTTGAAGATAATGTATTGTATTGTATCTTATTACAGGTCTCCTCCCAGCATTGAAAGAACTTCGGATCCTCCTAATAAAGCATTTCACCCGATAAACGGCCTCATACTTTAGGGGGCAACTGTTATAGACATTTTTGTGCCTTACAGATCTAAGCATGAAATGTCCATAAACCAAGGGATCCTAAGTCCCTAAAAGTGTTGTTCCTGCCCCTAAAGGAACAAGGTCAACCAATTACAGCTTCTCCCAAAAGTTCTCCACCAGAAACTGCTCAGAAACAGTCAAATCAGGATCATTTCAGCTGCTCCACTAGCTAGGTGCATTGCAACGCACCTAAATGCACTACCAGGGTGCGCTAAGCGGGAAATGACAAATGGCAGTGTCATTCCGCGAGGTGGACAGACAATGGAAGCTTCCAGAATCTTCCCCAATGACACTTGCCTCACTGAGTTCGACCAAGGATGAGTAAGAGGCTCTCAGTCTCCAAGTGGAAGCAAGAACTGACAGAGAGAAGCCACAAGTAAAATCATAAGCTGACTCATCCTCTTTGCATACATCTATATATGGATCCCTCATCCCAGAGATCCAGAGGCTGGAATTTTGTACTTTGCAGAGAATTGCTGTTGGTTTTGAGATAGAGATCAGTGCATTGGGTGATTTATACTTTGTTGGAGGTGAAGAGGGGATTCCTTTGCTGGTGGGTTGATGTTGGATCAGGAATCATCGGTTGTAACTCCTCCTGGACCTTCTTGTTATATCAATAAAACTATTTGAGTTTCTCCTACATGCTTGTGTATCAATGATGTTTTGTTATATTTGCATGTTTAGCTTAAATCTGATCCTAAGCTGTTTATGAATGTAAATCCATGTCTTTGTGTAGTTTTCCTCTTCTGTGATCTTGCAGGAACTTGGTGAAGCTGGGCAAGTAAGGGAGCAGGTAGCTGGAAGCTGTCAAAGAGGAGAGAGACTGGATCAAAGGACTAGCGTAAGACACAGGTTGGTTCATCCTATTCCTCTTCGTTTACAGTTCATAAAGAAGAATACGAAAATAGTTTTCCTTGTTTGTTGCTAAGGTACTGTCACACCTTAGTGGGATAGGGGCGTTCTGAGTAGACACTTTTCCCGTCAACATTCTCCACTTCCTGCAATTATTGGAGCTTGGATTCCTGCACTTAATGAGGGACTTGACTAGCCTTCAAAACCATAGACCTATGCAGTTTTTCTAGCCTCTATTGGCCACATCACACTACTTTCTTAACCCCTTCGGTTGATGTAATATTCCCTGGAAAGAGTGGGGAAAGTGATAAATCTCTATGCACAAGATCTACTCTCAATTCAACAATGGGTTTATGCTCGAGCCTTGAAATCTTATTAGATCTAAGCGACCTGCATTTCATCAAAGGTAATATGGAAAGCAACAACCAGTGAATAAGGAATTTGTAGGGGGAACCAGGAGATGTAGCCAAGTTTCAAGCCATGTTTCGTGTACAGCCACATAGGGAAGGAAAATACGAAAAGCTTAGCGAAATAATGGTTTGCTCTACCAAGGTGATGCACTCTATTTATGGGAGAATTGACTTGGAGTTCGACGTCATTTTTAACTTAATTTTTTTGCATGTTTGCATCCGAAGCCAATCTAACTTTTCATTATTAAGTAAAAATAAAATCTTGTTATTGATGCCCATGGAGATGTATTTGATTTGAAAGTGGGAGTTCATTCCCAAAAGAAATTGGGATCTTTGCATGGCATCTTTTAACGAAATTATATAGGTATTTCGTTATTTACATCTGGAGAGAGATTAAAAAAGAATGAAAAATACCTATCCCATTTATAGTTCACATCATATAATGTGTTTCATAAAATTTATAAACCTATGTTAACTACAGTTTGCATGATGTAATGTGTTATTATAAAATTTACATTTTATTGAGAGGGTCATTGAATAAATTAATGTTCTATTTTATTTAGAGATATTTTCATGTAGTTTACTTATATTTATAATATTATTTTTTTTTAAATAAAATGTTTAGGTAAAAATATATCATTGGCACACTGCATGTTTAAAAAATTATGTTTAGTATTATAAATAAAAATAAACTATATCTTTTTCCAAGCAAAAAATCTTTAAATATAATATAATAGTAATTTAGTAATGAAAGTGCATGTTTAGAAAATTATGTTCAGTGTTATAAATAAAAATAAAACTAAACTATATTTTCTCTCGATCGGGGTGCGTGCCCGAGGCAGGTGAGGATGCTGGTCAGACATGATAATTATGATGTTTAAGGGAAGGGTACCACCCACCGCCTCCCAAACACTCATGGCGATCAGTGCGGTGGCCTCCTGTATGCTACCTGATAGAAGATATGGGAGAAGTGAGGTGATTAAGTTAGGACAGGTGATGCGATAGAGAAAGGTGGAATGGGATTATGAAAGAAGTTGGGATAGAGAGAGGAGTATAGTCAAGATTACAGGAGGAGGGAGGAGCGAGGGTGCAAGATTGCAGAGCTACCAGCAACAACCTATGCGAAGTGTTTCCAGGTATGTATCCTAGCCTTACAAACCCATTACTATGGTAACTATGTTAATTCATAGTCGGGGGGTGCAGGAGATGAGAGGGGAGGTAAATTGGGGGAGTGGCTGAGGAGACCAGCATAAGTTGGGGGGATAGTGATCGCGTTTTGGCCAGAGGCAAGAGACATGAGAGAAAACTGGGGCTGGGATCTAGAGAACCTTCCTGTGAGTGAATGAGATAGTTGGTATACCAATGAGGGTAGGGAGACTGAGGCTAAGCATGAGCGATGGCCATGGGAGGAGCAGAGAAGTGAGGCAGCTCTTCTGGGTAGAGATATGAGGTAGCAACACTAGGCAGAGGGGTGAGGGAAGGCAATGTGATTGGGAGTGATGGTAACCTAGCTTGATGGGCTGGTTGTGAGAGTCATAAGCATAAATTGGGTCTGGCACCGTGACACCACCCCTATGAGTAGGTGAGTGCATTGGAAAAGCCATGGGAGTGGTGAGGCTATCGGAAGGCAGGTGAGAAAGCAAAGTGAGTGGTAGAAGAGTGGCACAGCTACACCAGGTAGAGGAGAGGCACTACATCTTGGGGCAAAGGGGTACCTGGGCAGAGGCAATTGTGATGGGAAGCGTGAGGGAATGGGAACCTGCATCAATTCGGAGAGGCATGAGACCACGTCTGGAGAGCTAATTCATCTTGTGTGTGAACAAGCATGTAACAGAGAAGATATGGCTCGACTTGCAATGTGGAAGAGCACGCGACAGAAGGCAGAGCGAGTCAACTTGAGCCACAAACCCGAGCACTTCGGAACCTAGGTGTGGGAGGAAGCCTGTAGAACACCTCATCAGCGAAGTGGTAGTAGCTTATAGGGAAGGAACATATGTAGGCATCCGTAAGATTTTGGATGAATGGGAGAAGAAGATAAAATGGGAGGATGAGTTCGAAGAGGAAATGGAGAATTGGTAGGCTGTAATCCCGAATCTTGGAAATGCCAGGGGCAGACTCACCTAGCTTAAACAGACGCTCTATCTGTACTTGCTCATGAAGATCGTTACGGGGAAGGCAATGGAGCAAATTTCAATGGGGATGGATATGACCCTCCATGACATGCCCAATTACAAAAAGGACTTGCAGACAATCCAATTTCAGCTATGTAAGAAGGACATTCACCTTGATCGAATCCAAAGGCACATCCCTTGCATTATTGAGCTTGCTGACATGCTTGGAGACTCAGCCAAATACCCGGCCCGGTGAAGTCTGCCTCAGAAGAACAAAAGGATTAGTCAATTTCTTGGATGTTTTTTCTGTTTCTTGCGGGTAGCATTTACTTTTACTGATGCATGCTTATGATAGATAGACACATAGACTCTTATCATGATACTGATACATATATAGCTTGGTTATATCGACTCATACTATATTTTGTTTGGATGGATTATAACGAGGATAGGTGGCCAACATACTTGGTTTCCCACTGGGCAAGTTGAGGCCACCTATCTCATATATATGGTGTAAACTTGTGTTTTATAAATAGAAAAAGAAGGTCCTGCCAAGCTTTATATATATATATATATATATATGAAAAAAATATGTAAATATAATATAATATTAATTTAGTAATGAATTTTTTAATAAAAAATAAATTTTATCACTCCACCTCTAGCATCCATAACTATAAAATTGATGTTTAAATTAGAAACATAAGCTCTCTTCAGGTCTATTAAATGTATGTTAGAGTTAGAAACTTATTGAATATATATATATATAATGTTTGACCTTCCAATATGCATGTTTATTAAAATTTAATTTAATATTATAAATAGAAATAAACTTTTTTTATGCAAAAAAGAGTATTTAAATAAAACACAATTTTAATTTATTTAAATAATATTTTTAATAAGGTATAAATTTTATCACTGCACCTACGGTCTCCAAGTCTATAAAAATTATGTTTAAATTATAGACATATGCAGTCTCCATGTCTATAAAATATGTGTTTGAATTAGAAATATGTTTCCCTTTATTAAAAAAATATATATTTTATTAAAAAAAAAAATTATTTTTATAATAATTTTTTTAATATTATAAAAGTGAAATTTTAATTTTTGCTAAGATAGCCATACTCTTAAATTAGGTACATATATATTATAAGATGCCTCATTATCATCTCACTCTCAAAGAGAATTGAACTTAGATAGGAGAAACAATAGTCATTATACCCAACAACTAAAAATCACCATAATTGACATGTCTATATTCTCATATTAAATAAAAAGGTCAACATAAAATACACATATTTCACAATTATAATATATTTAAATGTTGTTAATTTATTATATATTTAAATACCTAATATACTAAGACAACTATATTATATTAATAAATGTGCTTGATATATGCTAATAGGCTTTAATGGATATGAATTTAATATTAATATTAATATTGATATTAATATTAATAAACATATAAATATAATAACAATACAATAATAATAATAATAATAATAATAATAATAATAATAATAATATTATTATTATTATTATAAAATATTACTATCATCAAATTATAAATATGATAATAATTATAGCAATTATAACGGCAATTTATAATAATGATATCAAGGTGTTAATATTATAAACATAAGCAATTATTAATATTATAAACCCAAGGAATTTATATTATAAATGCAATGGATTATAAACCCAAGGGATTAATATTAAACCCTATGGTTAATATAATAAACTCTATCAATAATATTATACCCTAGGAATATGAACCCTTAGATTATTAAACCCAAGGGATTGATATTCTAAACCCAAGATTGTAATTTCCCTATTGGTATTTTCCTCCATGGTACAACGAGAGTGGATTTTTTGGGCAGGTGATGGTTAGGTCAGTGGAGCAGGTTTATGTTATCAGGGGTCCCGATGGAGTTTTGAGGAGTTATTATGGGGTCCGATGACATTCGCTTCGCATATTCATCATCATGAGCAGTTCTGCACATCTCTTTTTTGGTTCTGTGACTTTCTGATAATTCCCGTAAAACGGGGTTATTATCGACAATTAATTATGTTTGAGGTGGCATTCTAGTGAGATTAATTGACGGAACACCTTAGTGTAATAGCTCGTTGGAACTAGAATGAGAAGATCTACAGGATAGGATGTTGATAAGTGACTTCCAGTGGTCGAAGAGAGTATGGTGGACGATTTACCATTTTCCTTAGTTAAAAATTACTTTAATTAGTCATTTGATTAAGGAAAAATAATTAATTAGGGGAAGGTGATCTGAAAATGAGATCTTAAATTAATATTAAGGTATTACAGATTCATGTGTAGGAATGCCTATATTACTTAGTGCAATGGATCAAAAAGATTGTGAATAATATAGACAATGAGCAGTTAGGAAACATAACAGGCACACACATCAACATGACCAAAATAATAAAGGAGTTCACCAGACTTCCTGGCTACGTCCCCTGGTCTAGCTTTCAGTGTCAACCTCTATATTATGTCTTCAAGAGCATATTATTACAAGTGTGAGATCAAACCGAGTCTCAACACAACAGTGACAAAACAACAGGGATTTACATGAAATCCTCAAGTTTACAAGAGTACACAGACTCTCCCTCTTGATCTCTATCTTCTTCTTTCTCTTGCTCTCTCTCTATCTGAGCAATTGCTCCCCCCCTACTCTCTGCCATTGAATGACTTTTAAGCCTATCGGCGCGTCGGTTCAGCTCCATTATTGGGCTTTCTAGCTCCTGACCACTGTCTGTTCAAATCCCTGTAGAGCATTAAAAAATCATTGCAAAACGCTCTAAGGTATGGTGGCCACCTATTTTCAAACGGAAAGGACTAGCATGGGTGAAAGTCCCCTTAAATTACACTTCTCTATTTACACAGAGAAATACCGAGAAAACACTAAAAAATAGTGGAAAATCCACCAAGGCCAGACTTCAAAAGATATTGAATCTGACCTATAATCCTATCGGGTCTATTGTTGCATCACTATCGTAAGTTGCAAGTGCCCATATGGCATGGTTTCCTTTGTATTTGGGTTTATAACGAAAATACGAAAAATGCATTAAAACACTGAAAAACCTGACAAATGCTTTTATATCAGAACTCAAATATTATAGAGCCACATCTATAATTCTTGTCGGGTCCAGCTTGATCGCAATCACACATCACATGTCAACAACCCTTTGTATTACCCAATCGTTGATCCCTAATTGCTTTGATCAGCCTCATCGGCTATCGGCGCATCAGTAGTATCACTGCTAAAATGGTCCTTTGCTCTGTTGCGCTCTCGATCCCCGATCTCTGATCACCCTAATCATTCCGATCACCTATTTCAATCGCAACCATCCATTCCTTTTCAGATCCAACAACTGTCAATGAAGCGCTCAATGCACAATCTTAAGTCTACAGGTTTCGTCCTTGTCCCTTGGTTCTTTGTGATGCGATAATGCGGCCATCGCATATCGCTTAAGCCTACTATCATGTGTTTAAGTCCTCCTCTTATAGAATTGCTATGTGATATGTTTCTGTTCATGTCCACCATTGATTTGCGCACTTGATCAATGACTCACGTTGTATCATTGGGTCGTGGTCGCATTTCCCATAAGGTTGCCTCCGATACACTTCGATGACCTCCTCTGATGTGATATGCTAGTTTGATCTAGACCGTTGATCTGTCCGATCCAACAACTCCTGTGTAATGCTATTTGAACCTTTGCTTAGCTCTGTTTATGCCATTCTTTCAATATTTTCCCTTGCGATAGTGTTTCTGATAGTTAATATACATGAAGACTTAGAGGTTTTAGGATCCATTTTGGATCACGCCTTCCCACTGAAAAGCTTTTGGACCACCAAAAGTTGGTTTTTTAGGCATTGATCAAGTGAGGATACAACTCCCTCACTTGTTTAACTTCTATCCATCATGCTTTGCTTGGATTTGAACCTTTGAGTTCCACTCTCAGGTAGTCAACATCCCCTCGACGCATAGTTCTCACCTTCCTGTCCAGAACTATGTCTTCCTGTAATTCATTGAGATACTCTAGAAATAGATCCTCAATAGAAGGCAACTAACTTTGCTCTTCAGGATCTTCAATCAATGAAGGTTCATACAATCTCAAGTTTTCTACATTAACGACTTAATACATCTGCATATAAGCTGGCAAATCAAGGCGAAAATCATTTTCACCAATTTTATCAAGTATCTTGAAAGGTCCATACCTTATTGGTTTTAGCTTCTTACCTTCACCTTGCGTTCTATCTTCACTGATGTATAGCCAAACTTGATCACCAACTTAAAAAATATGCTCAACTCGATGCTTGTCATGTCTTGCCTTCAACTTGGCTTTAATTCTTTCCAGTTGTTCCTATACTGCCTGGTGAATTTCCTGGATTTGATCAATGAACTTGGTTGCTTTGTCCACATCACTGTGTCCATCAACGACTATGTTTTTACCAAAGACAAAATCCAAGGGAGACATTGGTATAAAACCAAAACAAGTCTTAGAAGGAGATCTTTTAGTAGAAGAGTGCTTGGCATAGTTGTAACCATGCTGCACATAACACAAATGCTTGTCCCAAAGCTTAGGATGGTTGTTGCAATAGCCTCTGAGAAACTAGATCACTGTCATGTTGACCACTTCTGTCTGACCATTTATTTGTGGATGAAATGTTGTGTTCTTCTTCAACCTAGTGTCCATCAACTCCCATGGATTTGACAAAAACTTCCCAATAAATCGAGAATCTCGATCAGATACAATAGAAGTGGGTAAACCAAAATGAACCCATACATTATGAAAGAACAACTTTGTTGTTTGTTCAGCTGTAACTTGCTTGTTACAAGGTATCAAAATACACATTTTATTGAACCTATCCACAAAAACATACAAATAATCATGACCTTTTCCAGATTTTGGCAATCCCCCAACAAAGTCCATGGAAACACTTTCCCAAGGATGAGAAGGAATTGGAAATGGAGTGTACAAGCCTAATTTTCGATTACTTGGTTTGTTTGTAGCACACATTGTACATCCTTTGATATATCTAGAAACTATCTCATGCATTTTTGGCCAATAACAGAACCTTTGCAATTGTGCAACTGTTTTACTTACACCAAAATGACTTGATATAAGAGAAGTATGTGCATCTAGAATGCATAACTTTCCCAAATGATATAAGAGTTGGTCCTTTACATAATAATCCAATTTTTCTACTTGCTTGCCATGACTTAAAGTTTCATATACATCTTTAAAATCTACATCTCGAGCATATTGTTCAATGTAACTTTCATGCATTATTGAGTTATGCTTAAGTATAGTAGATGCATTTATGATTGGTCTTGATAACATGTCTACAACCTTATTGTGTATGCCTTTCTTATATCTGATGACAAGATGAAATTGTTGTAGAAAACCCATCCACCTATAATGTATTGATTGTTGCAATTTAGTTTATGACTGCAAATATTGAAGTGGTTGATGATCTGTATGTATGATTGTTTCTTTACCCATTACATAGTGTTTCCACTTTTCCACGCTTTGTACTAATGCATAAAATTCTTTATCATATGTGGGATAATTAAATACTGTAGAAGTAAATGTCTTAGAATGATAGCATATGGGTTTATCGTGTTGCATCAACACTACTCCCATGGCATAGTCATTGGTATCTGTCTCAATCTCAAATGGATGTTGAAGATCTGGCATTGCTAGTACTGGTGATGTACTGATTTTCTATTTTAAGGTGTTGGAGGCCTTCTGTTGTTTGCCTCCCCACCTAAACACTTGTTTCAATCCTGTTAAAGCATGTAATGGAGCTGCAATCAAAGAAAAGTTAGCAATAAACCTTCTCCAATATTGTGCTTCCCCTAGGAATCTCCTAACCTCTGTAGCACATTTGGGTTTAGGCCAATTTACAATGACTTCAACCTTAGAGGGATCTATCTTCAATTCACCACCCCCTACAATATAACCGAAATAATTTAAAGATGTTTTGCCAAATTCAAATTTTGATAGTTTTACATAGAGATTTTCTCTTTTTTAAAACATCTAAAGTTTGCTTTACATGCTTTAAATGATCTTCCCATGTCTTACTAAAAACAAGAATGTCATCTAAATAAACAAGTACAAAGTCATCAATAAATGGTCTGAGTACATCATTCATAACTCTTATAAATGTAGCAGGAGCATTAGTTAAGCCAAAAGGCATAACCAACCATTCATATAGTCCTTGCTTTTTCTTGAAGGTAGTATTCCATGAATCTTGTTCTGCAACTCTGACCTGATGATAACCACTTCATAAGTCTAACTTAGAAAATTAAACTTCTTCTTTCAATTGATCTAATAAATCATCAATACGAGGAAGAGGATAACGATTCTTGATCATTATTTTATTTAGTGCTCTGTAATCAATGCACATTCTCCACGATCGAACCAACTTTCTTTCTGACCAGCACAATTGGAGATCTACATGGTGATGTGCTTGGTCATATAAACCCTTTATTGAGCAACTCATGTATGTGCTTCTTTATCTCTATATTCTCTAAAGCTGACAGCCTGTACATTCCAATGTTAGGTAATGGAGCATCTTGCTGCAAACAAATATCATGTACTATTTCTCGCTTGGGTGGCAGGCCTTTAGTTTCTTGAAATAGAACATCATACTCAGAAACAACTTTAACTAAATCAACTTTCTGTTTAGAATCACGGCCTTGAAATGCATTGGATTTTTCAGGATCCTTTGCCTTTACAACCATTAGTAAAAACTGCTTACTTGAATTCACAATTCTTTTCATCTGTCTTGAGTTTATGAGACAATAGTTTCCTTTGATTTTATGAGCTCTTACAATATATTCCATTCCATCTTTAGTGAGTTGATACTTATTTTCAGCTCTATAGAAAATAGCTTTCCTATCATACAAGTATGTACTTCCCAAAACAATACCACATATATCCAATGGAACTATATCTAACTCAACCTCATCTACAAATGTTGATCCAATAGCAAATCTAAGTTTACATTGTCTCATTACTTGTAGCTTTGTTTTATCACACACCCAACATAATGGATATGGCTTCTCATGAAGTTTTTTTTGTAATCCCAACTTCTTTACAATTGTTTCAGAAATAAAATTTACCTGTGATCCACTTTCAAACAAAGTATCAATCTTATTATGCTTGGAAATTACTCTAATACAAAAAAGCTCATTTCTTTCCCTCTCATTACTTTCATTATCAACAAATTGTGCAGAATTACTTGTGGATGCTTCAAAATCTTTACCTTTAATACCTGTGGCTGTAACTGTTGTTTCATCACCTGAATCTGATCCCAAGTCTTGTTGAATAGCTGCAACATTCTTTTTCTTCCTTCCACCGAACTTCTTAGGTCTCCATTCTGGATGCAAAATCCAGTAGTGTGCCTCATCGTGTCCTTATTTCTTGCAATGAGTGCATGAAGGTTTATCCTTTTGTACAGTGTTTGCTTTCCTCTCCTTCCATTTCAGTTTCTTCCTTTCCTTGCTCTTTCTTACAGGATATTTAGATGATCCCCCAACCTCTAGGTTTACATTCTTACCTCTAGCTTCTATATGTGTGGCTTGAACTGATACATCATCTAAGCTAGTGGGATTAAACATGAGAATAGTATGCTTTAAATAACCATGTATACCACCTAGATACTTCAATAATGTCTTAGGTGAGTCCAAGGATATACCTAGAGTTAAAGCTCTTTTCTTGAATTCCTGAGTATAACTTTGTACACTCTGACCCTTCAACAGGCAAAGAGTTTTCCAACTTATCATTGCCTGCTGCATGTAAGCTAAAGGATAGAATTACTTTTTGATAGCAGAAACAAATTCATTCTAGGTAGAAATGATTTTACCATGTTTTTGCAAATCAGCTTGTGTCTTGCCTTCCCACCATACTAGTGCAGTTCCTCCAAGTAGAAGGCTAGCTAGCTGAATCTTCCTCCTTTCTGAATCAATTTTCTACACCCTAAAATATACATCAGTCTGTTGTATCCAATTATCTAGCTTCTCTACATTTAGTTCTCCATCATAAATTGGCAAATCGAACTTTACATCTAATTTAATCAAAGAAGTTTTCTTCTTTTTCTTATCAGGGCTAGTTTTATGCGAAGAAGATGATGAGGATGATGAAGGTGATGATGGAGGATATGGTGGAGGAGGCATTTCCTCTTTCCTTTTGCCTTCTGGAGGGTAACTAGAAAAGGTTCCTCTGTTCCTCTGTCTGGTTTGGGTGTTGAAGTGCTTTCACCTTGACCCTTCTTAAATTCCAGATACATCTCTTCCGCCATGGCTCGCATAGCCATAAAACTGTCCATGAATTGAGATTCTGATCCTAGTGGAGCTTCTTCTGTCATTCTCCTCTGAGAATAGACTCTTCCAATCTCTAGATTAGCCTCAACAAGTTCTCCTTCTCATAGTCTGAGCTTTACACTAGTTAGCATTTAAAATCCAACACAAGCTTGTCTAACCTTAACAAAATCTAATGCTCTGATACCTCTTGATCTGAAAATGAGATCTTAAATTAATATTAAGGTATTACAGACTCATGTGCAAGAATGCCTATATTACTTAGTGCAATGGATCGAAAAGATTGTGAATAATATAGACAATGAGAAGTCAGGAAACATAACAGACACACACATCAACACATCAACACAAACAAAATAATAAAGGAGTTCACCAGACTTCCTGGCTATGTCTCCTGGTCCATATTTTAGTGTCGACCTCTATATTATGTCTTCAAGAGTAGATTATTACAAGTGTGAGCTCAAACCAAGTCTCAACACAACAGTGACAAAACAACAGGGATTTACTTGAAATCCTCAAGTCTACAAGAGTACACAGACTCTCCCTCTTGCTCTCTATCTTTTGCTTTCTCTTGCTCTCTCTCTGTCTGAGCAACTGCTTCCCTCCTACTCTCTACCATTGAATGGATTTTAAGCCTATTGGCGCTCTTGGTTCAGCTCCATTCTCAGGCTTTCTGGCTCCTGGCCGTTGTCCGTTCAAATCCCTATAGAGTGTTAAACAATCATTGCAAAATTCTCTAAGGGATGGTGGCCACCTGTTTTCAAACGGAAAGGACCAGCGTGGGTGAAACTCCCATGAAATTACACTTCTCTATTTACACAAAGAAATACCGGGAAAACACTAAAAAACAGTGGAAAATCTACCAAGTCTGAACTTCAAAATATATTGAATCCAACATATAATCCTATCGGGTCCATTGTTGCATTTCTATCGCAAGTCGCAAGCGCCCATATGCCATGGTTTCCTTTGTATTTGGGTTTATAACGGAAATATGGAAAATACATTAAAACACTGAAAAACCCGACAAACGCTTTTATATTGGAACTCAAATATTATCGAGCCGCATCTATAATTCCTATTGGGTCCAACTTGATCACAATCGCATATCACATGTCAATGACCCTTTGTATTACCCAATCGCCGATCACCGATTGCTCTGATCAGCCTCATCGGCTATCGGCGCATCGGCAGTATCACTGCTCAAACTATCCTTTGCTCTGTTGCGCTCCCGATCCCTGATATCTGATCACCCCAATTGTTTCGATCACTGATTTCAATCGCAACCATCCATTCCTTTCCAGATCCAACGACTGTCAATGAAGCGCTCATCGCACACTCTTAAGTCTACGGGTTCCATCCTTGTCCCTTGGTTCTTTGCGATGTGATAATGCAGCCATCGCATATCGCTTAAGCCTGCTATCATGTGTTTAGGTCCTCCTCTTAGAGAATTGCGATGTGATATGTTTCCGTTCATGTCCACCATTGATCTGTGTGCTTTATCAGCAACTCACGTTGTATTGTTGGGTCACGGTCATGTTTCCCATAAGGTTTCCTCCGATATCCTCCGCTGACCTCCTCCGATGTGATCTATCGATTTGATTTGGACTGTTGATCTGTCTGATCTAACGGCTCCTGTGCAGCACTATTTGAACCTTCGCTTAGCTCTGTTTCTGCCATTCTTTCATTGTTTTCCCTTGCGATAGTGTTTCTGATAGTTAATATACATGATGACTTAGAGGTTTTAGGATCCATTTTGGATCAAAAGGGGCCAACAGTGACTTAAATAAAATAAACCAAAATAAAATAAAAGGGTCACTTAAGATAAAGTCAATGGAGGAGCTTCTAGAATAATAATAAAATAATAAAATAAGATGCTTCTAGAGGCTTGGAGATCTATCCATGAGATCTTTAAAAGAGGAGGAGAATGTCATTTGGATACATCTTGGTTTTGATATTGTTTCTTGTATGTGAGGTTGAGAACCCAATTCTCTACTCTAGTAGTAGCCCCAGGTCGGAAACCCTCGGGTGATTCAGTGAGAGTGGGTGAACGCCCATCTCTTCCCTTGGCGAATCCATTTAGGGATCACATGTTGTAGTGTATTGGGTTTTCAGTTTGTTTTGGAGGCCGATTGTAGCATTATTGTAGATCTGTCTGAGGCCATTTCTCTTACTAGCTATATGGGTTGTATTTTCATGTAAACCCTAGTTCTTCTAATATAATAAAGCTGATGATTTCCAGTTCATTGTGTTATGAGATTGCAGTGCTTTATTTGCTTATTTTTACATGGAAATCTTCTATTAAATGTATGGAAAATTTTATGTGAAGAGCCTGTTCCAAAATTTTCTCATTTGGGATATCACAATGGTATCGGAGCCTTAGTCTTAACTCAGCGGGAGGAGTTCCAGTTGGAAGGGTTTCAGATTATTTGGAGTAGTTCCGCTAAGCATCAGATTTTTTCAACCATGTCTTGGCCATCCTACAAATTAAGCAATTAGACAATTCTTTTTTTGATTTTCCTTTTTCTTAATAATCATTCAACAAATTGGAAGTCGAAATAAGGTCATCTATCAAATCATCGAAGGGGCCTACTCTTACATTTTGAAAGCTGGTGTGTTCCTAAGGCTCGAATATTTGTTTTCTAGGGAATGAAGTATTATTTTATTAAGACCAAAGTGGGCCTTCATATCATTCTCTATAAAATCAAATATTTATTCTATAAGCCTCTAGGCCAAAGGGAAGACGATGCCGCATTCACTAAGGTTGTTCGTGATTCCAGGGCGTGGAGCAATTTAGGTGCATCAAAGAAGGATCGAAAAGAGCTGTCAAAATCAAAGACAAAGCCATTGCGATTTTGAAAGGGGGGCACATCATTCATTCAAAATAGATATTGTTATTTTGAAAAAGTCGTCTAAGGGAGCCGAAATATATTTCAATTGAACCCAAAATTTCTGAGTGTAAGGGTCAACGGTGAAATTTTCGGTGGTAGGGGTGAGATAGAATGATCACATAGATCAGTTGGTGATTGTTAGCATAGGACTGAGCCGTTATTTTCTTAGATCAAAAATCATGAAAGGAGCTGAAGTCCAAGAAAAAGTGAGTCATCAAGTTGTAACACACGAATTGAAATTGGTGATCCCAGAGGTTTGGTGTTATTCTCCAGAGCCGAGAAATTCACCTGGAAATGCATAGACGATTTGAACACACTAATTAGACATGGAGCTTAGTGCTAAAGGTCAATTTTGTTGCCAAAACTAACAACATTGCCCTGATGACCCATCGACCTGGTCCAATGAAAGTGTGGCTTGAGTGTAAAGGTCAGTCTGAAGCAATTTGGATCAAAATTTACTGGGTGTTACCTATGATGGAGTCACATTAATTGCTACAAACTGCCCAGAAATCCTGAGGATGAGTTAGTGATGAGGGGAAGATCCTATTGGACCAATAGACACCTTTGAAGAAGCAAAGTTTAGACAAAAATATAGAGTTCAAAACTTCCATTATTGCCCAAAAATGGTCCCAAGGAACTCATGATTCATCTCTAAGAGTTATTTGCCTACATCCTAAAGACTCTGCAAGTTTCCTAGCTAGAGGATGTGTTTGGCAAAGGAGTATTTTGCCATCTCTGCTTGAGGCTGTGAGCCTTTTTATTTTTCTTGATGATGATAAAGTTGATATCAAATTTTTGTTTACAGTCTAATGAATAGTGGTGCATGCTTACCAAATCACAAGTCGTGATTGGCCAAAGTCACTGACGATGTAGACCAAGCAGCAACCGAGAGTGTCCAGCCACCATTTCAAGAATAAAATCGAGAAAGTGAACTGTGAGCAGTGAATTTATCACAACACTCTTATTTTTATCATGGGGCTATGTTCATATTAGTTGGCATCTCTCTAGCATAACAACACACAGTCAAGTCACATCACTACGAGGTAGCATGTCACATTGAGTTATTGTGGCCAAGTTAAGATTCTATCACTAGTGAATAATAATAATCTACGTGGCTATTAAGTGCTAGGTAAAATGTTGTTGACGATGCACAATATTAGCATGTTGTTGTAGCATACATATTGATCACTACATTGCTGGAACAAGCTCATGAAAAACTGTTATCATAACCCAGGATCTGCAAGTGTTGTTGAGTACTCTGCACTCCCTAATCAGATTCAACAAGAAGAAAACCACTATAGTAGGCTTATACGAATTGTTGATCGCATTACACAGTGATTCAAATAAGTGAAATAAGAGAATATAAGGGGAAAAACAATGAACATTAAGGGTGGAATATTCTTCAATACAGAGTTTGCTAGGAGGTTCAGACACTCTATGAAGGTCGGCTAGAGTGGAATGAGCTAGTTCAAGGAATTGTTCCAGATTTGATATACCAAGTTTTTATTATCTCTAATGTGTTGTGCTTATTATCATTATGGGTTTGTCTTCATGAGATTTTAGTAACTATGATCATGATTGAATTTAAGCTTCTGTGATCCATTATTTGAGTTTTTAGAAATATTTTCGGAACAATCACATTAGAAAATCTTTGTCGACGCGTTTCGAACCAACAAGTGTGGTTCATGGTTAGGACAAGTTGAAAAAATCATATCATGGCTCCATGTTAAATAGGGATGGCAGATCTTCCAACGGTTAGGTTTGACTGGAAAAACGACTATATTAGGCTTAATTGGAGCAAGGCCACAATTGATTAAGAAACGGCTAGATTAGGTAGGTTAAAAATTACTTAATTATAATATTATTATTAATGAAATATATCTATATATATATATATATATATATATATATATATATATATATAAGTATATTATGATTCCATCTAATACATTCTTGGATTATCTAATAAGTTTTATAAAATTATTATACTAAATCTTATTAAATTATAATACTATAATAGGGTAGAATTTAACTTTTTTTTACCAAACCATATTATTCAAATCTAAATATTAATCTTATAATGGGTAATATTAACCCCTTACAGTTAGTTATAACAAGGGTAAACATAATTTAATTTAATGTATAATATTACTATTTATTACGAGTCAATCTTAATGATATGTATAATATTAATATTTATTTAAAACAAGTCATAAATGCTTTAATACAATGATATTAAGTATAATTGTAATATTATTATAGTAATAAACTTCCTATTATAAATCTAGATAGTAATCTTATAATATTAACTCATTTAGTCAGTTATGACAAGGGTAATATTATTAATGTTTAATATGAGTCAATAGTATTGCTTTAACATTGTCTTTAAATTAAATATTATTAAACAATTGTAGAAAGTAATATTATATCATTAATGGTTTTTGGGAAACTTTTTAAATTAATTCATTCAGCCATCTAAAGAGAAACAAACCAGTTAGTTAGGATAAGGGCAAAAGGGAAAGGGGGAATTTTTTTTAGTTTAAGCTATTAATAGAGGGGGGGGGGGGGGGCGGGGGGAACGAAGCAGAGGGGAGATGTGACTGGGAAGAAAGGGTAGGGATCCAACAACTACTTATCTTCCACCCATCATCTCTATTGAGATTAACAGGCCTCTTTTCGATTTCAATAGCTTCCCTAAATTTCCGATGATGAAAATGCGCAACCTTAGAAATCACTTGGGCTTCCTCAATACAAACATGATGATTAGTCTGCTCCACATGTTCCGCCAGTGCAGAGGACTTGGTTCTCCCATGTTATAGGTCAGTTGCATGCTCATTAATCCTTTGGTTAATAGAGCGACCAGTCTCACCAATGTAGGGGGTTCTACATGAACAAGGAATAATATAGACACCTTTCATGTCCTTGGGGTTGATGGGATCTTTTATTGATCAGAGGGAATTACGAATCATTTTAAGCGGTTTGAAGGTCGAGGGAACATTATGTTTCTTAAGAATCTTAGCAATATTATCAGTGGTCCCTTTGATAAAAGGCATATGGACCCCTGGGATACGATCTTTAGGTTATTTTTTGACCGTCGAGTTCTTGAAGGCTTTAAGGAAAGCTTTCTGACCGAGGTGTCTGCTATAACCATTTTCAACAAAGACATTAAGGAGATGGGATTTCTCTCTATCGAAGCTCTTTTCATCAAATATTCTTAGGGCACGAGTAGCGACGATGTTGAGAATACCCAACTTCTGAGCTGGGAAATGATGGGAATTGGCGTGAAGGTATTTCTTTTTCTAATGTGATTGTTCCAAAAATATTTCTAAAAACTCAGCTATGATCATACTGTGAACATTCTAATGTGCTCAGTATGATACCATTTTCCTAAGTCATCCTTGTTGTGATTCATTATTTGTTGAGCTATATGTCCGGGTTATGAATTATGGGGAAAAGTAATCATTTCCATAACCATATGTTGTTGTTGAATATTTTTTGTGCCTTGCATGTCTACATGGACTATTGGAGATAGGAATGAGTTCCTATTTGTTACATATTGCTGAAAGTGTTGGGCGGGTCCTGGAATTATTTTTTATGATTCCTTGTATAGCTACTGAGAATCTATAATACTACAAAGGGTTTTAATTGTTGAACAATGGTAAAGTATTGCTAACAGTGTTTGCAGAGCATAGTTTGCAAAGAACACATGTTGATATTGGCGTTGATTGCTTGAGAGTGAGTTGGTGAGGAACTAGTGAAAAATGGATTATTTAAAACACCTCTTAAATCAACACAATAATGCATTAGTGGACTGCATTCTAGACCAAAAACCCAAACTGAACAACAAAACTTTCTCAAGAGGGGCCTATGCCATTCTTTAGAAAGAACAACTAAAGGATGTGCAGAAGGGACAGGAAATAGGACACAATATTTTTTCTCTTGGGACAGATTTGAAGTACATGAGGGTCCATGGAAAGTCCTTTTCAAACTAGATGAAATGGATGCACTCATTTCTGAAGTAAACCAGTTAGAAGGGAAGAAACTCATTTGGGCTCTAAGACTAGCTATGATTGCTCTCATACAACCCAATTTCTTGGACGAACCTTGTGAAGGGGTTAGACTTCCATTTTCTTCTTGGCTTAGTAGCATCATGAGACTAACCACCCCTATAGCTCCTTACCATGATGATGTTATGAAGAGATTTTTCAAGCTGATAGTGGATACTTTTCAGGACTTGGACAACAGTGTGGGTCCTACATTTGGGAAGAAGCTTGAGATTTTAGAGGTTATGGCTGTAACTAGGACATATGAAGTCATGTTTGATATAGAGTGTGATGGTTTGATCTTAGAGATATTCCAATGCTTCTTCAACATTAGGAAACATCATCCTGACAGAGTCATAGCACACATGCAATCCATCTTGTCCTAATGTATGAGAGGTTGTGATGCCATCTATCGGGAGTTGCAGTCTCGATTGTTCTCTGTTTGGAGGAGAAAGCAGTTGGTCTCACAAATCACTTATGGTCTATCTGAGAGGTTGGTTGAGTAGAACATTGGGTTGTTTAGGAGACAACTGACTAGGGAGGGGCAACTCAGGTTTGGGGGCTCATGAAACAAGAATGAGATGAGGAGGAAGGGACTTTTCTTCATCTGCAAAGGACCTTGGGGACCTCACCACTCATGCTTGAGTGACACTGAGGAGATGACAACGGTAGAGCAAGGATATCTTCTTCATGTCTGTCAGGATGAGGATTCTTCGTTGGATGAGTCCATGGGTTCATATGATGATACCTTAGAGGAGCACGAGCAATCATATGGAGTTGATGACAGTAGCCCAGATATGCATCCGTGTGTGGTAGAGGAGTACGAGAAGCATCCGATTGTTCCCATGTGGGTAAGAGATCAGGGAGCAGATGAGCAGTTGATGATTTAACATAGAGATAACATAGAGGAGTAGGAGTCATGGCGAGATATTAACATCGGGCCAGATTCATATGATGAATAGTTTTTGGGTCTTAGGAGAGACATTTAGGATAGTCTATCACCAGTGATGAGTCAACATGAGCAACTTATGATGGAGCATGAGTCAGCTCAGGAGGATGATATGCATAGTATGCATGATGAGCCTTTTGGGAAGATCCAATTGGAGGTTCATGTTGAGCCCATGATGGAGGAGGATGAGAAGCCATCCTTGGGGCCATCCATTGATGAGGAGCATATAGATGTGCAGAAAGCTAACAGGGTGGCAGTATTTGCAAACACATGTCTTTAGGAGGTGTTGGAGGATGATAGGATAGTTTGGTAGGAGATTGGTGGATTGGATGAGCGTGTTGTTTCCTATCAGGCGATGGATATGGAAGTGCATCCATATTTGGGTCTACCCATTGATGATGTGCAAATCGATGTAGTGGCAGTCAACCGAGATACAACATTTTTAGGTAGCATCCCACTCTAAGAATACATAGATAGGGTTTGTAGCACATCTTGCCTGCTTTTGCCTATTATAGTGAGAGGGGTAGGGTTCCTTAGACATATCTATTTGATTTACCAAATAAAGTTGCATTCGTTGAGTAGGGACCCATATCAACCCAGTAGGCATAGGTGTCCATGCATTGAATTGGCGAGAGATCATGAGTTGGTACCCTATTGATGGAGTATCATTTGTAGTCAGGAGCAGTGTACTGCAGGAGCCCTTAGAGGTGAGGGATATTACATGATTTAGTTGGAAGCAAGATGTAGGCTAGCCACTTATTAGTATTTTAGCACAACATTAGTATGATGAGACTTGCCTTGGATTATGCCAAAGCGTTGGATTGGAGAGAGTGATGAGTTGGTACGCGGTGGATGGGCAACATTCATGGTTGGAATTATAGTAGAGCAGGAGCTTTGGAGCCTTGATACTTGTTCTTTGCGACATTGGGATCCAGGAGGATTTGCTGATGACAGGTTTAGATAGAGATTTCTCTGGGGTCTGAGCATTGAAGGGTCCATTCATGGTAGGTTGACACAGGAGCAGAGCATCACCTAATGGTTAGTATGGGATCCTGACATTGGGTCTCACTTGCGTTGGGCCACCATATTGGTCCACAAATTTAGGTTTCTTGAGGGCATGCAATCTTGGGGTGGGAGGACTGTAATGTCCCCATTTTTATTTTCCTCCATGGTACAGCCAGAGTGGATTTCCAGGGCAGGTGATGGTCACGTTAATGGAGTAGGTTTATGTCATCAGGGGTCCCGATGGATTTTGGAGGAGTCGTTATGGGGTCCGATGACATTCGCTTGGCATATTCATCATCATGATTAGTTCCGCACATCTTGTTTTTGGTTTCGTGACTTTCTGATTATTCCCATAAAACAGGATTATTATCGGCATAACTTAATTAATTATGCTTGAGGTGGAATTCCATGGAGATTAATTGATGGAACACCTCAGTGTAATAGCTCGTTGGAACCAGAATGAGAAGATCTACAGGATGGGATGTTGAGAAGTGACTTCTAGTGGTCGGAGAGAGTATGGTGGGCGATTGACCATTTTCCTTGGTTAAAAATGAATTTAATTAGTCATTTAATTAAGGAAAAATAATCAATTAGGGGACAGGGGCCAAAAGTGAATTAATTAAAATAAAATAAAAGGGTCACTTAAGATAAAGTCAATGGAGGAGCTTCTAGAATAATAATAAAATAAGATGCTTCTAGAGGCTTGGGGATCTATCCATGAGATGTATAAAAGAGGAGGAGAAGGTCATTTGGAGACATCTTGGTTTTGATATTTTTTCTTGTATGTGAGGTTGAGAACTCGGTTCTCCACTCCAGTAGTAGTTCCGGGACAGAAACCCTCGGGTGATTTAGTGAGAGTGGGCGAGCACCCATATCTTCCCTTGGTGAATCCATTCAGGGTTCACAGGTTGCAGTGTATTGGCTTTTGAATTTGTTTTGGAGGTCGATTGTGGCATTATTGTGGATCTGTCTAAGGCCATTGATCTCAACTATATGGGTTGTATTTGCATGTAAACCCTAGTTCTTCTAATATAATAAAGCTGAGGATTTCCTATTCATTGTGTTATGAGATTGCAGTGCTTTATTTGCTTATTTTTACATCGCAATCTTCTGTTAAATGTATGACAAATTTTATGTGAAGAGCTTGTTCCAAAATTTTCTCATATGGGACATTACAAAGACACTAATAAACCCAAGGAATTAATATTAAAAACCCAAGGGAATAATATTAAACCCTAGGGATTAGTATTGTAAAACCAAGGTATATAAACCCTAAGATAAATATTATAAACCCTAAAACAAACATGGTTGACCATGGTCAATTTTCATATTGATACAATCTTTGTCACAATATGATGTTGGACCTTTGTCGACCATGATTGATTTTCATATTGAGAGAATATTTGTCACAATGTGACGTTGGACCATGGTTGACCATGGTTTACCATGATTGACCATGGTTGACCATGATTTATTTTCATATTGATACAATCTTTATCACAATGTGATGTTGTACCATGACACAGTCTTTATTGCAATGTGATCATGGTTATTGATCATCATTGACCATGATTGGCCATGGTTGGCCATGATTGATTTTCATATAGGGACAATCTTAAAACCTAGGATTAATATTATAAACACTATGAGTAACATTATCCTCTAGGAATATAGACCCTTAGATTAATAAACCCAAGGGATTTATATTATAAACCCAAAGGATTAATATTAAAAACCCAAGGTATTATAAACCTAAGGAAATAATATTAAACCCAAGGCATATAAACCCTAAGATAAATATTTGGTTGACCATTGCTCACAATGGTTGAATCTCATTTTGACTCAAAATTTATCATAATGCGACATTGGATCATGGTTGACCCTGATTGACTTTCATATTGATTAATATTATAAATCCAAGGTATATAAACACTAAGATAAATATTATAAACCCTAAAATAAACATGGTTGACCATTTCTGACAATGGTTGAATCTCATTTTGACTCAAATTTTATCATAATGCGACGTTGGATCATGATTGACACTGAAATAATATTAAACCCAAGGTATATAAACCCTAAGATAAATATTATAAACCCTAAAATAAACATGGTTGACCATTGCTGACAATGGTTGAATCTCATTTTGACTCAAAATTTATCATAATGCAACATTGGATCATGGTTGACCCTGATTGACTTTCATATTGAGACAATTTTTGTCCCAATTTGACATTGGACCATGGGACCATGGATGCCAATGGTTGTCAAGATGTGATGTTGGACCATGACACAATATTTTTCATAATTTGACCATGGTTATTGACCATCGTTAACCATGATTGACCATGGTTAACCATGGATGATTTTGATATAGAGACAATCTTAAAACCTAGGATTAATATTAAACCCTAGGTTTAATATTATAAACCCTAGGTTTAATATTATACACCCTATGAATAATATTATACCCTAATAATATGAACCCTTAGATTAATAAACCCAAGGGATTGATATTATAAACCCAAGGGACTAATAAACTCAAAGGATTAATATTAAATGCCCAGGGGATTATAAACCCAAGAGAATAATATTAAACCCAATGGATTAATATTATAAACCCAAGGTATAGAAACCCTAAGATAAATATTATGAACTCTAAAATAAACATGGATGACCATTTTTTATCATGGTTGATTTTCATTTTGACACAAACTTTGTCACAATGTGACGTTTGACCATGGTGATTTTCATATTGACACAATCTTTGTCACAATGTGACGTTGGACCATGGTTGATTTTCATATTGAGACAATTTTTGTCACCATGTGACATTAGACCATGGTTGACCATGAGCCTGTTATTTATAAACTCAATGAATTATTCATATTAAAATCTAATCAGATTAAAAACCCAAGGGATTAATATTAAAAACCCTAAAAGATTAATATTACCAACCTAGGGAATTAATAAACCCCAAGTAATTATTAATAGTATAAACCCAAGGGATTAATATTATAAACCCTGTGGATTAAAAACCCAACAGATTAATATTATAAACATAAGAGATTAACAAAACCAAGGGAATAATATCAAACCCAAGGGAATAATATTATAAACCCAAGATATTAATTTTATAAACCCAAGGTATATAAACCCTAAGATAAATATTATAAACCTTAAAGTAAACCTAGTTGACCATTGTTGGCCATGGTTCACTTTCGTTTTGACAGAATATTTATTACAATGCAACATTGTACCATGGTTGACCATGATTAATTTTCATATTGAGACAATCTTTGTCACAACGCAGCATTGGACCATGGTTAATTTTCATATAGAGACAACCTTTGTCAGAATGTGACATTGGACCATGGTTGACCATGTCATGGTTGACTATGTCCTGGTTGACAATGGTTGATTTTCATGTAGAAACAATATTAAACCTTAAGATTATTATTAAAACCTATGATTAATATTATAAAATCTATGAATAATATTATACCCTAGGATTATAAACCCTTGGATTAATAAATCCAAAGGATTGATATTATAAACCTAAGGGAAAAATAAACCCAAGGGATTAATAATGAAAACCAAAGGGAATAATATTAAACCCAAGGGATTATTATTATAAACTAAAGGTATAGAAACCCTAAAATAAATATTATAAATCCTAAATAAACATGATTGATCATTGTTAACCATGGTTGATTTTCATTGTGACACAATCTTTTTCATAATGTGACATTGGACCATGGCTAACCCTAAATAATTTTTATATAGAGTCATTCTTTGTCACAATGCGATGTTGGACCATGGTTGGCCATGGTTGATTTTCATATTGGGATAATCCTTGTCACAATGCAGTGTTATACCATCATTGACCATGGGCCTATTATTTATAAACCCAAGCAATTATTCATATTAAAATCCAAATATATTAAAAACCCAAGTGATTAATATTACAAATCGAGAGGATTAATAAACCCAAATAATTATTAATAGCATAAACCCAGGGGATTGATATTACAAACCCTAGGGATTATTAACACAAGGAATCAATAAACTTAAGGGATTAATATTATAAAACCTAGGGATTAAAACCCAATGGATTAATATTATAAACTCAAGGGATTAATGAACCCAACGAATTAATAATATTATAAACCCAAGGCACTAATAAACCCAAGGGATTAATACTAATAAACCCAAGGGATTAATGTTGTAAACCCAAGGTATATAAACAATAAGATAAATATAATAAACCCTCAAACAAACATGATTGACAATGGTTGACTAGGTTTGATTTTGATATTGACACAAGATTTGTCACAATGTGAAGTTGGACCATGGTTCACCATGATTGATTTTCATATTGAAATAATCTTTGTCACAATATGAAGTTGGACCATGGTTGACCCAAGGGATTATAAACCCAAGGGAATAATATTAAAACGAAGGGATTAATATTATAAACCCAATTCATATAAACCCTAAAATAAACACGGTTGACCATGGTTGATTTTTATTTTGACACAATCTTTGCCACAATGCAGTGTTGGACCATGGTTGACCATGATTTATTTTCATATTGAGACAATCTTTGTCACAATGCGATGTTGGACCATGGTTGACCACGGTTGATTTTCATTTTGAGACAATCTTTGTCACAAGGCGACGTTGGAACATGGTTGACCATGGTTTTATTATTTATAAACCCAAGGAATTATTCATATTAAAATCCAAATGGATTAAAAACCCAAGGGGTTAATATTCAAAACCACAATGGATTAATAATACAAACAAAAGGGATTAATAAACCTAAGGAATTATTAATAGTATAAACCCAAAATATTAATATTATAAACCATGGAGATCATTAACGCAAGCAATCAATAAATCCAAGGGATTAAGCAACCAAAGGAATTAATATTATAAATCATAGGGATTAAAAACCCAAGGGATTAATGAACCCAATGAATTAATAATATTATAAACCCAAGGGAGTAATAAACTCAAGGGATTAACACTAAAAATATAGGGGAATAATATTAAATCCATTGGATTAATGTTGTAAACACAAGGTATATAAACCCTAAGATAAATATTATAAACCGTAAAACAAACATGGTTGAATTTTCATATTGAGTCAATCTTTGTCACAATGTGATGTTGAACCATGGTTCACCATGTGTGACCATGGTTCACCATGATTTATTTTCATATTGGGAGAATCATTGTCATAATGTGACACTGGACCATGGTTGACCATGATCGACCATGGTTGGTTTTGATATTGAGGCAATCTTTGTCACAATGTGATGTTGGACCATGGATGACCATGGTTTTCACAATGCGACAATGGACCATGAGACAAACGTTGTCACAATGTGACCACGGTTATGAATTATTTTATACCCTGGGAATATGAACCATTCAATGAACCCAAGGGATTGATATTATAAACCCAAGGGAATAATATTAAACTCAAGGGATTAATATATAAATCCAAGGTATATAAACCATAAGATAAATATGGTTTACCACTGTTTACATTGGTTGATTTTCATATTGACACAATCTTTGTTAGAATGCAACGTTGGACCATGGTTGACCATGATTGATTTTCATATTGAGACAATCTTTGTCACAATGCAATGTTGGACCATGGTTGACCATGGTTGATTTTCATATTGAGAAAATCTTTGTCAAAATGCGATGTTGGACCATATTTGACCAAGAAATTATTAATTTTATAAACCTAAAGGAATTGATATTATAAACCCTAGTGATTGTAAACCGAAGCGATCAATATTTTAAACTCAAGCGATTAGTAAGCCCAAGCAATTAATAAACTTTGCAAATCAATATTATAAACAATACAGATCTATATACCCAACGAAATATAAACTAAAGTGATTATATTGTTAGTAAAATAATCAAAATTATAAGCCTAATATATTGATACTATAAACCCAAGGGATAAATTGTAATTCAATGTAACATTGTGACAATGACTATCAAATCAATAGTGACATTAATTAATGTAGATGTCACAATGTGACATTAAAACCTTATTTTAAACCCTAATTTTGTAATGTTGAGCGAGGGCAGAAAATAAATTGCAATGTAATGTAACATTGCGACAATGAGTATTAGTTTAATTGCTATGTTCCAACAATGTTTGTCACAATGAAACATTCAACTAATTTTTGTACGATTCTAATATTATAATATGAAACCCCATTATAATGTAAGAATGTGACATATGAAAAATTAGAATGCAATGTAGCATTCCAACCATTATTATCATATCACTTGTCAAATTGCACAATGTTTCACACAATCCGACAATGTTTGTCATAATACAATGTTTGATAGATTTTAACATTATTCAAATTCGAAAACTTTAACATTATTCAAATTCGAAAACATTAACATTATTCAAATTCGAAAATATTAACATTATTCAAATTCGAAAACATTAAACCAAATGCTAAATGAAATTTTATAAACTCCAACACTATAAAAATAATATTGTATACCATAACATCAAACTCAATATTATGACCCTAATATTAAAACCAAGATTATAAAACCTAATATTAAACTCCAATTTTCTAAAGAAACAACACAACTTTAATGACTCACGGACAATTGAGCTCTAATGACTGATGGACAAGATTATACATCATATTGAACTGTAGAATAAGTTTCTCAACTCAACAATCATAATATCTAAATATTTAAAACTTTCATTTTTGTTATTTTTATTTTAGAAAGCAACTATGTTTTGATACAATGAAGGTATAAAAGCTCAAGGGAAGAAAGATTACCTACATACATTCATGGACACTTTCGAATTCACTCTAGAATTGAAAATTGAGCGAATCAAGAACATAAAAATGCCCATCGAAAATAGGATTATTGGCAGGCAAAGAAAAGCTTCGAGAGTTCTATTAATCCCCTTAAACTCATTGAATTTGATGATAGTTTCATATTATCCAAGCCGGGTATAACTTACAACCGAGTTCTCAAACAATGTAGGACCCATAAAGGATCCTCAACTCCAGAGCTAAAATCATGCAAATACAGCTGGTGAAAAGGGAGAATATAGAGGTGAATCATCAAACCCACAACCTTTTGCTACGATAATGGAAATATGACTGCAATTTTGCAATAAAGTTTAAAGAAAAAAATGGAATAGCACATGAGTAGAGCCAAAAAACCATAAGCCAGGAATCGAGTGCAGACATTACCTGTAGCATGGAACTGGTAGCTTGGAATCCAAATAATATATCATTTAGGGAGGTGAAGGAATTAGGCAGAATGGTCAAAAGTGGTTAGAATCATCGTAGATGCATTGTTTGAATCATGTTTTTGATGGTGGAAATGGATTCAACACCATCAAAAACTTTTAAGACACCTAAAATTATAATGTTTGACAACTTTCACTTGAATTTACAAAAATCTTAGATTTTTTCAAAATATGACTGAAATTTCCATAACTTTTAGAGCCAAAAAATAATTAAATATAAATATATTTGTTAGATTAGTTATCATAATTAATATAATTTATTAATATTATAATTAATACAAGGCAGTGAGATACAAACAAATTTTTTTGTTAAATGCGTTCACATAATTAATTGTAATTTATCAATATTATAATTGATACAGGGTTGAAGATGTAAATATGTATAATATATTACAATTATAACTATGCCACATACGTAAAACATATATATTAATTGAGCCTTGAATTGAATTCAAATAAATTACCACTTCAATCTATTAAATATCTATATATTTAAGGTGTTTTTATATTTCCTTATATAATGAATAAAAATATGTAATTTTCATAATTGTTATTTATTTATTTATTATTATTTATTAAAAGATAAAAAATATTAAAGAATGTCATTCTATGATTCACAAGTCTATAAAGACATAAATTTTTTGATAATTTTTTTTGAAATGATTTAATTTCTAGTTTAATTTCAATTTTGGCTTGCTTCATACTCGGAGGCTTACACCATCAAATAAGAAAACTACTTACACTATCAATGATAAGATAAGAAAGTTGACAAAATTTGCAGAGGCGAAAAACACAGACAATGAATTCAAATTAGAAATGGAGCGAACCCAATGTTCACCTTACATAGTAACAATTAAATAAGATTATATAGGAGACATCAATAATAAATGACAGGAGTAAAACTTAACTAGAACTTAACTAACTTAAACTAAACTTAAACTCACTATGATCTCATCTAGTGATTGGAATTATTTTCTCCAATGCTCCCCTTAATTACAACCACACAAATTTAAACTAAGATTTTTATCTAGGCTTACAATGACTCAAAAAATTTGACATCAGTGCTTAGGCTGTTTTTTTTTTTTCTTCCAAATCTTGTATCCTCTTAATTACTTCATTTTTTTCCTTTTGTTGTACACATCAAAATTTAGTTATTTCATTTTTTGGTGCAACTCTTTCATTGTTTCTTCATGTTGCCCATGCATTGTATCTATTTCTTCAAAAATATGCTTGTATGTGGATTGTTGCCACATATCATCTTCTATAGTGTGCTCATAATCATCAACTTGTTGCAACATAAGTTAGTAATAAAATTTTATTTATTCAAGACTCCAATACATGAAAATTTCATTGACATTTTCATTTTCTACACCATCCTGCATGTTGCCTTCAACATACATTGTTGGAACTTCTATACAAACTTCATAAAAACATGGTGTTGCAAGCCATGCTTCAAGGAATTTTAATTCTTCTTCAAATTTTGTTGCTAACATCGACACTTAAAATCAAAGTTAAATTTATACGAAAAAACATCTTCAAAACCATATTGGTTTTGTTCATTATGCTCTACAATGAGAGCTTTCTCCTCTTACACTTCCTTCGTTGCCTCTGTTGCTTCCATCTCTGCACCATAATATTCATTTTCCACTACTTTAACAACCTCTTCTTATACAAGCATGGTGTATTCCACTTGGCTTCTATACACAAGTGGGTTTCTCTCCCCAAATAAAATCATATAAATGAGATGTTTCTATTGCATCATGTGCAACCACTTATCACTTGCTAATTGTTCTTCATCAAAGTGAACATCATCACTTTTAATTATTGGATCCACCATATATTCTACTAATTCAATGGAAGCTTCAATATCTTCAACAAGATTTGTTGTTGGATTCACTAAATCATTGTCCACTTGTGGTTGAGCATAGTGGAATTCACAAGCATTTGTTTGCTCTCTTTATTGCTTCTACAGACCCTTCACAATCAAAGTCAGTGTCATCCACTTTCAAGTGGGATTCACCAAATTCTTCGTCTTTCTATAGATCTGTTGCTATAGTTCTACCTTTGTTTTCATCTTCAACTTGATTTCTCTTCCTTACACCGAAACTCCTCCAAAAGCATATCCCATACCTCTTTGTCTTTGCATATGCAATAAGGGGAAAATGATGCCATCTACGCATTATTTTATGCATTTTATTGTGAAGGCATTCTTTTGTCTTTTGGCTTCCAACTTGTTCAAATACATCTCAAACAACTTTTGTTGTTTCTTTGACTTTCTCAACCTCTGGATTAGATGTTACATTATCAGAGCCGCCTTCTTCGAGCTCACCAATCTCGCTGCAAATCCAATCTACATCACCATTTCTACATATACTCTACGCCAACAATTTTCACTAAGTGATCCTCCCTTCTCTCAATAGATTAGATAACAACTTCTCCATGCACTCAACACATGTACTCTCAATGCTGGCAAATATTTCCACACTTATAGTGACTACAGGACAGCATACACTTAAGCAATTTACTCTTACAATTGGCAGAAATTTTCATGCTCTCTGATACCATGGCAAAGATTGTAATGGCAGAAAACACATGAATAAATTTGAAATTAGAAAGAGTCAATTCAATATTCATATTACTTAATAACCATTAAATAAGATTATTCACAAGACATTAGTAATAAATAATTAAAGTAAAACTCAACTAAAACATATCTAATCAAAATTGAACTTAAACTGACTATAACACTTCATGGAGAAAATTGGGTATTCATATTACTTAATCACAGTCAAATAAGATTATTCACAAGAAATTAGTAATAAATAATTAGATTAAAACATAACTAATCAAAATTGAACTTAAAATTAGTATCACACTTCATGGAGAAAATTGGGTGGTTAGAGTTATTTTCTCTTACAAAAACTACACCTGAATTCTCAGTTTAATTCCAAAGGGGATTTTATTTTTCTACCTGTTAATTTTGTCACCCTCATTATCCGAGAGATGTCCATCTTCAACCATTGTCAATAGGAGATAGTTTCTACTATTTAAACTTGGTCTTGTTTTTGAGATATTGATTAGGATGAAAGACTTATTTTATATCTCAGTGTGATGTGTAATTCTGTCAATCCATCATTAAAGTTGAAATTTTGTTTATATCAACCAAAATAAAAATTTTAAAAAATCTAAAAATAGAAAAAACTAAATATCTATACAAAATATTTATCAGCTCATAAAAAAAATTACACCTGAAAAAATTGAATCCCTTTCTACTCATATTAAATCAATATTTAACATAAATTTATACTGATTTTTAATTCTAGCAAAAAAAATATATATATAATTCTTCATATTTTTATATATAATTAAATAGACCAGTAATTTGGCTACCCTCTCAGAGTGAATCATCAGATTCTTCCTAAAATTTCATGATTGTTGAGTTAGCTTTGATTAAAATTCTACTCAGTTTCCTTATAATATCATCCTTTTCCTGTAGACTCTATCATCATCCTACACCCAATGATTATTATGGGTTTTCGAAAAAATAGCATTTGTTGCCGTCTTAGATAAATATGAGATCAGTTGCAAAATATTTAGCAAAGGATACCAAAAGAATTATTATAAATGTGAGATCAGTTGCAAAATATTTAACAAAATAATTATTAATCATCTTCCAAATCTTTGATTATACAGAAAATTTCAATACTATAATAGAGGAGCAGTTCACTTTAATTGGAAAATTATTCAAATATTTTATCGCTTACAATACACTTCACATGGTAATTACAAATTGGGGATTATAGATCGTTACTATAACCTGACGGCCTGTATGGTTTCTATGTAAACATATATTATAGAGGCCTTGCACACTCCAACAAATTCGTTGCAAATCCTATTTACATTATTCTTCTACAAGAATGCTAACAAATATTGATCTCACTTAAAGAATAGTTTTAGCAGCCTATGACAGGGACTATAGCTTTCCCTTCATATTCAAATTCATTTCACCACATATTAATTTGTTATATAAAATATTAATAAGTATAACATATTTAATTTGTTATATAAAATATTAATAAATATCACATATTTAAATTGATAGGCATCTTTTATGGGAAGTGAATAACAAATTAATTTTTTTCTTAACTAAGGATTCTAATTTTATGATAATCATTATAGCTTTTTATCTTAAATACAGATTTAATATGGGCTCTGTTGGGCAGTGGATCCCCCCATAACGGGTTTTTGGGGCTTAAAGCCTAGTTTTGGGTCAATGTAATGTAAAGACCCCGCAAAATGCAGGTGCGGAGTGTGAGAGTCTAGGGTAGTCCGCCCTAAAATATTGTAATTTAATATAGAATGTGTCAGCCTACCCATGGTACGTGGACCATGGAAATGTATAAATAGAATGAGGCTCTAAGGGTAGAAGGCAGTTTATGGGAATCTTGATCTGAAGTAATATGGTTTTGGGATAAGGATTTCATTCTGAGTCTGTAAGTTCAAGTCTTGGGTTATAATAGTAAGGAGAGGCTCTGCAGCTGTGTGCATAGAGGCCTAGTAGAATCCATAGTTGTGTGCGCGGACTCCTGCAGTTGAGTGCGTAGGGCAGAGTTGGGATTGTAACTAAATATATGTTTAATGAAAGATAAGTTGATTTTGAAATATTGTGCATCCTCTCGTAGATCTGTGTGTTTATACTTTTGTTATATTGTTATGCATCTCTTTACAGTTTATGATTGTGTGCACTTGTTATGAATGTTGAATGTTTGATAAAGACTACTAGGCCCACAAAATTAAGTTAGATCTATAATAATAACACAGTAAAGGTAAAGGATCTAGACAGTTCCTCTTCACGTTTTGTACCAAAACTACGCGAAGGTTAGACAGTTGTGCGGAACAATGCAAGCGTGCAGGATTGGCTCGCAAACTTCCCAAATCTCATCAAGACATCCCTAGGGTGCAGAAACCTGGTTCTAGCACCCTCCCGTACTACCTTGGGTGAGACCTCAGTCCGCGCTCCATGGACTGTTGCTGAAAGGGCCGGTCGTTTCGGGATTTGTCTAGCTAAATCACTTTTGAGCCTAGGTCAGGCCCCAACAAGCCAACAAATGTTTCCGTTGCCGAGACTGGGATCTGCCTAAGGGATGTCTGATGTCAGAACACTGGAACCCCACAAAGAAGGAAATTGAAGAGTGGTTGGACAAGAAACTTCATGAGTTCATGACACAGAAGAATAGAACTTTGCAGATATCTGAGAAGAGGTGGCTGGATCACTATGTGTATACGGAAATCCATGAGATCTTCTTCACGTCCTTCTCTTCAGAGATGTATGATTGGATCATGAGGTTAGCCAACAGCCAGGGAAGGTATAAGCTCGATCAACCAATAGTGTGGACTCCGGAGTTAGTGCGCAGACTAGAGGCATTAGAAGATAACATCACACGAGTTGTGGACCATTGGCTCGATCGAATAATAGGAGGATTTATCACTGAGTTTTCAATAGAAACAACTATGAGCTATAGCGAAGGAGAACAATGTTTTATCAAGGGACCGCGAGGTAGGTACATTAAATCCCTGAATACCTACATTAAGATGTTGTTATGTGAAAAGCGGGTTATGTGAATATATTGATTTTTGGAACGACGCAAAGCGGAAACATCTACAAAGGTATCGAAGGATTAGGAAACAGTACCTTAATTTCACCTTCACGAGAGAGCGAGGAAGAACGCGCTCAATTTGATAAGGAAGCGCATTCCGCAGTTATCACCTCCACTTATGCCATCACCCGCTTCACCTACTTCACCTCCATCTTCAACCCCCCACCTCCACCACCCCCATGGTTCAACATGGTGAGTGCGATCAAGCTACCCGTATTCAGAGGAGTAGGGAATGAGGATCCAGACTAGTTCTGGTTCGTGGAAAGAGCAGTGTAGGAAGCAGATGGGGTTACGGATGACAACATTAAGAAGGCCAAATTAGTAAGCACACTATAGGATCACGCGCTGACATGGTATATCAAGCACTTAAATGATCACCCAAATGCAGGAATAGCAGAGATCCAGAATGCGTTGAATAGAGAATTTAGCCAGCTGAAATCAAAGACACAGTCAATCATCAGATTTAAAGAGATCGCGATGTTTCCAATCAAGACCCCCTGGGATCTAGATTGGAGGCTGAAGAGTACGATCCATGAGGCTAATATGATGCTAATGGATGTGTAGCACCACGCATAGTTTGTGGCATCTTTGACACCACACCTGAGGATGACGATGTCACAACAGAAGCTTTCAACCTAGGCCAAAGCATTGGAAATGGTGATGAGGTTGCATGAAACACCGATACAAGATCTGGGGTTGGGAGTCCAACAAATCCACACATAACTACAGAATCTATGCTTGGAGATGCAGATTTTGAAGCAGGAAAGGGCACCATGGCCAGAGGCGCGCGAAGAAGTGTGGTGCATAAAATGCAAAGGGCAGGGCCATGATAAATACCACTGTCTAGTATTCGCGAACTACTTAGCAGGAGGGGGACCAATGCCATTGAGACCAGAGGCATAGGTAGGGCCAATTGTAGCACCTGTGCTATGGTGTTCATTCTGTTAGATAGGAGGAAAGCACACAATGAATAACTGTCACTTGTTGCAAAAGTATACGCAGACTCCCCAACAACTGTTTTGTAATTTATGTAGATCAGTGGGCCACGATGAACGTACTTGTCACAGCTACGAATTGATGATGGAGTGGACCCTAGCATATAGAATGCAGATAGAAATGCGAGGCCTTGACCCATCCATGGGGATGGGGCGCACTGGATTTCAGGGTCGGGGTCGAGGACGAGGAGGAATGGGGCCAGGAAGGGGCTGCTGACAGTTAATCTGTTACAATTGCGGAGACCAAAGCACTACGCCTGCGATTGTACCAACCCAACGATACTATCTTGTTCATACTGTTCTTAATTCAGCCATGAAGCAGTAGATTGTCCCACGTTGATCACGCAGATGTGTGAAAAAGGGGTACTTCAGCCTACTCTGACGCAAAATATTCAAATGATGAGGTCTGAACTATGCGAAGAAGATCCAAATGTGAATATGGTGCTTCGAAGTGGTACGACTATAGGGGAAGCAGCCCGAGGAAGATACATGGGTTTGCAAGGCACCTACAAAGGAACCTGAATTTCACTTGGAACGCACAAAGGAGACATTTATGGAAGCTAAGAAGAGCTTCGCGGAGGCCTCTACTTCAGATAGTAAGGATCAACCAGAGTCGGGAATGGATCCTTCTATGCTAACTACCTTTTTAGAGACATGCATGAAATTGTTGCGCGATAATAAGGTGGTTAAAGGACTACATGAGTTGATAACTAGCTGCGCAGGGTCAGGGGAACTGCGCGTAGTCCAGAAGCCTGGAAAGCATGTATTGCGCACTAGGAGGGAAATGAGATTGACGGCGCAGATTGGTGAATATGGAATGGATCAGGTAATCCTAGACTTGGGTTCGGATGCGAATGTATTAGCAAAGCAGACATGGGAATGCATGGGCAGGCCCGTGTTGCAGTGGTCCCCGATTCAATTGCGAATGGCGAACCAACAGAATATTTTTCCCATGGGGAGGTTGCAAGGGGTAACAATGGATATCGAAGGTGCGAGCATGTAGACAAACTTCGAACTGATATAGATTGTTGATGACAACAATCCTTATCTCGCATTGCTAGGAATAGAGTGGGCCACTGATATGAATGGAGTCATCAACCTGAAGAAGTGGAAGATGATATTCGAGAAAAAGTCTCTACGCACAGTAGTTCCACTAGATCCAGCTGAAGGAGTGTGCTACACTGAACTTGTGCGCGACAATGACAGCGATGATGAGCTGGATTGCATTTACCAAATAACGGCACAAGACCAAGATTTGGTGAACCCAACAGCATATGGGAGAATCTCATGGGAGCTCGACTATTCCTGTACTTTAGATTTAGATGAAGAATTAGAACGCCGGTAGAATCGGTTGCACGAAGTAACAACACTGAATTGCAACGTGATGATTAGACCACTGCGGTGCGTGATGACCGAAGTGAGGGAACTGCTAACATATGATGGGGTAACAAGAGTGGATGAATTCTTAGACAAATTTGAAAGCGCAGTACCAGAACAATATCAGTACGGTGCGCTGGAATGGGCGTTGCACGTGACACCCGCATGATGGTGGAATACACACCAGAAGAATATTGGAAATTGGTGTGAATGTAGAAGATGGATGTGCTTACGATTTGGCAGTCCCCAGCGACGAATGTGAGTCGGGCAACTAGGATGAAGCAGTTTTCATGCCCACTTATGTCGATGGGTGCAGATGTGTGTTGTGCAAGCATCTCCCAAACTAAAGATCGAAAATCAGAACCCAACACGGTAGTAGGGAAAGCGACAAAAATTCCACATCAGAGCCTTCAAAAAGCTATATGGAATCATGAACAAAGTCTACCAAATGGGACGAACTGATTGGGACCTGCATGTACCAGTGGTCCGATGGGCCTATAGGGCCATGTGCAAGAACTTGAGCACAGAAATGGTTCCAAAGACGACAAACAGAGTCAAGGCCTTAGCTTTGGGAAAGAATCCTCACACAATCACTCCCATAATTGCGATAGCACGCAAGGACTAGAGCGAAGAGATTATGCAGCCGCGTAAGGATGAATATATGCAGATTCAAGAATCCATTGAGTGAGGGAACCTTGAGCTTCACAAACTCAAAGAAGATCAAGTACGACTGAAGTAGGAAAGCATATTAATGGGTGAGGATATCAGAAAGCTGGAATCCAAAATCTTGCAAGCATTACGTGTTGATAGAAGGATGGGGCCACGTATGGGAAACCCTACCACTACACTAGAAGATTGTCGCCGAGGGATTTTGGCCATCCTACCATGGTTGCGACCGCACTTTATCAGGCAAAGAAACCAAGGAAGCACACCGCATAAGGAATAACGCGAGGCACTGATTAGCGCAAGGGTAACTAAGGGAGGCCCGTGGACCGAGCTGGAAGGTAACTTGAATCCTTGCACTGGTAGTGCAACCACCTGACTATCCATAGGAAGCATAGTCTCAGCTCTCCAAGCAGTTGAAAGAGAGCATGGTTCTATAAAAGAGTGTGTATGGGAGTTGCGCGACCCAGAAGTTATGCGTAGGATCAATATGACACACAGATCACGTTCACGCAAAAGAGACTATGCTGCCATGTGGATAGGGTGGAAAGTGACCATTGGTGTCACTGTTCATGACAAGATGTCCAATTTAAGGCAACAAGGAGCGGATGGTGGGCAATTAAGACACGGAGTCAGAACTAGATTTGAAATGATCTGTCGCTAATATAGCATTAATGAGACAGAAAAGAGGAAAATGGTCGAATTTGAATTCTGGTAGGCCTATAAAACCCAGATGGTCATCCACCGAACAACCCTTGGCATCTTGAGAATTCATTTATTGCGCATGGACTTTACGGCTTTAGAGGCTTTGACAGCAAGTTCAGTATTTGAAGCATTACTGAAAGAGATGCAGGACCTTCTGAGCAGAGCAATGTCGACCGCCAAGGAAGCCGAACCAAGCCCTATGTCACCGGTGGGGGATGCGCAGAAATTCAAAAATCACCCCAGACACCGAGGCCCAAAAAGGATCCACAAGTAACAGGACCAGTCCATATGTCTCTGCGAAATCCGCAGTTTGGAAAACTGTCGATGGAAGAAAAGGGAAAAATAGTTAATATTGAGAGCAATGATGAGGAGGAGGATCCTCAAACCTTTGTAGAAGAGATAGAACCAGAGGAAGAAATGGAAGGAAACATCCAGCCAGTACACGCCATAGCAAAGCTGCCCAAGTATGTCCCTCCACGGAAAGGGAGGGTAAAGGTACCTAAAGATTTGGATGCCTTTAAAAGCACACTCAACACCTTGTTCCTCCCCTCGGGAGTTCTATTCGAAGGTTCGGCTGTGGGCCGCATACCCACTATGAAGTTTTAAGACTAATACCTCACAGATAGTGAGAAGTTCCCTCATTTGGAAACTAGCTAGCTGATGGAACAAAGCACAGAGGGGGCAGTTACAACACTGCAGCCACGGAAATGGCTGCGCGGGGTGGAGGAGGCCGGGCTACTCCACCTCCTATCAATTCCACACTTTCATCAAGCCCTAATCATGATGGGTACTTGTGGCTGGAGGAGCCCATTCCCATCATGACAAAGCTCATTCATAGGATTTCTTGGCTTCCCTGTACGGGAAGGGACCCCGCGGAAATAGCTGGAACAAGTGGGGACTTAGTGATTATGGAGGCCATGAAAAATAAATATAAGTTGGAGAAAAAGCATAGGGGTTACGTTATTACTAGCATTTAGGACAATGGGGTCCACGTTTCCACCCAGTTGTTCGCAAGAAAGGTGATGAGAAAATGCTATGGCAATGAGGTACCAACAATGGTCATTGCACTGGCCGAGTAATGCACAGAAGGGGTATGGTTCAACTGGTCGTTGTTCCTCTGCGCGGAGTTCCTGACGTACTACAGGGAGGCTTGGGAGCAGGGTAAGACCTTCCACTACGTGTGGTTGCTCTTATCCATCCGGTTGGTTACAGGAGAATTCCCTGAGGATATTTAGTTTCCTCCCATTGACCAGGACTGGCCAGAGGTAGCAAAATACACGTCGCTATGGGAGACGAAGGATGTCACGTGAATCCGAGAAACAAAGATCTTCTGGGTACTGATGGAGGCGAGCGTATGACTATGGATCAACAAATGGTCGTGCCTATCCCCCTCAGTATACGACAGTTTGAGGAACTTTGCAGACTTTAAAGCAGATATGCACAATGTGTATATCAGGGTGCGGAAGGATCTAGAGTAGAAGTGGTCCATGCTCCCCTTCATCGCAATAGATGACATTGTTTTCATGGTGCTCGACACATGGCCACTGGAATGGCATGCACTAGATGTGGTAGTGCGTGATGAGACAGAGATTCAAAAACAAAAGGCTACCACCAAGTTGCTAGCACAACAAAAGCAGAATGAACAGCTAGCTGAAGAAGTACGGGTGTCCCGAGAGGCAACGAAGGCTACCGCGAAAAAGGTAGTAGTAGTAGGGGCCACTACGATGTAGGAAGAAAGAGGCCTGGACCTAACTACAGGACATGGGACAGATGATACAAAGGAAGGCGCGAACCCAAGCACCACCTTGACACAATTGAAACAACCACGTGGGACGGAATGAACAGGGCCACGGAAGAGGACCAAGGCTTCCAAGTTGGATTGGGAGCCTATTACACTGATCGAGGGTGACCTATACGACATCGGCGACACAGTTCGCGAAGTCGCCAAGGAGGTGCTCCAGGAGGCAATGACAGAGCACTAGAATGTGTTGGGGGAGCTCAGGGTGCAACTCCAGGAACTTCAGGTCTGGGCCCCAAAGCAGGGAACAGTAGCCGAGGCTATGGGTACATTAGCAACCGAGAAATTGCTATAGTCCAAAATGGAAAATACTGTTGTGCTTCCGAAAGGAGCACTGACAACGAACAATACAGAGGATAGAGCTACGGTAAGCTGGCTCAAGGGACTTGGCTTAAACTTGGTTGCCCTTCCGCGAGAAATATTATACCAGTTGTAGGATGGAGTGATGACAGAGCTCCGCGCTAGGGAAGGATGCACAGTATAGGTGCTCAGTGAACAATGAATCAACATCGAGTAGCTTAGCCTCCAACACGATGAAGCAGTAGCATAGGCTCAGCAGTTGGAGTAAATCATTGAGGAAGCATGTCATCGCGTCCTTGAGCTAGAGATTGCAGCAGACTTACCAGTAGGTATATGGATCCACAAATTGGCAAGTGGATTCTGCGAGGCAAAGGAGGAAGCAACAAGGATCTAGCTGGACCTCAACTTGCAGATCATGGAGCTGAGGCTGAAGGTGCAACCCTCTACACTGTCGGAAGTCAGAGAGCAGCAGCACCGTGCCATTCAATCAGGGTTGGAAGCAATAGAGCGCGCCATACAGGATTGCACAGGCTTGTTAGATTAGTCACTCTTCACCCTCACTTCACTGCAGGAAGACCCAACGCTACAACTGTTAGAGACAGAAGCATTGGAATTGCAGCAGGCCTATGACAATGTCCGAGGGACCGTGCAGACGGTCGCCCTTACTCAACGACTGGCCAAGATGAGGGACGCCCAGGCTCTAAAGGAGCAGGTGGACGTTGCGCGTCAATAAGAAGTAGTGCTTAAAGAATGCATCCAGCCTTGGCTTGAGGAAGCATTCACGGTCACAGCGAAGATCGAGGGAAAGCTGGCACAGATGCAAGGCATATATGCACTCAGGCAAGGAATTGCACTTGACAGTGAAGCATCAGAGATACGCGCACAACGGGTACAATAGACATCGAAAGAATGTGCTGCGGATGTAACTGAAACACAGAGGTTGCTGGATGAACTTCACGCGAAGATCACCACACCAGCCGAGTGACTCGGGACAAGTCACGATGATTATGTTGGGGGACTATTGGGTAGTGGATCCCCCCATAGTGGGTTTTTGGGGCTTAAAGCTTAGTTTTGGGTCAATGTAATGTAAAGACCCCGCAAAATGTGGGCGTGGAGTGTGAGAGTCTAGGGTAGTCTGCCCTAAAATATTGTAATTCAATATAGAATGTGTCAGCCTACCCATGGTCTGTGGACCATGGGAACGTATAAATAGAGTGAGGCTCTAAGGGTAAAAGGCAGTTTTTAGGAATCTTGATCTGAAGTAATATGGTTTTGGGATAAGGATTTCATTCTGAGTCTGTAAGTTCATGTCTTGGCTTATAGTAGTAAGGAGAGGCTCTGCAGTTGTGTCCGCAGAGGCCTAGTAGAGTTCACAGCTGTGTGCACGAACCCCTGCAGTTGAGTGCACAGGGTAGAGTTGGGATTGTAACTGAACATAGGTTTAATGAAAGATAAGTTGATTCTGAAATATTTTGCATCCACTCATAGATCTGTGTGTTTATACTTCTGTTATATTGTTATGCATCTCTTTACAGTTTATGATTGTGCGCACTTGTTATGAATGTCGAATGTTTGATAAAGATTACTGGGCCCACAAAATTAAGTCAGATCTATAATAATAACACAGTAAGGGTAAAGGATCTAGACAGTGCCTCTTCGCGTTCTGTACCAGAACTACGTGAAGGTCGAACGGTTGCGCAAAATAGTGTAGGCCTGCAAGATTGGCTCGCGAACTTCCCAGACCTCATCAAGACATTCCTAGGGTGTGGAAACCTGGTTCCAGCACCCTCCCATACTACCTCGGGTGAGACCTCAGTCTGCGCTCCGCGGACTATTGCCGAAAGGGCCAGTAGTTTCAGGATTTGTCTGGCTAAATCACTTCTGAACCTGGGTCAAGCCCCAACAAGCCAACAGGCTCAATGAAATCTTCAGATTAATCTTTTTTTAAACCATAGATTCTAATTTGATGATAATGTGTAGATCCATCTTAAATAAGGATTTAACATTTTTTATGAACAAACATTATTTAAATATTTTGTATAGTTATTTAATTTTTTTTTTAAATTAATAAAAAATTAATAGATATGAACAAAACTTAAACTTTAATTACTGACACACACCCTTATATATCATAGTGAAATGTAAAATAAGCCTCTAATTTCAATGAAAAATAAAGACATATTCTCATAGTTAATATATTCTCATAGTTACATCTAAAACATTGAATAAAATTTCAAATGATAACTCCCGTTTTAAAATAGAATTTAGAAAACATGATTTGCAATTAACCACATATAAGAATTTATAAAAATTAGATTCTGTATTAAAATGTGTCTTGCGTGCATTATGGTGTATCGAATTATATAATGTCTTTGTCCTTTGCAGTTCACATTCCTCCATGCAGCTGCATATGGTCAAAGAAACATTTTACTGAGTCATCGGCAAGTGGATCACTGCGTTTAGTTTCACACCATTTAACTAGTCAAATAAGTTTTAGGGATTTATAATTTAGTTTTTTACAACTTTAATTTTTTATAGTATTAGATGTTTATAACTTTATGTTATTATATTTTATAATTTATGTTTTTTGGTTTATTTCTTTTATAACCCTAGGTTTTTAGGTTTTTATAATATTAGGTTTTAGCTCGTTAGGTTTATAATGTTATATTATTAGATTTTATAATGTTATATATAGGTTTTATTTCTTTTATAACTTTAGGCTTTTATATTATTAAGTTTTATAATAACATGGGGTTTCACTCAATGAACCTTTGACATATCATGTGTGTTTGTGGTATACTAAACAATATCTCTAATTTGACTACATATTGGAAACTACTTCTAAAAGTCACATTATTTGACCCCCTACCAATATGAACCTAATACACATTCCTAATTTTAAAAACCCCTACTTTCACTAGATATGGTAGGTATCCATTTTTTCATTAACATTTTTTATACCCTTTTATATTTTTTCATTAACTTTGAGCTCCATTTTTTATACTTGTCAATATAAAAACCCTTTACTCCCTATATATCCTCCAATATATTATGTCATTTTTTCCTCAAAACATATCCCCCAATATAAACCCACGTGGTATGGTATTGCTCCCCTAGTGAAGCCTCCATGTATAATAATAGGTTTTATAATTTTGAGATTTAATGTTAGTAATAAAAAAAGTAATCAGAATAAAGGATATCTTTGTCATTGAAGAAATTTGATGAGATTGAATTATACTATGTTTACAAGAAGATGAACACAAAAGCGGATAAGTTGGGTAATAAAGGAGCAATTTTGAGGTAAGGTGTAATGGAGATATATAAAACACAAATTTTATTTACCCCTTTGCGATGATGTTTAAGAAATATATGGATAAAAAGGAGGTACATTCTAGGAGATCAATGGGAAGAACAAATGAACCTAGAAGCAAACAAACTGGGTGATAAAGGAGCAATTTTAAAGCAAGGTGTAATAAAGATAGATCAAGCACAAGTTTTTTTCCAAGGAAAAAGCGTAATTTTCATTAAGATTGTTAAGAAAATTACATGTTGTATGCTAGCATTGTGTTATGCTTTCTCTACTGTCTGATGATGGAGTTCTGTGTTACTTAAATATTACAAAATCCTTCAATAATTTGAAGGTCCAAAAACTATGTACAAACTGTTTAGTGGACTGTTCTGCATATAATGAAAGCATGCGAAACAAAATAAACCAGAGAGACCAAAAATGGATTGATCCTGTTGATCAATCCCTGGCACCTGCCTCCACATCTATATACGGCATGTGATAAACCTGGAAGAAGTCACCATTCCTGTATTCCTGTATTATCCATTGTCCTCTATTCAGCTGCGTGGCCTCTTTGGAAAGAATGTCAACGACTTCATTCCTTTCCCTGTAAATGTGACAGTAGACAAAAGATTCAAACTATGATTTAAGACCAATTGTTTCTTCCAGCAAATCTCTAAGTGTGTGCACGTGACAATGATAAGATCCATTTATCCAATTTATGATGAGCTAAGAGTCCCCAAAGATTTGGATCGAAGGGCAATGTTTTTCTAGGGCGAAAAGTAGTAGGTGTCTGAGGCTGTTGAGTTTAGCATAGTTGTTTGTGCCCCTACCTAGCCCCACTTTCAATTTGAAGTTTGCAACCTCTGACAGGTGTGGGATGGCTCCTCCCCCACAGCCTTCGACGTTGGCAGAGCCATCAAAGTAAGCCCAAGGCTGGTTCTTATCAATAGTTTCAGGGGGGGTGAGGGTCTTTTTCTTCGGGGAGAGAGTTGTAGATAGCTAGGATGTTGTTGCACAAAGCTGCACCTAAGATATTTTTGTCCTGAAAAATTCTGGAATTCCTGGTGATCCAGATGCCCCAGCAGATGATGAGTGGCAGTTTTTTTGTTTCTGATTTGCTGATTTGGACCACCAAGTCTCCCAGGCCTCTTTGATATTGCTGCCAGTCCACTGACAGGGAAAATTATGCCCCTGAGTGATTGTATTCCAGATCTCAACTGAAGCTGGACAATGAAGGAATAAGTGGTCCACGTCCTCGGTGGCAAAGTTTTAGAGGCTGCATCTTGACGGCCCATGGATGTTGCGCTTAGCCAGATTGTGATCAGTGGGAATTTTGTTGGAGAGGATAGCCCAAAAGAGGAGTCTCGTTTTGTGAGGAGCTTTCAGTTTCCAAAGAGAGCTCCACCACCAGCACTGACGACCTGTGGCACGAGATTCCATTAAGGAATCAAAACCTGCTTTGGGGGAATAGTTTCTTGTGGTAGCCTTGGCCCATATAAGCCTATCTTCTCTTTCTGAGATCTTAACATTTTCTTCCTCCAGGCCACCAATAAAGCCAGCCCAGTCCTCTCTCCATCTGTCATTGATGCCCAAAGTGTCAAAGTCCTTCCAACGCCTGTGAGGGCCATCCACCCAATCAACCTCTTGAATGTGAGCCAGGAGGGTATGACCGATCTCACTGAGATCCCTTCTCATATCATGAGGGAGGATGTGGACATTCCTGCCGCCAGCCCAAGGATCCACCCCTATCCTGATTTGAGTACCATTCCCCACCTTCCAAGCCAGTCCAGATTTTATGATGTTCATTGAGTGAATGACTGTCTTCCAGATGATTGAGGCCCTCGAGTGGTGGTGTTGAGTACTATGGATCCAGTCAATGGGGGACTGTGGAAAGATATACTTGTTGTAGATTACTTCGGTCCAGAGGTTGTTTGAAGATATAATTTGCCAGACCAATTTAGCTCCCAGGGCTTTTGCGAAATCTTGAGGCTCTTTTAGGCCCCAGCATCCCCACTTTTTAGGTTTAGCTATCTGATCCCAATTAACCCAAGCGAAGACTTTGCCATCAGCTTGTCCCCGCCAAAGGAACCTGTGGCAAATCTGTTTGATTCTGTGGTGGATGCCTTTGGGAATCCAGGCCAGAGACATCCAATAGACCGGGATAGCCTCTAGAACTGATTTGATAAGGGTGAGTCTCCCTACCATGGAAAGCCATCTCTGTTGCCAGATATTAATGCGGCCTTCAATCTTTGCTATCATCCAGGCCCAGTCAGCAATGCGGTATCCATTGGGTTTGAGGCGAAACCCCAGGTATCTTAGACCAGCATCCAAGTCTTGTCGCACAAAAGCAAAATGTTGGGAGGCAAAGTGTTGCTCATTAGGATGGCAGGAGCTGAAAGTAATCGTTGATTTTGTGGTGTTCGGCTCCATTCCTGTAGCTTTGCAAAATAAAGTTAAAATTTCCTTGAAAGTAGAGGAGTCACTAAGGGACCCGTTTAGAAAAATTAGAATATCATCAACAAAGAGAAGGTGAGAGATGGTGGTCCTGTCACTGATCCTGACACCCCTTAGCAAGCCATTGTTCCTAGCTGCAGATATAAGTCTGCTGAGTCCTTCCATTATTAGTAGAAACAAGAGAGGGGAGAGAGGGCAGCCTTGTCGGAGCCCCCTTTCAGCATGAAAAAAGTTTGAAGCTGCACCATTTATCAGGACACTGAAGGAGACTCTAGAGAAATAGCTACCCACCCACTTGATGAACTGGTGGGGAAAGCCAATATGGGTTAGAATGAGATGTAGATAGGTCCAGCTAACCCTGTCGAAGGCTTTAGATAGATCAATTTTCAGAATGGAGGCTTTTATTGAATCAGATTTGATTGAATGGAGCATTTCCTGTGTAGTGCCAATAGCTTCCTGGATATGGCGGTGGCTAAGGAAAGCAAATTTTTCTTTAGAGATCATTCTTGAGAGGATGGGTTTAATACGAAGGGCAATGATTTTGGAAAAAATATTATAGATGCAGTTGCAGAGAGAGATAGGCCTGAAATCATCAAAGGATTGGGGGTTATCCACTTTGGGGATAAGGGCAAGGAAAGTAGAGTTAAAAGCCTCAGGCATAACCCCTGTGATTCGGTAGTCTTCTGTAGCTAGCAACAGGTCTTGACCAATGAGCTCAAAAAAGGCAATGAAAAATTCGATTGGCCAACCATCTGGCCCTGGACTTTTATCTTTTCCCATGCTTTTGAGGGTCACCTCTAGCTCAACTAGAGTGATGGGGGCATTCAGAATCTCCTTGTCCTCTTCCTCGACAAAAAGAGGGACTGCCTCTGTAACTTGGAGAATCTCTGCTATGTTAGCTTCCCTGGGTCTCTTGTAGATGTTTGAGAAATGTCTGACTCCCAGGTCCGCTAGCTAAGCGAAAGTGTTGGCTTCTCTTCCGTGTTTGTCCCTTAGGACCCATATGGTGTTGATGTTCATCCTACCTCTGGCGAACTATTGGAAGAACTTGGTGTTTAATCAAGCACAAGTTTTATTTACACCTTTTCCATGATGTTTAAGAAATATATGGATAAAAAGGAAGTATATTCTAGGAGATCAATGGGAATAATAAAGTATATGAAAAATAAAGGGGTGTTCGGAAAACCAATCATGCCATCCCTGAAAACCATACCCTATAACCTGACACAGAACAAACATTGGAATATAAATTCACATGATGGATATGTGTATGATAGACAAGATAACATTTCTCTAGAAATAAAAACGTGTTTCAGAATGCATGATGGCGAGGAGGAAAAATGTGGAGAGCTCTCAAGTATGATAATCTCTCTCCTATTAAAGAATGGGATAGAGCACCAAGACTTCGTTCTATTGAATTAAATGTGATCTAAGGCGGAGCAAGTTACGCAGGTAAATCCGTGGTCGAAATGGATTATATTTGCAATAAGATGATTAGGGCATATTGGATAATAAATCTCCCACTTAGACAATGTCGTTTTAATTTTCGAGTCCCACCAGCTTATATAGAGTATGCGCTTGCTAATGAAATGCCAAACATGCCTGGGATCTAGCATATCATTCTTTTTTAAATTCTAAGTTGCAAGTGGATAGAAATAGAGATTATAGAGGCCCATTCTAGTGAACAGGAGCACGAGCGTTAACCACAATCCATAGATAATATGTTGAAGGCAATGGTGTCACTGGTGGAGATAGTGAGTAAAAGAAAGGAATTGGTAGAGAGGGAGAAAGATGCAAAACTGGAATTATTGGAGAAAAAATATGAATGGATTCAAAGAATATTATTTATAAAATTGGCAATAATGGAGACAGATATTCAATACTTAATCTTAGAATCAATGGAGTGGAGGCATCCATAAACAAGGAGGAAACAAGGGTGCATAATCTAGAGGAAGAAAACAAGGATGCAGTTGCAGAAGTTGGAGCATATGGAACTTGATAAATATTAAATCTGGAATGTGTTCTGCATGTATGTTTTGTATTTAGGAGCTTTTTGTGAAGTATATGGCGGATACCAATGTAGAATTGTAGCTAGAAGATCTCAAAGAGGAAAGAAAAAACTTTTGTGGATGTATTGGAACAGTAAAGCCTATGAAAACACTAAAAAATGTAAAGATTTTTGACCTTGTAACCAATGTCTCTTTTAATGAAAAATGATAATTATTTCCTTTTTATATATATGTTTTATAATTTTAGATTTTAGGTTTTTTAATAATATTAATTTTATAATAATATCATCATTATGTGACATCATGAATAATAATAACAATAACAATAACATTCAAATTAATATTAAAAACGATATCATTAACAACATCATTGATACAATATTAATAATGTTTAGAAAAATAATGTTATTAATCATAATAATTTTTTAAAATAATTAACATTTAATTAAACAAAATAACCATAATAGTAGTAATAATATTTAAATTATAACATTAACATTAACAATATTTTACCAATAATATTAATATTATTAATTACTTTAACATTGTTAGCATAAATAGTATTAACATTAATATTGACAAATAATATTAATATTTTCTTTCTAATAATTAATAATATGTTTATTAATAAAAAATAAATTTTAAAAATTCTATTCTCTCTAAGAAAATGATTACATTATTAATAATATTAATGGTTAAGAGAATGTGTTTCCTAATGACATTATACAACTTGAGTGGGTCTAATGGTTAAGAGCATGTGTTTCCCCCTAAGAGGACACGGGTTCAAAACCACAGGGGGGTAGAGTATGTATGCCTTCGTAGACTTAGTAGTCAAATTGTTGCGTAGAGGTGGGTCCCTTGTCCCACAAACAAGGGGGTCTCATGCACCAATTTGTGGTGTGACCTTAAAATTGGATAATGATATAATAATTAACATTAATAATGTTAATATAAATAACATTAAGATTAATATTAATAAATAGCATTAATAATATTTACATTCTAATCAATCATGGTAAAAAAAACTCAAACATGGTCATATATGATTAAAAATTGCCAACATGCTTAATCATTGTCACTCATTATTAGCCATCCTCAATGATACATCACCTTATTTAGCCTTAGTCAACCATGGTTAACCTTGGTCAACCTTAGTAAACTAGGGTCAACCATGGCCAACACTCTTAACCTAGAAAACCCCTTGCTCTATGAATTCCTAATGGCCAACTCGGGTCAACCAAGGTTGGAATGGCTTAACATGGTCAACCAAGGTCTCTATGGTTGAACATGTTCAACCATTGTCAAAATAGGAAACCATAATCTATCATAGAAAGGTATGCTTAGCTATTGCAAACATGTGAAACCATCGCTAATCATGTTCAACCATGGGAAAACCTAAGTCAGCCATGGTTACTCATGGTCATCATTGGCAACCATATTCATCATAATCAACATTTGAAAACCATGGTCAACCCATGCTCAACATGGCCAACAATGGTTAATATGGTCAAACATGGTCAACCTAGGTCACCATGGTAAAACATGGCCAGCCATAGCCATTCATTGTCAATATAGATAACCATAGTCTATTATGGAAAACTATGGTCACCATGGTCAAATTAGTCAAACCATATTCACCCATGGTGAACTTGGTCAAGCCATGTTCACCCATGATTAAACAATGCTCACCAATAATCAATGTTTAATAATATTAATATTAATATGGTTTAAAACACATTTGTTTACTAATGTGGTTGACTATGTTTAACTATGTTTGATCGAACGTTGCAATGAAACATTACAAAATTAGTCAACCACATTTACTAATGTGGTTGACTATGTTCAACTATGTTTGAACTATGTTTAACAATCAACACTCTTCAACTTCAGTCAAACATGATCACCTATTAATATTATTGATAAATATCAATAATCAAACATGTTGTGATGTCAAAATGGTACATAAATCTATCCAAGTTAATATTGATAATCAAACATCTTGTGATGTCAGAATGGTATATAAATCTATCCAACATCACAATGTGACAAACATTGCCGCAATGTGACAAACCTTGTTGCAATGTTACATTACATCGTCATTTATCCAATGTTGCAATGTAACATTACAACATTAGTAAACTACATTTACTAATGTTGTTGACTATGTTCAACTTGTTTGACTATGTTTGAGAGTCAACACTCTTCAACTTTGCTAAAACATAATCACCTTTTAATATTATTGATTAATATTAATAATCAAACATGGTAATCCATATTGGTAAAAAATATATGAACATAGCCAAACAAAGTCAACCAATAGTCAAACTTTCTCAACCATAATGGTCAATCAAGGTATCCATGGCCATCCATAGCCAGCCATGGTCAACCATGAGAAACCATAGTCAACCAAGGTCACTATTTCCAACCATGACCACCAATGGTCAACATGGTTAACCAAGGTCAACAAAGATAAACATGGTTAGAATGGTTGAACATGGTCAACCATGATCAACCATGGTTAACCATAATGGTCAACCATGATCCACCATGGTCAACCACGACCAACCATGATTAGCCATAATGGCTAATCAAGATCTCTATAGTTAGAATGGTCCAACATGGCCAACCAAGATCAACCATGGTCAACCAACATTAAAAATGGTCAACCAAGATCAACATGGTTAACATGGTCGAACATGGTCAACCAAGGTTAATTAAGGTCAACCATGATCAACCATGGCCAAGCATGGTCAATTGTGGTCAACCAAGATTAGCCATGGTAAAACATGATCAACCAAGATTAATTATGGTCAATAATGGTCAACCAATATGAACATGGTTAGAATGGTCGAATATCGTCAACCAACGTCAACCATGATTAACCATGGTTGATCATGATCAACAATGTTCGAGCATGGTTAACTATGATCAAAAATGATCAACCATACTTGTCAATTAAGATCTCTATGGTTAGAATCGTTGAACATGGTCAACCAAGGTCTATATGGTTGAATATGTTCAACCATAATGGTCAATCAAGGTCTCTATGGTCAACCATGGTTAACCATGATTAACTATGGTCAACCATGGTCCACCATGGTTAACCATGATCAACTATGGTAAACCATGAACAACCATGGCCAACCATGATCAACTATGGTAAACCATGAACAACCATGGCCAACCATGCCATGATCAACCATTTTCAACGACAGTCAACTATGGTCAAACATGGTTGAGTATGGTACCCATTGTCAACCATGGTAAACCGTTGTCAATGAGAAAATGTTAGCATTAACTATTGTCAACTATGGTAAACCATTATCAATCATGGTTGAATATGGTCAACCATGATCAACCATGGTTGATTATTAATATTAACTTGGATAGATTACCCATGGTTAACCAAGATCAACATGGTTAACCAAGGTCGACCATGGTCAACCATGATCGACCATGGTCAACCATAATGGTGAACCATGATCAACCATGGTCAACCAAGGTCAATTAAGATCAACATGGTTAGCATGGTCGCACATCCTCAACCAAGGTCAACTAAGGTCAACCATGGTGAACAATGGTCAAGCATGATCAACCATGGTCAACCGTAATTGTAACAACCCTAGGTTATGTAATAAAATTAATAAAGGAAAAATAAGACCAAGACCATGGGACACGTATTCTAAGATGAATGTTGGGAAAACATCCTAGTGTGGGTGTTCACTTGGTTTTTTATGGCTAAGGGAAATTGGAAAAGGATTTGGAAAGGCAAAGAGGCATTAATTGGCATTTTATTTATGAAAATAATGGAAATTAGGAGAAAATGAAGGTGAAAGGTCACAGGTTGCACGCGAGGAGGAAAATGAAGGGAAAATGATGGAAAATGATGAAAATAGTAGCCTCACTAATAAAAAGGCTTTTGGGGATCAATTCACAACCTTTTGGGATAAATTGGCTACATTGGGATTACTTGCAGGTATCGAGTTCCATGTATGATTTCCTTTCTAGTTTTGGCACACATGGTATATGCATGTGTGTTCTTGGTTCTCTTGTTGTCATTCACATGGGTTTTTCCAGGTGTGATAGTGGTATTCATTTCTGGATTTCCAATTCTAGATAGCCATGGTGTGATGTTGTTTCTCTTACTTGGTTGAGCTGGATTTCCGGATGGTTTCGAAACTGAGTGGGCTGGTCTCAGGAAATAGCAAAAGGCCTAGGAATCCATTGAACAATAATGGTTGAATACACGGTAAAGCCTTGTTGTGAATACCCTCGTTGGGCCTATAAATCCCTTGAATGGTAATGGAGGGATGCACAGTAAATCCTAGAGGGTGGAGATGGACAAATTCCTCATAGTTTAGGTGGAGAGATATGGAGGCATCCATGCTTGTATAGGCCTAGTGATCCATGGACCAGTATATGGTGGGATTGTGGTAAACCCTGGTAGTGTATGTTTCTTTTTTAGGCCTAAAAATTTCTCGTGGTATTGTGGTAAAGCCTGGTTATATAGATTAGGGTTTCCTACCTAGGAATCTTTGACCAATATTGGATGGATATACAGTAAAGCCTGAGGAAGCCCTGATCAGTTTTGTTGTCAGTTCCACATTCATCCTTGGAATATGGCACAAAGTTGATTGGCTGAAAGAAAGATTTGGTTCAACACAATATATGGTCAGGTGGTACGTGCAAGTCCCTAACTTGGTTGGCCTTTTCATATGTTCATAAGAGCTCTTTTCCTCATGTTTTCCATGTGTAAATGTACTTGTTATTATCTAGTTTTAATGGTTGTGCTATCATTGTTATTATGTTGGTTATAAGCATGGTTTATGACATACTTTGGTTATGGATCTCATCATGTTTTGATTATTAAATGAAATTCTAATGAATATATCACCTAATAGATGGTAATGCAGATATTGTGAGAGGGCATCAACCACTCTTGACAAATCTCAGATAAGTATAAGGTCCCTATGTTCAGATGTGTTTATATGACCAGTACATCACATATTTATGATGTGTTTGACAAAATGTTTATCATGGTTAAGATGACTATGGTTAGCTCCTTATTCAAGTTTCGCATCAGAGGCTGTGTCTTCTTATTAGTTATCATTTCTGATAATTTCATCAAGTTATGGGCAGAGGCCTCAGTCCTAGCCTTGAACAAGTGGTTCAAATTTTGGGGTTGTTGGCACATAACTGCTTGAAAAAGGCTTCAGTCACATGGATGCCTTTCTGTGGGAGCGACTGGAGAGTTTCAGTCACTTGGAGGGCTTGTCATGGGAGTGATTGGGGGTCTAACTCAACAAAAAGCAATCTAACTCAAAGGTTGGGCACCTGGAGTGGTTGGTTAGACCCTGGGGGTCCTGTAGCTCCTGAGAAAGGTCAATTTGGTGTTTGGTATGTCGATTCCACTTCCTTAACTATACAATTGGAGTTGAATCATCTCATAGTAACTCTTCCTTACTTTTTTACGTTGGTGGACCGATTAGCTTGGGTAAATGTAGGAGGAGGGTGTTACAGAGTGGTATTAGAGTGGGTTCAGTTCCCTTTGGGTGGTTTTTTGTTTTTGTTCTCTTCGGGTGATATCCGATATGACAGAGTGGTATCAAAGCATGGTTCACCCCTTGGAATGGATGGGAAGAATGTTTTTATCATGCATACATGTCAGTTGCTTATGTGTTATTTATGCTTGTGGTCTATGTGTTTGTTGCATATTCATGTTGGTGGTCATTGTTGCAGTTGTGTCGCCATGTGGAAGTTGATGGTGTTGTTGTTGGATGTGGTCGTCATGAGTGCATGTCGGTTATGCATTTGCTATGCATGTCAGTTCCTATATGTCATTATGAATACATTGTCATGGTTATGGTATATCTATGCATGGTAATTGGATAATGGTTGAAATGATGTCTATTTACTTATATGCCTATGATTATACATGTCTTGTGCTAATCTGGTTGATCTTGTAGATGGGATATCCTCCCCTGAGATATACTGAGGTATGTGAATTTTGTATATATTGTGGTTTAGCTAACATGATATACTTGTAGGAAGAAGATCAAATATGACTAGAAAGATGGTAGACTACAGTTCAGGAGACTCTCCCTATAGATCAGATGAGCAACATGGTCATGGATACTCTCCCAACATAACAGACACATTGACAAGTTTGAAGGCAGAAGTAAGAAGTCACAAAGAAGATAATGAAAAAATCATTCAGGAATAGGAGAAACAAGCAGAGGTTAATGCAATTATCCTTCAGAGTTTATCAGACTTGCAGAGACAGGGACTGCTTAAGATCAGCCATGGGCAGGAGGATAGGACTAATGAGGCATATGGCAGTAGGTCTTATGGTGGACACAAGTCAGATAGAGATGAGACGATTAGAGATGGCAGGTTCTTGGATATACCTGATAGGATAGGTGATGGACACATGTTCTATTCTATCTCTGGTTCCGACAGGTACCATGTTCATCATCATTATCATCCTTACAAGAGGAATGATAGGGGATTTTTTTCTAGATGAGTTCAAGAAAGAAAATCCACCTACCTTTGATGGAGATTTGAAGAAGTCGGAAGATTCAAAGATATGGTTACTCAGGATGAAGAAGTTCTTTGAGTTGCATGATTACATAGAGAACATGAAGGTCTGAATAGTTATCTTCGGCCTCAAAGGAAAAGCATACATCTGATGGGATGATGTGAAGTGGTTTAGAGACATTAGGATAGAAGAGTTGAGTTGGCATGAATTTAAGAGACTTTTCATGAAGAAATATTTCTCAGAGAGGTACTATGACAGTAAAGCTAAGGAATTCTATGAGCTAAAGATGGGATCAATGATAGATGAGGAGTATATGAACAAGTTCCTATAGTTGTTGAGGTATGTATCGTATATTAAGGATGAGAAAGCCAAAGTTCATAGTTTTTTCAGTGGATTACCATTAACATTTAAAGATCAGATTGAGTATGATGAACCTCAATCACATGAAGAAGTCATTGGGAAGCTGAAGCACTGTTATGAGAAATCAAAGCATAAGACAAAATCTTAACAAATTTGGAAAGGGAAAGAAAAACCTAAGGGCAAGTGGCCACCGAAGTGAACAAGACCTCAAGATGTAGGTGAGAAAGAGAATGTTGTTCCTTACAAGAGGTTTAATGTACTTGGACATGGACATGGGTCACAGCCTAGAGAGAAGTAGAATAAAGGTGATGGTAAGGGACAATTGTAGTGTTGGATATGTGGAAAGGAGCATCTTAAGAGAGTTTTCCTGCAATATCAGGGTGGTAGGACTTAGATTTAGAGTGCACAGGAAGTGTAGATAGTTTGGAATGTTAGGAAGAGCATTTATCATATCTATGCAGCATTAGATAATAGGTAGGAATATCACCAGACATCTATTATGGAGATGGATGGTAAGTTTTGTGATCAAGTGGTTTCTATTTTGATTGAATCTAGATCCAATTATAGTTACGTTAATCCTAACCTGTTGGATAAGTGTGGTTTGAATAAATAAGTGCATGTCAAATCTTGGTTAGTGTAGTTGGCTATAGGTACAAAGAAAATAGTTCATCATTAGGTAAGAGATTGTGCATTTGATTTGAATGGTATGCCTACATTAGTGCATTTGAATGTACTTCCATTGGGATCATACAATATGATATTGGGTATGGACTGGTTGTATCATGCCAAGACTAATGTGGATTGTTGTGACAAGGCTATTGAGTGGTTGGATGACAATGGAGAATAGAGGACCTTACATGGTAATAAAAACTAAACATCAGATAGGATGGTTACAACTATGCATGAAAAGGGCCGTCATAGGAAAGGGTGTGTATTATTTATAGTTCATATTTCTAGCGATATAGGTAAGGATGTTTAGGATGCAGAGGTATTGAGAAGGTAGCCGATTTTACAGCAGTTTCAAGATGTATTTACTGCAGATATTTCAGAGTTTCTGCCTCACAAGGAAGTTTTTATGAGACCATGTCACAAAAAGATAGAAAAGATAGGTCAACGCCTTAGAAATAAGCCTCTTTGAGGGGGAAACCTCCTTTACATTACACAAATGAACAATTCTTAGATGATACAAATGACAAGACCTCCTTTCCATATATAGGAGTCTAAGGGGTCATAATATAATTAGAGCCGACATAAAAATAATATTGTAAGGGAATAATAATAACAATAGTGGGCTTCTATGGGGCACAATAGTAACAATATGGGGACTACATGGGTACAACAATATAATAAGGGGGTTGTAGTAATAACAATAAGGGGTTACACTAGTAGTATAGGGACCTAACATGCCCCTCTCCTTCAAAAAGTGTTGTCCTCAACACTTGAGTAGTTCTTGATGCTTCTGTATAAAATTCTTGTCCTCCCAATTGGAATCTTCAGCGAGTAAGTTCTTCCACTTGATGAGATACTCTGAAATTGATCAATTTTGCAGTTGTTGGTTCTTGTTTCTGTGATTGCTCCAGGTCGCAATATGATTTTTCCTTCCTCTTCAAGTTCTGGCAATATTATTTGAATTGGGATCTTCTGCAACTTTTGAATGAGTGGCCACACTTTTCAATCTTGTGTAAAAATAAAACTGGATTCAAGCATAGTTTTCATTTCAAGCTTGTGTAAACATGAAACTGAATCCAAGCATAGTTCCCTATGGTTCAAGCTTGTCTAAAAAATGAATCCATTTCCATTTTTAACCCTCATGATTGCCATTTTATCAGCCTCTTTCAGCAGATGAGCCTTGGTTGTTTTCATCCCATCGCCACCATCCCTTTGGCAAATCATACGCTTTCACTTGGTTGTTTTACCCTTTTTGAGGAACAGTTGCAATGAGTGGTCTTATTAGTGAGCCTTTTCACATAAATCAACATGTTTTGAGAAGTTCCAACATCAATGGAACCAGTTTCTACCCTAGGCACCACTCGTTCCTCAAAATGGAGTCCTCTTTAAGCTCTTTTCAGAGTCTTGAAATATGAAAAGATTGTCGAGGGCTTGTCCTTTCCAACTCATTAACGGATTGGAAATGATATCTCTCTTGTATAATTTTACGCTTTTTCGGGCTTGAGAGATTAATTTACGAAAAATAACTTGCGGGGTTTTCTTTTTGTCCCTTTTCAAACTCTCTAAACATGAAAAGGACCGAGTTATCCTTGTCATTAAACTCGTTAAAACATCAAATAGCGACAAACTTGTCCATCTAGACAAGACCGAGTTTCACCTTCGCTAGACTCATTAAAACATCAGATAGCGATGGATTCGCCCGAAGGGTAAAATTATACAACAAGCATATATTATCCTCCTCAAGCTTGATAAAAATAAAGAGGTACATGTTAGAAATGACTGGGGAAAATGGGAAAACCACTTTATGGTAGCAGGTCGCTCTTGAATATGACACTTTCACTCCATCACCGTGACTATTTGGGTTGGGTTATTAGCTTGATGGTTATCAGACCGTTGGTCTATAATACCATCCATCACTTTGTTTTGGGTCAATGCTAACAATTCAGTTTAGTGTCACTAACATGTTTAAGAGAAGTCATTCAGTCAAAGTTCATTTGTTGCAATACCATAAACCTTCATTTTCATGATTGCCATCCGTGAACCTTGTTTCGTTAGTCAAATTCCATCTCTAAAATCACTACACTCGTTTCATGTCATTGATGTGGGATACATCAAGGCCCTCCTGCGATGAGTCTCTTCTTGTCGACATCAACACATTATCCAAGAAGTTGACTTAGAAACACCCATTCAGTACCTTGAAGCTTGCATGCATTAATGGCATGTTTCTCACTTCTGGTGATAGCCATACATCAATGGCCTCCGACTGAAAGACTTTGTATGGTGTTCGACATTAAATCATCTATTCACACCATGCAGAATGTACTACAGTACCTTGAGGATCATTGTCATTATCAGTGATTTCTCTCGCATCTGTTGATGACTTACATCATTGGTTGGTAATTAGAGGGTGTCTCCCCATGTTCGACTTCAGATCACATATTCACATGGTTAGACTCATACTTGAGCGAACAGTTGAACAATATTGAAGACCATGGATTTAACTTCATCCATCCGGGCTGCGATTTCAGGAGTACTAAATCATATGTACAATGGCTTTACATTGATAGTCATTTGATCATGGGTCTATATCTGTAGATGACTATTTATGTACATGTAATGAAAGTTTATAAGTTGAGCATGGGAATGCCTTCCCTCAGCAATTCATGAAAAATCAAATATCATGCTATATGTATTGTAATTGATGCAGTTCACCTTCCACTTTGATACCTCCTCATCACATCGTAAAGCATTTCATTCGACATTGGCATTTTTTTGACTTCATTCTTTAGGGGGTAGCTGTTACAGATCCATTTGGGCACATCAAATCCCAACATTCAGATCAATCTTTTAGGGCTCATCAGACCCTAATTTCATTTGCTTCATGCCCTAAACAAGTCACCCCTTTAAATGCCTCCTTCCCAGACAGTTTCATGACTTGAAGACATCCAGAAATAGCCTCTTGAGGAACCAGTGCAGGTAAGCCCTTATGAAGGTATGCTACAGAGCAGTTAAGTCCACTGCCAGGGTGCTCTGCAGAGCACTTAGGCTTCGTTTCACCTGTTCTAGGTGAGAATGAGCGAAATTCACATAGGGTTTGGGGAATATTCTTATCTTTTGGAGTCATCTAGAAGTTTCCCTCACTTATCAACTCTTGTGAGCTCGAAATGGATGAGGAATGAGTTAAGGTGCATCCTATCCTCTCATCCGTTCATCCATGGAACTAATTATAAGTATGGAAGGCAATTCAATGCCACCATTAATGACAAAACCTCCTTCATCGTCCTATAAATTGACCACTCATCTAAGTGATCAGGGGCTGGACTATGTTGAATTGTAAGGAGATAATGCTACTATGAGATTTGGCTTTGAAGCAAGTATTGTGATGCTACAAGTTTGTCATGCTTTTTATGTGATGTGGATGGGATCCAAGCTAGAGGAATGACTTTGAATCAGACACCAATGGTTGTAATTCCTTCTTCTATCTAATAAAGTGTTTGAACCTTTTTCCCATATATTTGTATTCTTTCATAATTCTTATGTGTGTGAATTGTATCTGATTCCTTTCACTTATATTCAATAGATCGTATGCTTTGATAGGTTTTTTTTCTTCTGTTGTGTTCATAGAGTACTTCTCAAGTGGATTAAGTACGAGAAGGAGAGACGGAATCGATACAAGGGAGACGAGAGTAAAGCAGAACTACAGGTAGACCTTCTACCTTCTCATCTTATCTATTACTTATAGGAAAACTCTAAAACACTTTAAACTGTTGTTCTAGATACAACTACTTATCTAGGGAATTAGTATTTATGCAGAATTTCCTAGCTTATGTTTAAAAATGCAGAGAGAGAGAGAGAGAGAGAGAGAGAGAGGGAGAGAGAGAAACCTACCTCTCTCTGATGCTAATTGCTCAATCCTTTGGTGATGGTTCCAATCCCTCAGCTTGCAGGCTCGCTCCTTTCTTTTTCCTTACGTCTGAGTACCTGAGAAAGAGATCAAAAGACAATACAAGATACAAGAGCATACATAGTATATATCAAACATAAACTACTTGATAGATCAAGGAGTATCAAGCTAAATGCATAAATATTTAGACATTTATGGAAAGTGAACATCAAATGTATATATTAATGAATAAAAAGGGAAGCATACAACCATTGCCTTGATGTTGGAGACCTCCTTTTGGTGGATGTCCAAATCCAATCCAAGACTCTTCAAGCACTCCTTCTCCGAGTTAGATGGGCAACATTTGGGCATAATATCAACATAGGAATGTAGGCAATCAATGACCAACCATTTGGGAATGGAGGGGATTTGATTTATAGGAAGGGAGAGGGAGTTAGGGATCCACAAAAGAGGGAGGAAGGTCCACATATCAAGGGAAAGGCCCTTATAGGTAGGATCAAGAGCTCCAAATGAGAGAGTTCGACCATATCTCTACCCAACAACATCCAACTTGTTGTTTCTTGAAGTTTCTAGCATACAAAGCTTCTCCTCCATTTCTAGAAAACCTACCAGAAGAGGTTTAGTGTAGGTTTCCTTATCAAAATCTACACTGACATCGCTAGGTCAAAGAATTGCAACCTACCATCAACACGAGTAAGCAGTGGAGCAAAGAGCGTTGGTCTTGAAATTTAGGGTTTTAGTCAACCTTCTCTAGAGTTGACTCAGGGCAGTTTTTCTTCCATTCTCTGGGGATGTTTCAGTATGTGTTTCATGATGAGTACACTTCACAGTTGTCAATATTTTGGCACTTTGGGATGTGGAACAAGAAGTGAACAGGAGGTGTGACAAAATACTGTGTAACACTTCATATATGAGGAAAAGGCATGAAGTCAAGAGGATGGCTATTGATGTATTGTTACTACAATAGCTTGGTGATGCTTGAAAGCATTGCATTTTTTGTCACATAAGGATTGAGGCTACATTGCCCTATCTTACTTCATGATGATGATAAAGATGTCTGTATTGCAGGATCCTATATGGTGTATGATGGTTGTTGGTGACTATCATAGTCTTGCTACCTCACTATTGAGGTATTTGGTTTTGGTTATAAATGTCATATTTGTCTCTTGATGTAAAGGTCATGTAAATACCCATGTTGTAAATCATTGTAAAATTCAATCATATTGGGGCCAAGTCATTTATGTAATATTGTGGGTCAAACATGTAACTCCCACTGGGTTGGGTGATTGATGAAAAATGAGTCATTGGTGATAGGAAAGGTCATATTTGGTTGAGTCATAGAGTCATGTACTTCATTATCCTCTAGAAGATTCAACATATTGTTTTGGAGAATTTAGTATCTGTGGATAAATACTAATTCCCTAGATAAGTAGTTGTATCTAGAACAACAATTTAAAGTGTTTTAGACTTTTCCTATAAGCAATAGATAAGATGAGAAGATAGAACGCCTACCTGTAGTTCCGCTTTCCTCTCGTCTTCCTTGTATCGATTCCGTCGCTCCTTCTTGTACTTAATCCACTTGAGAAGTACCCTGTGAACACAACATAAGACAAAAAACCGATCAAAGCATACAATCTATTGAATATAAGTGAAAGGAATCAAATACAATTCAGACACATAAGCATTATGAAACAATACAAACATATGGGAAAAATGTTCAAACACTTTATTAGATAGAAGAAGGAATTACAACTATTGGTGTCTGATTCAAAGCCATTCCTCTAGCTTGGATCCCATCCATATCACATCAAAAGCAAGACAAACTTGTAGCATCACAATACTTGCTTCAAAGCCAAATCTCATAGCAGCATTATCTCCTTACAATTCAACATAGTCTAGCCCCTGATCACTTAGATGAGTGGTCAATTTATAGGAAGATGAAGGAGTTTTTGTCATTAATGGTGGCATTGAATGGCCTTCCATACTTAGAATTAGTTCCATGGAGGAAGGGATGAGAGGATAGGATGCACCTTAACTCATTCCTCATCCATTTTCGAGCTCATAGGAGTTGATAAGTGAGGGAAAATTCTAGATGACTCCAAAAGATAAGAATATTCCCCAAACCCTATGTGAATTTCACTCATTCTCGCCCAGCGTAGGTGAAAGGAAACCTAAGTGCTCTGCAGAGCACCCTAGCAGTGGACTTAACTTCTTTGCAGCGCACCTTCATAAGGGATTACCTGCGCTGGTCCCTCTAGAGGCTATTTCTAGATGTCTTCAAGTCATGAAACTGTCTGGGAAGGAGGCATTCAAAGGGGTGACTTGTATAGGGCATGAAGCAACTGAAATTAAGGTTTGATGAGCCCTAAATCACTGATCTGAATGTTTGGATTTGATGTGCCCAAATGGATCTGTAACACATATGCTCTGGGGGAACGTGGTTAGTATATAATGTTCATATTCAACATATCAGATCTACAGTGCTCATCTCTACAAAGGGAGAGAGAAGTCTTCATTCAGCTTTGGTCGGCCCTTTTCCCTTGATGTCAAAGGGGAGGAGAAGTTTGGTGTTTGGAGAAGAATGTTTGGAGAGAAGTTTGGTGACTTGGGAGAGAAGCATGGTGTGCTTACTTTTACAGGTAATGATGACCACACACCAAAGTGGTTTCCATCTAGCCCAAAAGGGGAGATTGTTGGCATTATGACCAATGTGTTGTCCTTGATGGAAACCTACTTGATAGACATGTCAACATGAAGGTTATGCAGATACTATAGGTGACATGAACAAAGAAATATCAATTCAGCAACAGATGGATGGTAAAGATAAAGTTTGAGAAAGTATACGTAGTTCCTGTGAAATAAGACCACGTACATACGTAGGTATGGTGAAGAGAGGTCACGTACAGAATCCACACCATGGTATTTTGAATGCTAGGTGTCTTTACCATGGTATTCGCCCATAGTAATGAGTGTGACAATGATTAATTGATCCCATCAAAGAATACCAATGACATTACTAAGGGATTGACCTAAGGTATTGGCTAAGGCTAAGGCTATATAAGGAGATGGAGATCAAAGTGTTAAGCGTGCAAGTCATGGGTTATTAATGTGTACTCTGATCTGAAATAGGTATGCACCAAGGAGCATGGTAGGGTTCAAATATGATAGATTTGAAAGTATAATAGACTAATGAATATGCTTGCTTGACCTTTTATGATTATGACTAACAATGATAGAATTGTGGTGGTAATGATACACTGACATGAATGTGTGATAGTAAGGTTTGCAGAGTGCGTGTTGTGATTGTAGTGAAGGAATGACTCAATGATTACAAATATATACGTTAGTTTGTCTTTGCGAAATCGCGTACATACACGGATCTGCCTCTACGTAGTCACATATACATTATGCGAAAGTTTAGAATCTATACGCACGTGTTAATGATAAGAAGTGCATACATACACATATGTGCTCTATAGAAGTCACATATATATGCTATGTTTTTTCAATATGAACTATTGATGATGTTTGATCAGTTCTGTCCATTTGTTGTTGTTTGTCGATGATGTCTCTATCATGATAATTTGTGTTTGATAGTATTGATTGGGTTAAATAAGACTTGTTATATTGATCAATGATTGAGTTAGTATTGATGTATCTGTTTTGATTCAATATTCAATGTCTGATCCAGTGATTCAGCTTGATAGAAATCTCATTAGTCATTGTTTTGAGATCTATATGCATGTAGCCTTCAAGGGAAGTGTGAACATACGTGGGTATGATTCAAAACAATAGTGTATACCTTTTGACATATGATTGATAAGGATTTGTAGTGATAGGATCTGATTTATGTGATGAACAATATATGGTCTAGTATACCTGTGAATGGTTGTGTAGTAATATGATCTAATATGAATTGGTTTGATCTAGTTGCATTGGTTGATTGTTATTCAATGATTAATTTGTCGATTCAGTTATTTCAGTGATTTGGTGAGTTGATACAATGATTAGTTTCAAAAAAATTATCTGATATTAGGCTTAAATGATGGAAGTGGGTCTAGTTTGAAAATATGATGAAAAGTGGTCTACAGGTTTGATGTTTTGAGTTAGGTGGATCCAATATGAAATATTATGAAACATGGTCCACAGAGGTGCTGAGGGTTGAATCCTTTAGTGATGATGTCGAAGCTTCCTTCTAGTAGTAGTTGGAGAATTTGTACAGGGGGTAGGAGCTTTCTTCCGGTAGGAGACAATAAGCGAGATCAGTGGGTTGGAGCTCTCTTCCAGTGGGTGCTAGAGAATGAGAGAAGGTTGTAGCCTTCTGCAGGTGGGTCTATGTGTATTGGTATGAGTCTGTGTTAGTACAAGATTGTAAGATACTTTCCTTTATAATAAAAGATGAAGACTGAGACGACGACAACGGTGGTTTTCTCCTACATTGAGTTTCCACCTAAAAATCTTGGTGTCCTCATGTGTTGTTATGTTTCTTATGTGTGATGATTTATTATATTCTTACTACTCATGGTTGTTGTTTAATTAAAGGCTAATGAAGTAATGATACACAGGTTAAAGTTGAATATATGATGAAATGAATGAAAAAATTAGTTAACTAGATATATTTGGTTTACTGTATGACAATAGCGTACATAAATCTAAATAAGAAATGAAAAGTTGAACTTTGTTTATAACATTCATTTATATATAAGAAAAAATTATTTAGCAAAATGGTCCATTATTTTTAATAAATTTAAAAAATTAGATTCATGCCACGTGGCTCCCCACCCACCAATTTCTTAGGGATTTGAGATTATTCCAATTCTAACAAGTTCCTCATTATTATTTATAACATATATATATATATATATATATATATATATATATATATATATATAGAGAGAGAGAGAGAGAGAGAGAGAGAGAGAGAATTTATTTAGCAAAATGGTCCATTACTTTTAATTAATTTAAAAAATTAGATTCATGCAACGTGGCTCCATACCCACCAATTCCTAGGAATTTGAGATTATCCAAATTCTAATAATTTCCTCCATGATAAGTTATTCATTATTATTTATAACATTCTTTTATATATAACCAAATATATAACAAGGTATTTTCCTACGTCTTCACTAGGGTGCAAATAAATTTCATCCATTTCAGTGTTAAGATGTCCCTCACCATGTTCGAAGATCATATTGTCTACCCCAATATTATGCTCATGCTCGAATAATGTGGACTACAAGTTGTAAAAAAATTTAAAATGCAAAATTTGAAAGAAAAAAAAGTTTGCATCTCAAACATAAAATTGATAGAAAAATATAGCCCAAATATAAAATAATAACATTACTTGAAATGCTTAAACATGTCTTAACCATGAAAACTTATTTCTTTTCATTGTGCATATTAGTTAACATTGAAATGTTTTACTTATGAAGTACATTGTTTATATTAATAAGCTCCATGCTAAGTTCCTTCATAATTAATAAATTATGAAATTATGAAATTATGTTTGATGTTTTCAAATGTATTTTTATTTTTAAAAATTAAAATGCATTATATTGTAAATTGATTATAAGTAAAATAGATGATATATATATATATATATATATATATATATATATATCTATATATATATCTATATATATATATATATATATATATATAGATATATATATATATATAATTATCGAATTTTGAAATATATCATACATTAAAAATTGTAAATTTATAGATTTAAAATTTCATCAATAATGTTTCACATGTTATATTTTTTTAAATTTAATATATTCAAATGAAATTATGGTAAATGAATTTATGAATTTACAAATGCTTATTTCGTTTCATTTTATTTTATATGAATTTTTTTTTTGAAAAATTCATTATTTATTATTCATTTGTTTTAAGATTTTGCACTATATTTTGAATTTGTTTTTCATTAAAAAAACTATAAAATAATAATTTATAGGGTTTATTAATCTAAGGCTTCATATTCTTATGGTATAATATTATTCATAGGGTTTATAATATTAATCTTTGGGTTTAATATAAATTCATTGGGTTTATAATGATGGTCAACCATGGTCTAACGTCACATTGCGATAAAGATTTTCCCATTATGAAAATCAATCAATGTTGCATTGTCACAAGCATTGTCTCAATATGAAAAAAAATCATTATCTATTATTCGTTTGTTTTCAAGATTTTGCACTATATTTTGATTTTTTTTCATTACAAAAAACTATAAAATAATAATTTATAGGGTTTGTTAGAGCCTAGATTTGCCTCAGGCTGAAAAGACAAGGTTCTAGGTCCACATCAAACCACGCTCAACCTCGTAGCTAGCCCTACGAGGATAGGAGAGGGCTCTCTCCGGGTCAATCTCAGCAAAAGATAATAAATGGGGTTGGAGATGACTCATTTAGCAACTAATTTTAGGCTGGGTATGAAGTGCAAGGATTTGATTTGATTTTTTGGGAGTTTTGTTAGAAAAAAGGGACAAGCAAATTTTGGGTCTGGGGATGAGGCCAGATTTTTGCAGAGTTCGGGTAGGGGCAAGATAGGCAGTAGTTTTGATGCTTTGGATTGAATGAAAGGGTGGATCAGACTAGTGAGGAGCCAAGGAGGGCAAGAGGGTTTCAAGAGTCCTCCTCAAACAGATGAAAACATGAAGAATTAAAAAAAATATCCAGGCAGATCATAGCAGTCCAATGAATTCTACCTTAATAACTCATTTGTTTAATTGCAGAAGACAAGAGAAGGGAAATTGATACACATAAACATCAGTGAAATTACAAATACATAGAGAAACACACCATCAAAACATAGAGCCACATGGATCCCAACAAGTGTTGCAAAACCCTAGTCTTTCCTTTGCGAAAATTGCAGAAATGAAATGTACAATAGAGTGCCAAGCAATCCCAAGTGTCCAACCTTGAAAATGACATAGAAATTACATAGTATAGACAAGCCAAACCTATTCCCTTGCCTCTAGGGGTCGATCTCATCATTCTAGGAGTTTTTTGAACTAATTCTAAACAAGGAACTGAAATCTAGGTAGTCAAACAACTTACCCCTATATGCTAGGAAACGGATTCATTCATTAAATTTTCACTTTTTAGTGAATGAATCTTCTAGAACAAGTAAATATGTGCCAAAATTACATCATAGTCATCAAGTTACATCAAGATAGATCAATAATTACATCAAAAAGTAAAACTGGTCAAAACTGGGCGAAATTTTGAGCTGTTGAGTGAAAAACAGGCCAAAATTCTCTATGCGTCACGCCAAAATCTGTATGCATAGCACAACTTTGGATCTGACTTTGAGGCACTTCCCGAAGTCCAAATTGAGCCCAAGATAGCTCGTTGGAAAGCCCTGCCTGTCTACTTTCCAACCCAACCTTCATCCTCAACATTAAAACTGAGACATTGTTGATTGGTGGGAAGGAGTTTTTTCTTCCTTTGCCTATTGTGGACAAAAACCTCTCTCAGTTTTTCCAAATTCATCTTTCCTTGCTCAGAAACATCATTTGAGTAAAACCTACGTCGATGTGCAGAACAAGAGATTTGTCGAAATGAAGCGAAATGAAGGGGATAGGGAGCTTCTAAATTCTTGAGGAAATTTTGGGAAGTAGGGAGGGATGTTAGGAAGTAGGAGAAAGTGTAATCTTAGAAATTGAGTGAGGGGAAGGGGTCCAAAAGGGAAAAACACAGGCCTAGCCTAGAAAATAGGGTTTGTAGCAAGAAACTAGGGTTTGCGCGAAAATGAGGAATTTGGGGGATCTCAGTGATGGGAAGTGTTTAATAAGGTACATTAAGGATAGGGGAAGGTGTATGAACATCAGGATACAAGTTTTGTTGATGATTTGACCGTCCAAGAGAAATTGCCTTCAAAACACTAGGAGAGGGAAATGACCTTACCTAGGCGCAACCGAAGCATCAACATGGTGTAAAATGACCCATTGGAACCTGACATGATGATGAAAACCCTCTGAATGATGGTACACTCAGCTGAATGGTGACATGGACTGACATTTGGACAATTTTGAAAGGAGTAAAAGCAAACTCTAGACCTAATGCCTAGTGACCAAAGTTTGCTTGAAGATTCATTGAAATGACAAAATTTGGCCTTGACACCTTAAAATCACTTTGTAAGAGCCTTTTTGATCACTATAGGAAGGCTGCAAAGACTGACACTAACAGGGTTTATTAATCTAAGGCTTCATATTTCTAGGGCATAATATTATTCATAGGGTTTATAATATTAATCTTCGGCTTTAATATAAATCCACTAGGTTTATAATCATGGTCAACTGTGGTCCAACGTCACATTGCGATAGATATTTTCTCAATATGAAAATCAACCAATGTCGCATTGTGACAAGCATTGTCTCAATATGAAAATCAACCATGGTCAACCATGTTCCAATGTCGCATTGTGACAAAGGTTGTCTCAACTATGGTCAAACATGGTCAATCATGGTCAATCATGATAAGATTGTCTCTTGGCCCAATGTCACATTGTCACAACCATGGTCATCCATGGTCAACCATGGTCCAACATCGCATTGTGACACAAATTGTCTCAATATGGAGATCAACTATGGTCAACGATGGCCAACCATTATCCAACGTCGCATTGCAACAAAAGTTGTCACAATATGAAAATCAAACATCGTTAACCATATTCCAACGTCGCATTGTGACAAATATTTATCTTAGGTTTTATAATATTTATCTTAGGGTTTATATTCCTTGGGTTTATAATATTTATCCCTTGGGTTTAATATTATTCCCTTGGTTTTATAATATTTATCTTGGGGTTTATATACCTTGGGTTTATTATATTAATCCCTTGGGTTTAATATTATTCCCTTGGGTTTATATTATCAATCTGTTGGGTTTTTAGTATTAATCCCTTGGCTTTATTATTCCCTTGGATTTATAATATCAATCCTTTTAAGGTTTATATACCTTGCATTTATAATATTAATCCCTTGGGTTTATAATACCTTTGGGTTCAACCATGATCACATTGAGACAAAGACTATCTCTTGGTTCAACGCCACATTGTCACGACCATGGTCAACCATGGTCTAATGTCGCATTGTGAGAAATCTTGTCTCAATATAGAGTTCAACCATGGTCAACGATGGTCAACCATTGTCCAACGTCACATTGTGACAAACGTTGTCTTAATATGAAAATCAATCATGGTCAACCATATTCCAACATCGCATTATGAAAAATATTTATCTTAGGGTTTATATTCCTTGGGTTTATAATATTTATCCCTTGGCTTTAATATTATTCCCTTGGGTTTATAATATTAATCCTTTGGGTTTAATATTATTCTGTTGGGTTTATATTATCAATCCATTGGGTTTTTAGTATTAATCCCTTCGGTTTATTATATCAATCCCTTTAGGGTTTATATACCTTGCATTTATAATATTAATCCCTTGGGTTTAATATTATTCCCTAAGTTTATAATACCTTTGGATTTTAGAATTAATTTGTTGGCTTTATTATTCCCTTCGGTTTATTTGGTTCATACTCCTAGGGTATAATATTATTCATAGGGTTTATAATATTAATCCTAGGGTTTGATATAAATCCCTTGGGTTTATAATTATGGCCATCCATGGTCAACGATGGTCCAATGTCACAATGTGCCAAATATTATCGCAATATGAAAATCAACCATGGTCAAACGTCAGATTGTGACAAATGTCTCAGTATGAAAATCAATGATGGTAAATCATGGTCAACCATGTTTATTTTAGGTTTTATTTGTCTCAATATGAAAATCAATCATGGTCAACCATATTCCAACATCACATTATGACAAATATTTATGTTAGGGTTTATAATATTTATCTTAGGGTTTATATTCCTTGGGTTTATAATATTTATCCCTTGGGTTTAATATTATTCTTTTGCGTTTATATTATCAATTCGTTGGGTTTTTAATCCCTTGGATTTTTAGTATTAATCCCTTGGGTTTATTATTCTCTCGGGTTTATAATATCAATCCCTTTAGGGTTTATATACCTTGCATTTATAATATTAATCCATTGGGTTTAATATTATTCCCTTGGGCTTATAATAATTTTGGTTCAATCATGGTCAACCATGGTCACATTGTGACAAAGACTATCTCTTGGTCCAACGTCATTGTCACAATGATGGTCATCCATGGTCAACCATGGTCCAACGTTGCATTGTCATAAAGATTATCTCAATATGGAGATCAACCATTGTCCAACGTCACATTGTGAAAAACGTTGTCTTAGTATGAAAATCGATCATGGTCAACCATATTCCAATGTTACATTGTGACAAATATTTATATTAGAGTTTATAATATTTATCTTAGGGTTTATATTCCTCGGTTTATAATATTTATCCCTTGGGGTTAATATTATTCCCTTGGGTTTATAACCCTTTTGGTTTATTATTCCCTTAGGTTTATAATATTTATCTTAGCGTTTATATACCTTGGGTTTATAATATTAATCCCTTGGGTTTAATATTATTTCATTGGGTTTATATTATTAATATGTTGGGTTTTTAATCCCTTGGATTTTTAGTATTGATCCCTTGGGTTTATTATTCCCTCTGTTTTATGATATCAATCCATTTAGTGTTTATATACCTTGCATTTATAATATTAATCCCTTGGGTTCAATATTATTCCCTTGAGTTTATAATACCTTTGGGTTTTAGAATTAATCCCTTGGGTTTATTATTCCCTTCAATTTATAATTTCGATCTCTTGGGTTTACTTGGTTCATATTCCTAGGATATAATATTATTCATAAGGTTTATAATATTAATCATAGCGTTTAATATAAATCCCTTGGGTTTACAATCATTATCATCCATGGTCAACGATGTTCCAATGTCATAATGTGCCAAAGATTGTCTCAATATGAAAATCAACCATGGTCCAATGCCACATTGTGACAAACATCGTCTCGGTATGAAAAGGCATAGTCTAACTTATAGAAGAAATGACCTTTTTTCATGACCATTTTTCTGGTTAATTTTAATCAACATATGATAGCTCGATTTTTAAAAACTTGAGTTTAAATTGTTTAATTTGCATAATTCAAGTGCCCCTAGAGTTTTCTAGGGTGTTGAATACATTTATGCATTCAAAACTATATTTTAAAAAACAAAAAATCTTGAAATTGTATTGTCAGATCATTAGGGGAGTTTTGAGGTCTAAAATGGGCCTCCTAAGGAGATTATAAAATAATAGTGGAAATAATAAAATAATATTATATTACATCATCAAATTTTAGAGGGAAAAGAAGAAGAAAAAAATATTTTTCAACTCGTATTTTCAACTTACCTCCCTATGGGTTTACTCAAATTTTAAATGGAAACACTAGTTGGATGAAAAATTTGATTCCTCATCCAAGGAGTACCCATTTTTCATACTTTTGATGGACTCTGCAACACGAAAAATGAGAAAGAGATGAAAAACATGATTGCAATCACATTTTTTCATGTATTTCTCATTTTTCGTGTAGCAAGGTCCATTGAAAATATGCAACATGGGTACTCCTTGGATGAGGAATTAAATTTTGCATCCAATGAGTACTCCCACTCGAAATTTGAGTAAAACCTTATGGAGATAAGTTGCAAATATGAGTTGAAAAAATGGTTTTATTATTTTTTAATTTTTTTACTTATTTACTCCAAAAATGGCTAATCATCCCCCATGGTTGACACCATCATCTTGAATCTTATTGGTTCTTATAAAGTTTATTTTGGTTGTACATTTTTCTTAGGAGACTCATTTTAGACCTCAAAATTCCCCTAATGTTTGGTGAATTTCGGTGAAAAAAGCTATTTCGTCTATAAGTTAGACTATGCCATATAAAAATCAATGATTGTAAATCATGGTTAACCATGTTTATTTTAGGGTTTATAATATTTATCTTACTTTTTTCATAACTTGGGTTTATAATATTTATCCCTTGGGTTTAATATTATTCCCTTGCAATGAGCAATAGTAGATATTGGACACAGAGAGAGGTAGGGTCAAACATTTACGGCTATATCAAGAGTGAAATCAACAGATGGTTTGCAGATTTCACTGCCTTTTTCTTTTCAATGTTATGCACAAATGCAAGACGGTGTGAGAAGGGATTGGTTGGAAAGTGTGAATGGTCGTGATCATTATCCTATTGATTTGAATTGGTGCAACTTTTTTCAATGGTCTTGATGTGTTTTGGAAAAGGCTAGCATTTAATAACATGTTCTAGTAGAGTGTTTAAAGTTGAATTTCGTATCAACCACATTTAAATTGTTGTTTGATTTTTATTAATTTTTTATTTCATAATTACTTCATTATTATTTATTAAATGATTATTAATATAATTATTGTTATTATCTTTATATATTATTATTATTATTATTTAATATAATAGGAATAATATAATATAATTATTATTAATATGGTTCTTATATTTATATTAATATTATTGATAATAACATTAATAACATTAATTCTTAGTATTATTGATAATTAATATATGTGCTAGATATGGGCCTATCTACATTTATCAACCACATTTATTAATGTGGTTATGCTAGTTTTTATTACTATTAAACATAACGTTATATAGATAGTTTTCTAGAAAAAAATTATATCGGTAGTTGCACTATAAAACTTTGATGAGAGATTAAAAAAATGGGATTATGTAAAAAGAAAGAAAACAAATAATAATTTTAAGTGTATTATATTTTTATCAAAAAATATGGTGAGTATTCATTGTGTAATTTTATTTAAAAGTTGTTAAGTGAGAAGATGTTTAAAATGAAAAGAAAAAAACAAAAACAAAAATAGTAACACTTAAATTTTACATATGTCATCAAACAAACTTATTTTCTATTAATATATTTGTAATATTTATATAAAACTAAAATATTGCGCTGAGAGATGATCTACATCCCAGTATATAAGGGAGATTTTGTCACGTAACGTTACATTAAACAAACTTAAAAAATATATGTCGGCTAGCTAATTAATGAAAAATAAATAATAATATTGAATACATTAGCTCAATTAAACTTTTTAACAAAAAAACACATGCAAAATATTATCGCTCATAAAAGGAAGTAAAACGTAGACAAAATTAAAAAATATAAAGTGTAGACAAAATTCAAAAATACAAAAAAATTATGCTTTTGTATGAGGTAAAATTCATATAATTAAAAATTAATATGTTAAATATATAAATGATGTAAATTGATATTATTTAAAAAAAAAATGTGTATGGTAAATTTTATCCAAAGGAAAATTAATAAGCATTTCAGATATATAAATTGTGTAAATTGATATCATAGTTAAAATGTTTTTATGTAAGGTAAACTTTATCGAAATAAAAATAATAAAAAAAGACAATAAGTATTTTTATTGATCTATAAACTGTCGTGGATATTCCACTGGATAGTTCGTCACAACAGATCTAATTATATTAAAATTCTAATATTTTACACTATTATAGTTTTATTAAACTTTAAGATCTGTAGATTTAATTGTAATTAGTGCATGCATGCAGATGGAAATTATGCAGAAAAATAGAGAACAACAAAATAAGTTCACACACACACACAAGACACAAAATATGCTCTGGAAAACCCTTTCAAGAGAAAACCCAACTGGAAGGTGAGGTTGCTTCGTTCTCTTTCTATGTCTGGAAATATGGCTGCAAGTACAAACAAGTAAGGTATGTGGCCCGTGGGCTGCTACAGTGCACAAATGATCCATGTGTGCTCTTCCTCATATCCCTCTTACTATCTGTGCTCAGTTATGGAATAAATGCTCTCGAAAGAATGGAATGCCTCTTCCTCCCAGTGGCTCAGTTATAACACAACCTGATAGCCTACTAGTGGTTAAGTTTGACTATATCAACTCTTAACTACAGTTACAATATAGACACTTCTATAGTCTTTTACATCACAATCATGTGGCTAGCCCCTTTTCCATGAATAATGGGGGCTGACACGGCATCCTCCCGAATTATAAGTGTGAAAACAGTAAGGTCAACTTCTATGTGGCATAAGTTTTGCATACGGACTCCGATTGAGGCACTTCTTGCGCCATTGGAAAAATCTTTGTGTGTAGAACAATGTGAGGTGCCAAATCCTCCACAAAAGGTATGAATTGTTCCTCTTCATAGTCTAGAATGGAAGGCTCATAGAGTTTCAAATTCTCTACATTCACAACTGAGTAAATGTGTATATATGGTGGTAAACTGAGTTGATAAGCATTATCACCCACCTTTTCAAATATCTCAAAGGGAGCATACCTTAGAGCTTTTATTTTCTTACCAGGCCCCTGCAACCTCTCCTTGTTCAACTATAGCCATACTTTGTCTCCCACCTTGAACGATTTCTCTATTCTATGTTGATCATGCATGGCCTTATACCTCTTTTGTGACTTTTGCAATGTTTCATGTACCTGTATATGGATCTATCTGATTTTCTCTATAATTTTTTCAACCCTCAAAGCATCTCCTGTAAGATATTTCCTCACTCCTCCTTGTTTTCCATAGGCAATGTCCAATGGTGAAGGCGACAAATATCCAAAACAAGTTTTAAATGGGGACTTTCCTATAGAAGTGTGGATTACTCTATTGTAAGAATGTTGTATATATACCATATTTTCATCCCAAGTCTTTAGATGATTCTAGTTGTATCCCCTTAGAAGTTTCACCAAAGTCTTATTGACTATTTTTGTCTGCCCATCTGTCTATGGATGGAATTTTGTAGATCTCTTCAACTTCATGTCCATCTTCTACCACAATGTAGTCCAGAATGCACTGAGAAATCTTGTATCCTTGTTTGAAATGATGTTGCTTGGTATCCCAAAATGCACCCTGACCTGTCCAAAGAACAAGTTTGTCGCTTCTTGCCTGCTGATGGTCTTTTTACAAGGCATCAGAACACACATCTTGTTGAACTTGTCAACTACCACAAACGGGTAGTCATATCCCTTCCTAGTTGTCAGTAAACCTCCCACAAAGTCCATGGAAATTCTTTACCAAGGATGAGTAAGTACATGTAAGGGATGATATAGACCATGTTTCCTGTTACTAGGCTTGTTGGTACAATAAAGCATGCATCCTCTTATGAACCTAGCTATCTGCTCTTGCATCTTGGGCCAATACACACACATCTGCAAGTTAGCCACGATCTTCCCTACACCAAAGTGCCCTACAACCTTGGAGGTGTGAGCCTCTCTAATCAACAACAATTACTCACCTTTAGGAACACATAGCTTATCCAGCCTATAGAGTAAGCCATCTTGGAGATGGTAGTCAACGGTGTTATTGCCATTGTGGACATGAATCTGACTCTGCAACTATTGATACACCTCTTTGAAGTCCTCGTCCTCTTAATATGCCTGTTTGTATGCATCATGGGCAAATGCCTCCATGTGCATAAGAGTCCCCAAAGTTGTAATCTTCAATGTGGGTGGCCTTGAAAGAATGTCGGCCAACTTGTTTTTGTTTCCCTTCTTGTAGTTGATCATCAAATGAAATTGTTGTAAGAAACCCATCCGCTTGTAATGTTTGGTTTGTTGTAGCTTACTTTGGGCCTGCAAGTATTGTAAGGGCTGGTAATTTGTGCAGATTACTATCTCATTTCCCATCGGGTAGTGCTTCCACTTCTTCATATATTGCACCATGGAATAAATATCCTTATCATAGGTAGGGTGGTTAAGGATTACCCCATGAAATACTTGAGAATGGTAGCATACAAGCCTTCCCCCCTACATCAAGACAACTCACATAGCATACGCACTTGCATTTGTCTCCACTTCAAAGGGTCACTACAAATTTGGTAATGTTAGAACTGGTGCTTGATTGATATTCTTCTTTAACTCCTCGAAAGCCCTCTGCTGACCTTTTTCCTACTAGAAACTCTTGCCACGTGTTATTATGGAATGGAGCGGTGTTTCTACCATTGAAAACGAGGCTATGAATTTCTTCAGGCACTGTGATGCCCCAGTGAAACTCCTGACCTCGGAAACATTAGTAGGCATCAGTCATTTCATGATGGCCTCCATCTTGGAAGGATCTATCTTCAATTCTCCTCCACCAATCACATACCCCAAATACACCAAAGGTCGTTGCGCAAACTCACACTTGTTGATATTTGCTAGCAGTTGGTGCTTCTGTAATGTTTCCAACATCTACGTCAAATGTGAAATATGCTCCGCCTAGGTAGCACTATACACTAGTATATCATCCAAATAGACAATAGGAAATGAATATATAAAAGGGTGTAGTACATCATTCATTAATCTCATAAATGTAGCTGGTGCATTACATAGGCCAAATGGCATGACTAACCACTCATACAAACCTTGCCTGGTTTTGAAGGTGATCTTCCAAGTATCTTCTTCTTTGACTCGAACCTGATGATATCTAGATTTCAAGTCCAACTTGGTGAAGTATTTTGCTTGCTGCAACTGATCCAACAAATCATCTATCCTGGGTAGGGGGTATCTGTTCTTGAGCAAGATTTTGTTCAATGCCCTATAATCTATACACATCTGCCAAGTCCCAACCTTCTTTGGCACAATGATGATGGGTGACCCACATGGTGATGTACTTGGTCGAATGAAACCCTGTTCTAGCAGTTGTTGCAATTGTTTCTTCACCTCACTTGCTTCCATAGCAAACTGCATGTACAACCCAATATTTGGCAATGGGGAGTCTGACAATAACTGGATCATGTGCTCCACTTTTCTCTTAGGTGGTAATCCTTTAGGCTCTCAGAACACATCCATGCATGCCTATAACAAATCCTTCAAGCACACAAGCTTCAGTGTTTTTCTTGCACAAAGACAGTTTGTCGATCAAATCTTGATGCATTCTTGTCACAGGTTGTTCATCTGGACTTGGTCCAGTTGCAGGCTGAGCATCTCCCCCATGAAATTGCGCAATTTTGGAGGGAAACCAGCCTTCCCTCCAGAAATTGCACAATTCTAGAGGGCAACCAGCCTTCCCTCCAGAAATTGCGCAATTCTGTCTGGCAGCCTGCTAGGCTCCAGAATTGCGCAATCCTGCCAGTCAGGCTTCACCCAGAAAACTACACAATCTTTCCCAGCAGGCCTACTCATCCCAGGAATTACACAATCCCAGGCAGCAGTCAGATGCTCTGCCTAGAAATTACGCAAATCTCCTGGGAAAATAGCCCAACTCCCATCTAGAAATGTGCATTTTCTCCTAGCAGTTGGGTTGACCAGTTCCACCTAGGACCAAGGAAACTTGACTTGCATGCATGGCTTGCTTTTTCCTAGAATAGAAAAAGGAAACATGCAAAAAACATCCCTTGATTTAGGGAGCTATTTTTAGCAGCTGGAGGTTACATGAAAAGTTTGTTTTAGAAACTTTCCTCCAAGTGTCACTTTTTCCTAGATTTGTGGCATGTGCGTCATGAGCTCAAACTTATTTATTCGATGCATCAGAACTCATTCTTTCACATTGATCTTGGAGCTCTAACATCCCACAACACATCCATGACTCTTCAACACATCCAGCTCAACGATTCATGGGTAAGTGGTCTCAACTTGTCTTTTCAGCATTTCTGTCGCTTTTTGTGTTTTCGCTTGTGTGAGTGTTGTTTTCTTGATTTCTTTGAATGCTTGCTATCATTTACATGCATACTATCTTTCACTAGCACCATTTTAGTTTTCATTGCTATCTCACTGTTGTCGCATGCATGAAACTATTTTGCACAAACAGTCACCGATTTGGTGACTCGCTTCACCCACATGCATGTTGATCTGTTCACTGAATCTTTCATTCGATGTTTACATGCACGATCAATCACTTATGCTTTCACTTAGTGTCACCATGCATTCACTTTCAGATTTTCTTTCAGTTGCCCGTCGGCGGGTCTAGGCAGCCTTAGCCCGGACTCTGCCTCCCTAGACAGCATTGCGCAATCTGGAGAAGGAAGGCTCTGTCTTCCTCTCGAGAAATGCGCATTTTTGCCCAGGCACTGTCCTCTAGGACTACTTTGTGCATTCCTGAGGGACAGTGACTGTTGGCCCAAAAAATTGCATAATGCAGTCCCTAAGCCTGCAGTCATTGCCAGCTAGAATTGCACATTGCGCATTCCCAACAGTCAGTAGTCAGTTTGGATTGCGCTTTGTGCAAATCCAGTAGCCAGTCTTGCCTCCCAAACAACCCAAATTTTCTTTTGCGCAGTTCTGGCAGCGATTCACCCAGCCTCCCAGAAGAAATTGCACAATCTTTGCCTATCACTCCCCAGGTATGTGTTATGTCATTCCCCGAATTTGCTTTGGTTTTCGCTGACAGATTTCTTTCCATGCATGTCGCTTTGTCTCCAAATATTTCAGGTGTTCATCCGCCTCTTAGTAGTATGGGACTAATGGCCTCCAAGAGAGTAGGATCAAAGGACACTGATGGAAGTGCAACTGGAGCAACAGTTGAGCAAGTGTTTGCATGTCTACTGATCTATGAAGATACCAAGTTGTTTCTAGACAAGGACATCAAGCTGAAATTACAAGAGGTTAATGAAGCATTTGCAGGCACTTTTGGGAAGACCTCGAAGACCATCTGGTGTATGTGAACATTCACAAGTCTGGCTTGTACCGGATTGCATGCAGATACCCCGCATTCCCATGCGCAGACATGATACACTGGATCGACTCGCACACTGATCCTGAGACGATGACTCTAAACAGTGTCAGTGGGATGAATCTTGCCACCTTCTGGGCACAGGATTATGATGAGATGTATCAGATGTCGAAGCCCGTGATTATCATGGAGACTCCTTTCATCTTACCTAGCAGCAGTGCCAACTCCAGAGACATTTTGAAGAACTGGGTAAAGGATCCAGCTAGATTCAGGATGACACCCAACCAGATCTATAAGACGAAGATACTATAGAAGGCGTATCAATACTTGGTCATACTTGCATGTCGACTATGTGGCCAAGAAAGCATAGAAACCTTCCCAAAAAGTTGGGTGATCACGTTGGACCAATTGGTCAGAAAGGGTAAACCATGTAACTAGTTTGGCATGTTGGCTCATCAGCTAAAGGAACAGGTAACGAAGGCTCGAAAATCACCCAGATGTATGCAAGGAAAGGTCTACATGTCCGCCTACATCTTATATGCAATATGTGCCCGACAGGAGTTCCTGAGCTTGGAGTGGGCATGGTCACCGATGGAGACTGCTGTGAACACATATTGTAAGTTGTTGTCTGAATGCAGCTTTAGAGGAGTTATCACACGACTATCTGATCATTTTGTCACCCCAATTTACAAGATGATATTCGAACAAGATCCATCCTGCATGTTGAGGGCAACAATGGAGGCACCGATAGACTGCTGATTTGTATGCCTCACCGTCTGGCACCTTCATACGAATGTTCAACGTGGAGAGGCCTCAACATGTTCTACTGAAGTTTTCCTTGGACATACTCATCATGCAGGGAGTAGCATATCACATCTCGGTAGGACTGATAGCTAGACTGCACCAGAAGAATAAGGCACCTTGGCCCGCTCTTCCGTTGTGGAGTGGGTTATATGAGATCCAAAGTTTCAAGCAAGTGGATGATGAAGCAGAACAAATGAAGAAGTATCCATTCGACCTTTGAAGTTACAATCCATATGACCCACATTGTATTGTGAAAGATCATTGCATGAGAGTACAGTTCAACTGGATCCACGGGGCATTTCATTGGGTTGAGGAGGACCCATGGAGATATTGCTATAGTTTCTCCAGACCCAATGAACAGGTCAGCTTCGTTGTAGAGTGGTTAGTGAAGCAACATGAAGCAGCATCCCAGAGAGCACCAGCACTAATAGCAATAGCAGTAAAGGCAAGCATACCATTGCGTAACAAGGGTAAGAGGAAGATTGTCGATCGCATGGAGGAAGAGAAAAGTTGCAAGTTTTGAGTAGATCCACTAGTAGAGAAAGTAGCTATGGCTATAGAGGCGAAAAGGCAACAACGCGACAAGCGAATCGCTCAAAGGAAGAGGGAGAAGAGAATAATGGAGGAAACAAAGAAGGAGTTGCATGAGCTGAAGGAGCAAACTCCGGAAAGAACAAGAGTTGCACAAGCAGGAGAGGGAAGCACAACAACAACAGGTACAACACGGGGCACAACATGTGCAAACAGATGAAACAATGCCCATACAGGTAGTGTATTCATCATAACAGCTGGCATCAGGCAGACAGGGTGAACCATCGCAAGAGCAGGACTTCACTCATGAGATAGAGAAAGAACTTCAACAATTGGATACGGATATGGAGCAACAGGAATTGGAACAGGACATCGACCTTATGCCTCACCACCAAGAGGTAGACTTACCTGCTTCACCACATCTAGGTTATGAGCAAGTCTCAAGCGACCGAGGAGGCACTGAGATCCTTGAAGATCACCTGGAAGAAGAGATGCACAACATATCATTCGATGAGTCCCAACATAGAGTTGTGTAGTCTCATAGAGTGTTGACTCTGGATGATCATACATCTCCTACGCAAGTTGAGGAACAAGTGATCGTGTCTGACATGCACAAACATCCAGCAACCTTGGCCAATGCAACCAAAGTGTATGCTGAAGCCACTAGCTCAAGTGTTTGCTTTCTGATAGCTGAGAATGAGCGAATGGCTAAATAACTTCAGACAGCCAAGCAAGGAGAAGAGTTGGTGACAGCGTCTGCCCGAGATGAACTGAAGAAGGAAATACTAGATGAAGTATTGTCTGTTGACACAGTTATGTGAGCGTTGTACTCCAAGTTTGGCACCGTGCATAAGGCAGTCCATCTCAACGGATGGCAGCAACGATGTGCTAGAAGAGCATGTATCTTGATGAACTTGCATGCTGTTGTTGACTACATGCAAACATGGACGATGAGATACAAGGGAGCCCTGCTTCACTTGCCTAAGATGATGAAGGCCAGTGTGGTTGAGTTGAAGGCACGTATCCAGAGTCAAATTTGGAACTATGAAGAGCTCCCGCAACTCATCACTAGTATACAGGCTTCCCATGCACATGTGTTCAAGAGTATGGATGTTGTGGTGCACGCACATGCGATTCCATTTATTGGGACTCTCACCTAGGCGAAGAAAAAGGCACAGGTCCACCTAGAGCTTGACTCGTACTTCGACGAGTTGATACGCATTGCTACTAGACCAGAATTTCCCATCAGTGAAAACATCATGCACAAGTATGTTGTTGGTCTGGCCGCATTGAAGACAATGATGTGCATGCTTACAAACAAGTTGGACAGAGGAGACCGAGTAGTGTACCCGGATGCTATGGAGGCAAGAGTCAGGTTCCAGAAAGATGTCACCTTGGAGCACATGGACACCATCACAAACTACCAATCTTGGCATCAGTATGTTATTGTTGATCAGCGCGAGGATGTTGATGAGTTGGACTTCCATGGTTGTTTAAGTCATAGTGATGTCTAGCATGGCTTGCTCAAGCCATTTCTCTCACATTGGTACATGTGCATTGTAATGTAACATCATGTCAAGTGTAAGTCAAGTGTCGATAGATGGATGTAACAGTCATAGGGTAGATGAAGAGTCATGAGGGTAGATGAACTGTCACAAAGGAGAATGTCAAGGGTCACCCCACCCTTTGCTATAAATAGTCCCTCATAACTCATTGTATAATCTTTTGGTCAGCCAAGCTTCCGATAAGACTATCTTGGAGAGAGCTTGGACAGTATTGTAATGAGCCTTGGCTTCTCCACTATGCAGAGCTAGTACATCTATTTAGAGGAGCATGCAGTTGTGGTTGTAACGTTCCGCTATCGGAACTAGTGGTTGGACATGGATGTGTTGTATGACTGGAACTTACAATTCTTAATATAACAAGAGCCAGCATGTTTCATGCATATGTTGTATTGTATTCTATGCTATTTGGTTTACTCTAAATTATATATGTATTGGTTTGCTTATGCATGCATGTATAGCTATCTGTGTATGTATGTATGAATCTTTCTGAAATGTGTTGTTGATTTAACCATCACTTTGGATTGCTTGCTAACTTGCCTTCCATGTTGTGATGCATCTTCACTCATGTGTTCCCTTCTTAACTGTGTGCTATCACTGGTTTCCAAGGGGCGCACTTATATCAACCCCCATGTGTTAGAACCTTTCATGCACCTTCCTTGGCTTGCTGCAGCTGTCACACCCTTGCTACCAACAAAGTTATCTTACTCGCCTCTGTGCGAAATCGTGGTCAAGGCATTACCATACGACCCACTACTAGGACTCCTACACCAAACAGTCTGAGGTCTAATTGGGACTTCTTACCGAGGAGATCCCATGACATGTTAGCGGGTTCAACACCATCAAAAATTTCTTATTACACCCCTCCAGGGATGCCTTGCCTCTTATTGACTCCTCTTCAGACTGAATTTCTCTTAAAAATAATAAAACATACTTCTTGTTGGAACTGATCGATTTCTTGGCTTGCTTAGCAATTACCAATGAGATTTTTGACTTCACTTTGCGCATGTTGATAATGAACGATTTTCCATCCTTGATGAGTCGATACTGGTTGGCTCTCCTCATGAATATTGCATCACACATGTACATGTATGGATTCCAAAACATAACTACACATACATTCGTCTATGATCCTAAGTCAAACAGAGCATCAATCTTTGTCTTCTTGACCTATATCTTTATATGGAAGAGTTTGGTCATTTCTTTCTCTTCCTACTACTGAAGGCTACTCAAATTGACCTCCTTTTGCACTGATGTACAGATGATCTTCTCATCCACGTACGAGTTGCTTTCAACTTGGTTGCTCGAATTAGTGGCCATTAGATTCTTATTCTTATTATATTTCTTCTCGTTCTATGGATTTAGCTCTAGATGCAACTTCCAACACTTCTCCTCTATATGGCTATAAATGTTGCAGTGGTTGCTAGGATCTTTGCACTGGTGTGTTGTGTTGAAAAGTGTAACTAGGTTCGGTCTTCATAATGACATGTAATTATGATTTTATGTAATGAGATGTAAATAAGAAAAATAGAATTGTTATATTTACTTGCTTCATGGGTTTCATGAGCAAGGGATTTTGTTTTTGAGTCAAGACTCCCATTGAGAGTCTTTAGGATTTATTTGTCATCTAATCATAAAATACTAGAGTCATTGTCATGTAAATGAAGTCATGTTACACTTTATAAAAGCTCTATCTTGTCTATGTAAAGTATCCTCCAAGAACTTGTCATCTATCCTCTTCAAGTCAGCCTACAAAGATGGAATAACTCTCTAGATGAAGTCAGCCTAACTCCAGTAATCATGTCAGCCTAAAGGTCATATGAAGAAGTCTATAAATAGCCCAACTCGACCTCATTTGAAGACACACCTTGGACAAGTAACTTGACTTGCAAGAAGTGCGAAGAAAGGGAAGAAGCAAAAGTGCGAAGGAGGAGGAAAAAAAAGTGCGAAGAAGAGAAAGAAGATTCTTCTGGGTAATGCGAAGTTAGGGTTTCTTCTGATCAACGAAAAATACTTTCTTCTGGGACAACAAATTTTTTCTTGGGAAATGCAAAGTTAGGGCAACGAAATTTATTCTAAGACAATGAATTTTCTTCTGGGCAAGCAAAGGAGAGGTTTCTTCTGGGGCAGCAAGAGAAGGATTATTCTGGGAAGCCGAAGCATAAACCTAGAGACCAAGATTCTCTAGGGGAAGACATGGAGGATCCGTAAGAAGCATAGAGACAAAATTTCTCTAGTAGAAGTCGAGGTGAGCAGTTCAAGATCAAGAAGAAAGGCAACGAAAGGAAGAGGCAAGAGCATCAAGGTTAGTGACAAGGTTCTTGAGAGGACACTAGAGTAAAGGGTCTATGTCATGGTCTTGGTACTTATCAATTGAAGATCTAGAAGAAGAATTTTGATTGGGTTTTCCTCTCAAGAGGTGAGAGGTTTTTGCCCTGGTTGAGAAGCCTATATACTTTGTAACTTGTCTTTATTGTACATATTGGTAATTGTCTTGATAAAGAGAACACATTAATAAGCTAACGAAGAAAACATAATAAGCTAAGAAGTAAAAGTATATCACAAGCAATTATCAAGTAGAGAAATTGTTAACTTTGAATGCCCTAGATTTCTCAACATGGTATCAGAGCTTAGGTGTTGAAGACAAGAAAGGGCAGTCAAAGAAAGTAGACACACGAGAGTCAAACTTTAAAGAAGGATCAAAGCAAGTCAAAGAACACCAAGCAAGATCTTCATCAATCTAAAACCCTAGATCTAAGAATAATCCAATTATCTTCAAGAAGGAAGCACAAAATAAATACTGAAACCCTAGAAGCACTTCAGAAATCATCACATCATCAAAGGAGTGGAAGATCTTCAAGAAAGAAATAAGACTAGAACATTCAAGAAGGATCGTGAATCAAACTCTCTCTCATCAATCATTCAAGACGAAGATCCTCTGTCGACATTGAGATTAAGGTGGAAGAAAGCAGCAATCACTCAAGTAAGTATATGACTATATCTGATAATATCAAAATGTATTTTTGCAAGGAAAGCAATAAATTGGTTGGGGTTGTATATTACCTTGCATGGAAGAAAATGATAGACCTAAATCTTATTGAGAATGAGATCATGGATCATATCAAGGGATCGGTAACCCAACCTCCAAAGGAAGATACTCAAGCACATGCTAGATACATGAAAGGAGAAGTGAGATCCCAAAGGATTCTTATATAATCTATAAAAGACTCTTTAATCCCATATGCATCAAAGTTGGAGACTGCAAAAGCAATATATGAAAAATTGGTAGAGTTGTTTCTGTAAGTATTACAGGAGAGGTAATCTCATTAAGGAAAGAACTCTACAAACTGAAGATATCCAAGGAAGATGGAATAGCCTCATACTTCATGAGGATATCAGAAATTCAAGATCAACTACAAGAACTAGGAGAAGTTATGTTTGATAGAGAGATGACCACAGTGGTTCTAAATGCACTGCCAGAAGAATGGGGTAACTTTACTTCAAGTTTATATGGGAAAAAAGAGACTACTCCATTTCAAGATCTATGGTCACTCTGTCAGATCGAAGAAACCAAACTGAAGGCAAAGATTGATGTTGGACCAAATGAGTAGAATCAAGCATATATTGCTATGACAAGAAGAAAAGGAAAATTTGGAAAGTTCGGTTCTCAAAAGAAAAAGAGGAACATGGATAAAGTAAGATGCTATGGATGTCAAGAACTTGGGTACTTTAGAAGAGATTGTCCTAAACGTTGTAAGGACAAGAGGAATAGGGGAGAAAGCCCACATTACTGAAGAAGTGAAAGAGCCTGAGTCAAAGAAACTTAAGAATGAAGAAGTAAAAGATCTCTAGTATGTCTGAGATGATCTTCTTCACTAGAAGGCACCTTTCACTTGTAAGCTAGAGATAGGATGCAGTGTAAATAAGACAAAATGCATCAGATTAGAAAGTAGCATCGTGATAGAAGCATTAGAAGTAAGAACTCGTGACATGGGAAACATAAAGTAAGTCTGGTACAAATTCTATTGATTACAAGGAATGTGAAGCTCTTAGGAAACATCATTGATACTTATAGAAGGAAGCGGAGGTCATCATCGACTAGGTTCATCATAGTCAAGAAAACATCTGTCGGATGAGGATATGAAACATCCTCGAGTTTCTCTAATGGAATTATCATCAAAGGATTCACCAATCTAGAAAGGAAGCAAAGGTTTTCATCAATAATTCCAACTCGTGGGATTCAAGGGATGATGGTATGATGACATAACAATAAAGCAGGCCTGAAGGAAGAAGTTCCTTCATTCAAATGAAGCTGCTACAAGAAGTCTGGATGACCGAAATAAATATGAGGTATGTATGCTTACGTAGATTATTATGAAATTCATGTCATATGATTGCAGATGATATGGATCACTATTTCCATATTGGGAAATATGATCAAGAGAAGAAAGGATCTCCTCCTCCGAAAGATTACAACAAAGCATAAGTCACACTAGATGAAATCAACATAATATGTTCTCATATGAATCATGAGGAAGTTGATTACAATCAAGGAACTATGATTGAAAGCTCATGGGAAGGAAGTGTGAAAAGATGGGAAGAGATAGTGATAATATGCAATGAAGGAAGAAGTCATTCAACGTCCAAAGTCTAAGAAGATTTGACTAGAATATCTCCCGGAAAGATGTGAAGACTTTGATAAAAGTTGGAAAAAGATGGAGACCCTTGGCAATGAATATTTGTGGGAGATGTGTCAATATGCATGCAAGATGTTGATACTTACAGGAAGATGTCATGGTGAAAAATCATCACAAAGGTAATTTTGATTTGAAGTGTTCATTAATTATTTTTGAACTAATATCTAGATGGGTTTATGTAGGACTGCCAAAGGGAAATATGTGGATGACTTCAAAGAAGACCATATAGAAGGATGTAATGTCCCTTCGAAAATATGGCATGAAAGCAGAATCACATGAAGCAAAGCTAGATGAAAATCAGATGGATCACTTTCTAATGAGTTGAGGACATGACTAACTCATGAATAAAAGTGATGGATGATATGTGCCCAATGGAGAAGTGCCCAAAGATGAAGACTCCCTGATGAAGAAGAAATTCACGACATTGAAGGAAGGAGCTCTTCAAGCAGTTGGTTGTTTTAGGATGTTCACATGAGGAGCTGTGGTAGGTCCCTAGTTAAGAAGGAGCCTAAAAATAAGTTTCCTACTTGGAAGAAACTTGGAAAATTCCTAAGCAGGGAGCTTAGGTATATTCCTTTGTGATAGGAATGAGTACATTCCTTTAATGGAATATGTCCTGATTTGAAAAGGAGAGATAAACATGTCGTTCTGGTCTTCACTTGGGAAGACAAAATGGAGGATTTTGTAATCATTTGTCATATGATGCTCTTTGAGGATGAGATAGGGCATCCAACAGTAAGAGTAGTCGTGGAGGACCGATATTCTTTGTGGGACTAGGGATTCTAAGAAAATAATAGTCCTCATGGAGCATATCCTGAGAGAACCCGGGTGGGGTATGTTCCAAGAGAGACAATGATGAGTGTGTCTATAAATCATTGGTCTCATGAGCATTGTGCTTTGATCTTGTGGAGAGATAGAGTTGTTAGTCAAGGCCTTGCTATATAACAATGTTGGTTGATATGATGTTATACAAATGAGTTACAAATCCGAATTCTTCTTATTAGAGATTCTTGAGATTGAGAAATTCCAAGTACCATTATGAATAACTCCCTAGTTAAGAGGGAGTGTTGAAAAGTGTAACTAGGTTCGATCTTCATAATGACATGTAATTATGATTTTATGTAATGAGATGTAAATAAGAAAATAGAATTATTATATTGACTTGCTTCATGGGTTTCATGAGCAAGGAATTTTATTTTTGAGTCAAGACACCCATTGAGAGTCTTTAGGATTTATTTGTCATCTAGTCATAAAATACTAGAGTCATTGTCATGTAAATGAAGTCATGTTACACTTTGTAAAACATCTATCTTGTCTATGTAAAGTATCCTCCAAGAACTTGTCATCTATCCTCTTCAAGTCAGCCTACAAAGATGGAAGAACTCTCTAGATGAAGTCAACCTAACTCCAACAATCACGTCGGCCTAAAGGTCATATGAAGAAGTGTATAAATAGCCCAATCCAGCCTCGTATGAAGACACACCTTGGACAAGTAAATCGACTTGCAAGAAGTGCGAAGAAAGGGAAGAAGCAGAAGTGTAAAGAAGGAGGAAAACAAAAGTGTGAAGAAGAGAAAGAAGATTCTTCTAGGTAATGCGAAGTTAGGGTTTCTTCTGGATCAATGAAAAATACTTTCTTCTAGGACAATGAAGTTTCTTTTGGGCAATGCCAAGTTAGGGCAACAAAGTTTATTTTGGGCAAGCAAAGGAGAGGTTTCTTCTGGGGCAGCAAGAGAAGGATTCTTATGGGAAGCCGAAGCATAGACCTAGAGACCAAGATTCTCTAGGGGAAGACGTGGCGGAGCAGTAAGAAGGATAGAAACCGAGTTTCTCTAGTAGAAGCTGAGGTGAGAAGTTTAAGATCAAGAAGAAAGGCAAGGAAAGGAAGAGGCAAGAGCATCAAGGTTAGTGACAAGGTTCTTGAGAGGATACTAGAGTCAAGCGTCTGTGTCATGGTCTTGGTACTTATCAATTGAAGATCTAGAAGAATAATTTTGATCAGGTTTTCCTCTCAAGAGGTGAGAGCTTTTGGCCCTGGCTGAGAAGCCTATATACTGTGTCACTTGTCTTTATTGTGCATATTGGTAATTGCCTTGATGAAGAGAACCCATTAATAATCTAACAAAGAAAAGATCATAAGATAAGAAGTAAAAGTATATCACAAGAAATTATCAAGTAGAGAAATTGTTAACTTTGAATGCCCTATATTTATCAACATGTTGTGGTTGTCATCTTTTTATATTTCCCCCTTTTTGTTTCTTCTTTCCTTCCTTAGAAGTGTCTTGTTGCTCCTTCTAGTTCGATCCACTTTATTGCGCTCTCTTCAGACATATATTCTCCAGGTATTGTGCCTGTACACATGTCGTGTCCACCGATTTGGGCTTGAATAGCATCACTTGTTCACACATATGGCGGTGCAGACCCTCCAAATACTTGAGGAGTACATCTAGGTTCTTTGGAGAGATACCCAACATTATAGCCATCTTTCTGAATTCTGTGGTGTACTCCTACATGCTTTGACCTAGTTTTTGCCTAAAGTAATGCCACTAGATCCATTGGTCCTCCATGCACCGAATGGGATAAAATTGTGACTTAATGAGGGTTTTGAAATCCTCCCACTTAGTCAATGGAGGTTCTCCTTCCAACCTTAGGGTTTTCGTGTGGATCTCCTACCAAGTCAGTGCACGACCCTCCAATTTCAGCCGTGCAAATGAGGTCTTTTGCCCTTCCTCGATCCAATGGACGTTGAAATAAACTTCCAGTTGTTACAACCAATGGTTCAACTTCAGAGCATCAATCTCACCATGGTACATCTTGATATTGAATTTTGCTTCCATTTTAAACAAGGATTGATTCACGACACTCGAATTGGGTTGATCTTTTATGGGTTCTTTCTTCGGTTGGTTCTCTATATCATCCCGATCTCCCAATCCCCCTTCTGATTTTTCCTCTACATTCGAACCCCTATCTTCTCCAAATATCCCAAGCTTATTGTTCAAGACCGCCATGATGAGGTTTACATTGCAATTTATGTCTACAACTTGTTGTTCCAGTGACGAAAACCGCACCTCTACAGGATCACGAAGGTCATTTACATATTCATCGACCATGATTAGGGTTTTATGATTTTTGACCCTGCCAACCTAGATCCCATACAAACTCCACAAAATACCCAAAGAAACTTGCTCTAATACCAATATGATCCGTAAATTGTCGTGGATATTCCACTCGATAGTTTGTCACAACATATCTAATTATATTAAAAATATGAGATTCTACACTATTATAGTATTATTAAACTTTAAGATTTGTAGATTTAACTGTAATTACTGCATGCATGTGAATGGAAATTATGCAGAAAAATGGAGAACAACAAAATATCTCTCACACACACATAAGACACAAAATATATTATGGGAAACCCTTTCGGGAGAAAACCCAGCTAGAAGGTGAGGCTGCTTCGTTCTTTTTCTCTATCTGGAAATATGGCTACAGGTACAAAGAACTAAGGCTTGTGGCCCATGGGCCACTAGAGTGCAAAATTCCTCCTTGTGTGCTCTACCTCTTATCCCTCTTGGCTATATTTGCTCAACTATGGAACAAATGCTCTCAAAAGAATGGAATGCCTCTTCCTCCTAGTGGCTCGGTTATAGCACAACCTGATAGCCTACTAGTGGTTAAGTTTGACTACATCAACTCTTAACTAGAGTTATAATATAGACACTTCTAGAGTCTTTTACATCACAATCATGTGACTAGTCCATTTTCCATGAATAATGGGGACTGACGTGACATCCTCCCGAATTATAGGTGTGAAAACAAGAAGGTTAACTTCTGAGTGGCATAACTTTTGAATACAAACTCAGATTAACGTGCTTCTTGTGTCGTTGGAAAGATATCTCTGTGTAGTAAAACATTAAAAGGTGTGGTGCCAAAGCGACAAATATTTAACCCCAAAAAATGTAGTTTGATGCCTCAAAATGCTCTTGGGATGTTTGAGACCACATTTCGCCAAATTGGGTCCTGCTAGCAAAAATGGTCCCATGAGCTCATACCTCCACTTTTTCCACTCTGAATGCATTGAGATGGATGATAAACAATATAATGATCCAATCCAGATCATTTATATACAAGGAGGATTTGAATCTTGGATTTCACATTACTTCTATCGCCAATCGAGCTACCCTCGAGACACAAATGAAAAATAATTTAAATGTAAAACAAAGTTACAATTTTTTAGATAATTCAAGCCAGCCTAAATCCATCTTAACTCCAGATCTACCAAGCACTAAGAGGGATCAAAGCTCTTGAGATGCAAACCTCTTTTAGAGTGAAAATAGCTCTGATCCCTTTGGGCACTTGGTAGATATGAGTTAAGATGGATCTAGGCTGGTTAATATATCAATAATCAAGTTATTTAATTTATAAATAAAATTAAAAAATAAAGTGAAATATATTCAATTTGATTTAAATTTATAATAAAAAAAAACTTGAAAGTAAATTTATATTAATTCATATTTTTAATTAGTTATATATTTTTATAAAATGAAATGATTATTTAAAAATAAATATGTATAAAAAAATCAATTACACACATAGGTACAACTTTGTATATTCCATATGATAAACATACATATATTGTCAACAGTATATACATCCATCATGTCACTTGTCAGCATTGAACCCTAGGTGGGGAGGATTCTATACCTCCCAACCACATGGAATACACCCAATTGACTTTATATATATATTTCCATTCAAATTGTAAAGTGTGTTTCACTCCTTTTTACGAATTTGTGTTAAAAATAGTTCTAATTATATTGTACTTTTATTAAATGTTTCAATACATTTAATGTTTTGATGATAATTTTACTTCAATGTTGTCTCAATACTCTTTAAAATATTAATGATGATTTTTATAACACTTTAAGATAGTCGCAATGGTTTTGTTCCCGCATGTTATTCTAGCATATAACATGTACTTTTTTACGCCGAAGGTGTCTCTCCGTGGGGTTGGGTTGGGCAGACACTATTCATCCTAGCCAATAAGATCCATCCATTTTCATCTCCCTCCATATAACCATTTTTTACCACATGGCATTCTGAATAGTGCAATATGCCAACTTCACCACCAACATCTCTTGACACTCTAAAGAGTGCAAGCTGTCAACCTCACCACCAACAACTCTGACCTAGTCAACACATAACTTTCCAAGAACGACCAAAGAAGGCAGTTAGGACGCAGTCTCACACACTAAATCCGAACAGTTGGCTTATCATTTGAATCCACATTTACTCCTATAATCCTCCCTAGCATGATTCTCTTATACTCTTGCAAAGTATCCCGAAAAGTGGCATGAGGCCTTCCAAATGCCATTGAAACCCCCAAACTCTGAGTAGATCCAATAGCCATATCTGTTTTGAACTCCCCCAGAGACTTTGATATCATCAAAGCCAACAAATGTGACCATGAAAACCTTAACATCATTAGTATGTGCATTCCTAACAAAATCAAAGTAATCCTAGACCTCCCCTTCGATTCCAGGATACTAGATTAGAACCCCACATACATCCTTGGAATTACTGTAATCAAAATCCTTCAAAATAGCCTTAAGGACCTTCATATCAAGGGCGTATATCCGAATTGACATGGCTTATGCTGCAACAATGTTTTCATCGAAAAGAGAAACATTGGACATGGGAAAGGCAGTGAGATTTGTAATCATTGTTTGGAAACTCAAGAATGGCACCAACCTCCCCTAGGAAATCTTTGCCTAGTCATTTTTTTGTTTAGCTCTTTGAAGTTTTCCTCTGAGTTGTATTGACCCGTCTGGTAAAAGAAACAGTCTGAAAATTGATCCATTTTGGCTTCACAATTTGCCCTGGCACCATGGCAACATAACAAACTAGCAATTTCCTCAATACTTACTCTGGGCTTAACCAAATCTTGCAATGACAAATTTCCATCAACAAATAAACAATCACTGAAGTAGAATGTTGCTCTTCATAGTGCAACAATTTTTGTTCTTTTCTTATAATAATAACATTAGCCTCATTCCTAAAGCAGTGTCGACTAGACTAGTGGAATCTTGCATGAGGACCCATTGTGCGGCCTAGAGAGCGAGTCACTAGGCTTTAGGACCTTGATGGAGATCGAGCTCGAGCCGTAATGGAAATCTGGGACTGGCAGCACCATGTGGTAGAGAAAAGACAGATAGTTGGGTGTGGCATACCTAGGGCAAGGTATGTCGACACTTTCTACTATGCATAGGTTGTGAGCAATAGGATTGCGTCATGGCACTTGCATTAGAGAGTTTGGCAAACTTGCATGCATTTATCAGTAGGATCTGTTTGTGGTGCTTGGGCTCAAGAGTTTCGTATAAATTAATATTATAAAACAGTTTTATTAAATGATAAAAAAGCTTTATCTCTACAAATTTAAAGGACATGACAATGATGTTGTTGGTAATTTGGAAGTCGTATGAATTCAATGCCCTTTGTTGGAAATGCCACCATTTTTGTTCTGTTAAGTTTTGGAACAACTAGACGTCAGCGGGTGTAAAGAAATAGAGGAGCTAAGAATCACTGCCATCTTCGAAGACTATGTATTCCCCAATGCAATGAGATATTAGAGCTGCTAGGTGTGGAACATCTAATGTTTTTGGAGAGGCTCGATGCATCTAGCTATCCCAAAATTGAGTGGGATGTGGGAATAATGGAGCATAATAAATTCATGATTAAGTTGGTCCACTATTAAATATACATCATCTGAAGAAAATCATTGGCATGGGTGATGTTATGCTCCTATACCAATAGGTGTCATATTTCATGATTGGCTTGATGAGCTCTGTAATATGTTCATACCTTGCTTGTTGCAAAGGTTTTCCATATTGTCAAAAAATAAAAAAATAAAAAAAATGTAAAGTGGGTATACCCTAAAAGAAAAATCAAAGGGTAAAAAGAATAAAATGGTCAAAAAATGAGAAGAAATGAACCCCAAACAAAAATAGAGCAAGAAAGTGGGAAAATCCAAATGCCACTACTATTTTAGTTTTTGTCATAAGTAATTATGTGCAACTTGTTAATCTTATGCCACAATTGATGAAGAGTCAAACTGTTCAAACTTGGCTCTTTCATATTTCAATTTCATGCTGTAGAAATAGAGAATAAAATCTGACCAAACTGTTTAATCTTGGTAGATAAGTAGATAGGTAGAGTAAATAAAAAGGAGCTCAACAGTGTAATCTGAGCCCTTGGATGTAATAAGGTTAGACTTAGATAGATTTCCATATGTAAAAGAAAAAGTGTGATAAGGGTTTGCCAGTCTAAGTGCACCCAAATAAAGAAGAACAAATGTTAGGCTAAAGTAAGTAGGGTAGGTAGATAATGTTGCAAAATGATACTTGTGATGAAAAATACTTTTAAATGTGTTGATCTTTAATTTTCTCACCAGTGCAAGGTAGATATTACACTTGATGTAGTTCAAGTAAGACAAGGTCAAATAACTAATTTCCATTCACATTTTTCCCTAAATATTTCACTAATTCCCCTTAAAGTATTAAGGACTTTGAAAATCAAAGGGGCTTAGAGCATTTCTCTGACTTCTGGAGGGACCGGACCCTCAGCCCAATGATCTAAAAGCCTAAGTACTCAAAAAATCATCCATCCATCATTCATTTCATTTCATAAAGCTTTTCTAAGTAAAATCCTATTTTACTTAGGAAAATACACGATATTACCTAAGAAACCCCTTTTTTTATCTTTAGCCTAAGTTTGAATATATACGTGAAATGATTTAACTTGGCGCTTTTACACTTCATAGTCATATTAACCATTAATGTATTTATTATATAAATCCTGAATAAACATTTACCCTTCCCGTAATATGTAAATATATTAAAAAATCCCCAAAATGTTATATATCCCGCCCCGGTTGAATACAACCATAATTAGCATTTAAAAAAGGATTAATGAGTTAATCCGTAATTCATTAAGAACCTTAATTCCCCGCCGCACCAACGGGATTAATTAACCCTCTTGGTTAATTAATAACCTTCCTAACCACTCGCAGTCCATCGGATATGATTGATTAGTTGTTAATTATATTGGGCCTGCTGCATAATTCCCTGCCATGTCCCACGTCTGTCCACCGTTCGATCAAATCATTCCCATCCGACGGTCGACGGCGATATCGTGACCACCCTTCCTACCTCACTTTAACTCGCGATCGCATGGCGGTTTTCTGCCCGTACCAAAGCCACGCGTCGCCCGTTCCATATGCTCGCTCGCCCTCTATCTAAAACCGCCCGACTCTAAAAGTGGTGCGAACAAACGGCTTACCACCCTCCGTGTAACGATAACACATCCCATCACGTTGATGTCATCCGCCCAATAAATGCAAAAAGACCTGCCAAACTGAATTTTGTTAAATAAACAATAAAATGTCATTTTCGTTGAAGTTTTCTGTGTCCAAGCTCCCATGCAAAGTAACAACTGAATCCACTGTACCGGCTTTTCAACCACCACCTGACCAGAAAGACTCCAGCATCATGCTCTGCAGTCTGTCATTCAACCTGCAATTACACAGTTTACCTATTTAATCCAGGTATTTATACATTTTGCCCTGCAAACCTGCAATTTCAGTTTTCCACTGAGAATTCTACCAGTGAAAGCCAAAATTCAAGTTAAAGACAGTCTGTAATTACCATAAAAGACCCCAAACTATTGTTTAGTCCATTTTTTCCACAGAAAGCCCCAATTCCAGTTTGAATACACAATAACCAAACATGGAAACTCCCATAGCCCTGAATGTCGCGCCCATGAACACACCCCATAGAGACTTAGATTTTCTACCTCTGGCCGACAAAGATTTTCAAATAAAAGATTTATCCGGTGTCAGGAATCATCTTCATGCATTTTTCCAAGTCAGAGATAGTTATCTAAACAAGTCTGACATTTTTGGACTATGGGAATCTAGTCTTCCCATGTATTTCCTCCCCTCAACCCATGTTTTCCCAGATATCATTCATCACTGTTGTGCCAACTATGATCCTATCCATAGAGTAGTTACGTCCCCATCTCAGACTATTCTTTTTTCCATAACTGTTAAGTCCATTAATGAAATGATACAATTCCACTCTACTCAGCCCCTTGCTCCTCTTTCCATGGCTTGTCTACTTGAAAAGGCATCTCAATTGCCCACATCAGAGATAAGCCATATTGCTCAAACCTTCGTGCTACAAAAGCACTAGCCTAAAGGTCCACCTCCTTATCTGCAGCATTTTTTCACTGGCACTGGCAGACTCATTGTTGAAATGATATCCCTAATCATGGTATTCAATTCCAATGAATATGTTGATGATATCACCTTAGTTTTGCTATCAATTTTTATTCCAGGACAACCCCCTGCTGTCAGATATGATTATGCCACTTTCATTGCCAACAAAATCCATGATCAATTCATAAATTTGGAGAGGGAAGGAGTCTTCAAATATACATCTTTTATATACCATCTTTTGTTGTATCATCAGCCAGACAACTTTCCTTTCTCCATCAGGAAATTGGACTCAAAAGGAAATCGAAGGTCTGTGATTTTTTGGAGTTCCATATTTCATAATATCAGTGAATCCCCTTATACTTATAATGAGTTCATTGACTGGTTTGTACATCTAGCAACCACTTTATTGATAGGAGTTTCCCCTCCTAGGATCACTGGTGACATGAAGAAGATTCTGCAGCTCTCTAAACAGTACAGGATAGGTGACTGGTACCTGTATCAAAATCACACAGAAATCAGAATGTATGGGTGTGAACTTTGCCCTTTCAAGTTACCTAAATATGTGCCCATGAGATTATTTGCACTAGAATATTTTAGACAGCTTATAAATGCAGACTTAGTCCATTTTTGTAGCACAAAGAAAAAGGCTCAGCTAAGAATCAAGAACCAGTTAGGCCCTTTTGTCATCAATTCTAGGGATGCATGGCAAGAAGCTGAAAAGATTTTAGAAGACCACCTTAGATTGAAGAAAAGTTTTTGGTGGGTGCCATATGACCCAAATAGTTTCATATGTGACAGAAGGACAAAAAACAGGCTATCAGTTTATATACATCATAGGATCCCAGAAATTGAACAATTTGCAAATCAGGATGATTGGGTAGAAGGGACCCTAATAGAAGAGATTAGTGAGCAGGAAAAGATGGAAATTGCTATGAAAGATCTTGAGAAAGCCCTTGACCTGGACTCTTTTGTATAGGTATCATTCAAGCTACCTCAACAATCAGAAATTGGTACATCTTCTACCAGAACTTCTCAACAACCTGCACAAGAAACCAGCATACCAGTTACAGGAACTTCCAAAGGCAAAGAAGTAGAGACCACAGAGCAGGCATTAGAGAAAGCACTGAAGGAAAAGCAGGGAGAGTCGACCTCCCAGCCTCCCGAGGTAATCCCCATAGTCTCAACTGCAGTCTCCTCCACACTTGGAACAACATTAGCTCCAAATCACCCAGCAGCCACAGGAGAGGTAATCATAGGTACATCAACAGCAGGAGCAGCATCAGGAAGTAGTGCTAATTTAAGCACATAAGAATTGATAAAGGCCATGGAAGAACTAAAATTACAAGTTACAGAATTAAAATAAGCAAAATAACAATTGGATAATGTATAAAAGAAGTATGATGCCTCAAAAATAAGTGTTGCAGAAAAAACCAGGGAGATTAAAGCCTTAGAAAGGAAAGTTAAAACATTAGAACAAGAGCTCACTTTTGACAAGCCCCTGGCAGAGATCAAGAAAATCCTTTGGGCCAACATCATTTAATCTATAAATGATGTGTGGGCATCTATCCAAGTGATTTATGAACATATTGATTTAGTGAAAGCAGCACATGGAGCAATTCAATAGACAAGAGCACAGTTAGGAAAAATGCCTGAACAAGCCAACAGGCTTATACATTTTTTGAATACCAAAAATAAGGAACAACTAGAAGCACTTGGCATCCCAGATAGGACAAACACTATTTTGTAAACCAAAAGGGTGCTAACTAAAAGAACTTTGATGTAGAATCTAGAAAGAAGATGTCAAGATATGCAGGTAGAAATTAATTCTTTTATGGAGAAGTTCACAGTTTTTCAGAATAAAGGGTTACCAAGTCCTTTGCTCATCAATGATAGGTTAATGAAGCACATTGATTATGTAGATAAATTGAATAAGTATGTTGAAGATCAATCTAGTTCATCAACAAGTAGATCAGGAATAAAAGCACTTCCCACAAGCCAAGTTCTCTATAATAGCTTGGAGAACTTATTCTATATTGAACATGAGGTAAAGCACTTGTTTCAACTCCAGCCTAATTTTTTCAGATATACAGAAACTGATGAGACTCTAAGGAAACTTTAGAAACACAAATTTCCAAAGCAAAAATGGTGGGAAAACATATTGGAAATTTTGTAAATTTACTTTTGGTAAAATGTAAATTTTGGGCTTTTACCATAGCAAGATGAACAAAGATGAAGAGGGGTCAAATAGGTCGAAGTGTATCAGAACAGGTGAAAAGTATTGGTCAAAACAAGGCAGCCAACACAGAGTTACTAAAAAGGACAGTAACAAGCCAAATAAAAGGGCTTGCCTCCAGCACATTCAACGAGAAAAGGAACAACACAACATCAGTTCACTTTCTCCTATCTTCGAGACTAAGTGTCTATTTTTCTGTAAAAATAATTAGTCATCACTAGATTGTTGGAAATAATACTGAGGGGGGGGGGGTGAATCAGTATTATCAGATCAGATAAAACTTTTCAATCTCATACTCAGATTCATACACGCAGCTTCAGTTAAGGATATCAGCGTATATATGCGACTTCATTAAGGGCAACTAGCGTATATGCAGTAATCTTTTGATTCAGTTAGCTTATCTTCAGTAAATGCATCAGAACATTATTAACCATATTAACAGTAAACAGGTTCAGTATAACAGAACATATCATCACACATAAGGCACACACATGAACACCATGATATAAGGTGGAAACCCAATGTGGGTGAAAACCACCTGCTGCAAGTCGTCTCTATCTTTTCTTTAATAAGAAATTTCTTTTACAATGTGCTGGTGCAGTCCTTTACCAGCATGCAGGCTACAACCTGCAGAGGGCTACAACCCTCTTTGCACTAGCCGATCCATTTACTAGTACGTAGGTGCCTACCTACAGAATGCTCCAACCTTTATTTGTTTTCCAACTGCTACTGAAGGGAGCTACAACCCCCTTTCTCTTGTACTGGCTGATATGTTTACCAGTACGTAGGTGCCGACCTACGATCTACCCGGGACCACATTTCATACATTTTAATACTGGATCCATAAGACAATCATCATTGTAGTACAACCTGCATCATTGATCACTGAAACACTGAAACACTGTCAACAACACAGTCACCAGAACACAGAGTAGACACAGAACTCTGCAATAACCATCAGACCCATCTGCAACTTAAAATATCAAGCTTTACAATGTACACGCTACTTGGATGAACCCAACCTGCGTGTATACGCCCTTTCTCCAAGGCCAACCCGCGTACAGATCTAAAAATATTTCCTTATAACTTTGCAGCTGTACCAGACATCAATCATACTATAACACTTATAGAACATTATTTGCATCAGTATGCAGATCTAGAATAAGCATAATCAACCATATAAAGATAGTTCATTTCAAACCATTTGATCCCGATCTCTCCTTAGATCTTATTCTCCATCAACCGGTGAGATCTCTCCTTAGCTCAGATCAAGCAATGCATCATCAACCCATAACCTGCATACTGGATCTAATACTTCATCAGATATTCAAGACATTTAAGATACATTTGCCTAATGATCTTCTTCTCCTTATATAGCCTTAGGCCTTGCTCAATACCATGGGCCAAAACCATAGAAATCCAATACCATCAACTTCAAAACTAGGGATCAACACGTCCGTCGAGACACCATGGTCCAAAACCATAGGCACAACTTCCAAGGAATAACCGCCACGGACCAAAGATAAGTTTTCCACATACACGCTCTTTTACTGAAGCCAACCCGCGTGTACACGCGACTTGATATATAGAGAACCTGCATATACGCGACTTGGTATATAGTGAACCTGCTTGTATACGCGACTTGGTATATAGTGAACCAGCGTGTATATATTTTCTCTTCATACTTGTAGTCTGATCATCAATTCCTTGCTACTATCCTTCTGCACTATGATTTGTCATCAGTGTGATTTGCCATCAAGGACAACACTTGTCTCATAATGCCAACAATCTCCCCCTTTGGACTTGATGGCAAAGCTAACTTGTTACACTTAGAACTATCATCTGATTCCTTTGAGCTCTCCTCCATCAGTCACATCTGACATCTTTTCTGAAGATTCATCCAGTTATACATAAGTGAGATATTCTTCTATGAGAGGGTTGCCATCAAGTACAACACATGCATCATAATGCCAACAATCTTCCCCTTTGTACTTGATGGCAACAACACCAAATCACTCTCCCCCTTTGACATCAAGGGCAAAGGGTGGACCAAGATGTTCTCTTCCTTTGCTGAACATTTCACTGTCCATACTCCCCCTGAGTATCTGTTAAAATCTCTGAATGATCTCCCCCTTTGTATATGCCAAAGTGTACCAATCTGTCAATGCTCCCCCTGAGTACATGCCGAGTCTCTGTACTGTTGAAGTGTGCTGTTCATGCTCTTCCTGACTGTAGGCAAAATCTGCAAAAGATGTTCTTCAAGAAGAACATGACTCTATACATCATAAAAGACCTTCCTATCACCAAAGACTCATACATTCATCCATCTCTCAACTAAGTGAGGATATACAAAAATTGACTCATCCACCCAACCAAGTGGGGATACATCAAAAGTTTACATATGACAACCAATCACATTGCATCAATCATCCCAGGCATAGTGGGGAAACCAAAATAGGTCGTTACATGACCTTGACACCATGAAAGAGATACCACAAAAGTGATATATGACATAGAGACGAAACAACTAGACCAAGACTTATGAAAGTCACCAGCAGCATCTGATAATCACCATTCAGATCAGCAACCAAGAGATCCTTCTGTTCTCCTTTCGCCTTTGTTCCACCTGAAATCAACAACAAATGTGAACTAGAACCAAAAGCTTTAAGATAATGCCAACAATGCATCATTGGAAGATTATCTGCTCCCCCTGAACCTGTGCCAGATGATCTCTGTCAGACCCATATCAGACTTTCTGCAACCAACATCTGTCCTTGCTGATTTCCTTCAAAACTCCATATACGCGTCTGCATCCACATAAACAAGCGTATATACGCGGATAGGCCTTATGAAACTCGCGTACAACTATTTTCATATAAGCAACCTGTAAATGTCCTGCAGCAAGGTATGTCTGAACATAGATGTCAACTCCTCCTTTTAAACATCATCATGAAATCATTCACATTACATGTGAAACCACCATAGCCATTACATCAACGTCAAGATCTACATGATCCAAGTATCATTACTTGGGAACATCTGCATCAACCAACATATGTAAGTATAAACCTATCATCAAATAGATACGAACTCATCATCATGTCTCCAACAAAGTGACTTTGAGGAGTCATCCATGTATCAGCACTATGTATCTTGAGCTCAAACTCTTTTGACAAAGCTTCTTGATATCATCATCAGCAACAATCCTTATCCACATGAGTGCCTGCATCATAACTGTATGATCTTTATGCATATGACAACAGCAGTATATAAGTGACTCATCATCAAGTGAGGAAGATGTGTATTCAAGCTTTGTACTTCTCCTTGTCCTTATGAACATCACCATGTAAGCACCATATATGCATCATCAAAGAATCAACCATAAATCTGATCTGAACATCTTCTATGTAACTTCAAGAATCATATGAGAGTTTATCATAGACAACTCACAACCACATCATAGCAAGATATATCATTTAGCGATATAAGAATCATCACCAAGGATTATTAACCATAATGCCAAAAATGAATTACTAAAGGCATATGCTCCCCCTCAACCAGTGCCATCTGTTAGATCTGATCATGCATATATCAGTAATAAGCATCAAAACATCATCATCCTCAAGTTAGGATCAAAACACTTCTAGACATCATACAAGTAACAAAACATTTCCACACATCCTCAGCAGACTGTAACCAATAGAGCAAATAATAGACTGAATCATATCAGATCCTTTTTCTGATCCTATCCCCACTGCTTTTCCTCAGACTGACATATACGTGACTTTGCAGTGTCTAACTAGCGTATATACGCGACTTCCCTTTAAGGAACTTGCGTATGAGATTCAGAACACTGAAGTTTTACACTTTCAGCTCCCCCTGAGTCTGATATGTTTGTGCTGTGTTGTGTCTCAGTACATTGTGCTGACTGTACTTCCTTCTTCCTCCATATCTTCAAGTGTGATGAGGTTTTCTCCTTTTGGTGTGATGTCCATCCTTTGTTCCTGCATTCCTTTGCTATATGTCCAAGCTTGTTACATGCATAACATCTTACATGTTTCATATTCCTCCTTTAGCAATCAGCAACTTTGTGACCAAACATATTGCAAGAAAAAACAATATCCATTAAAGTACCTTGAATGTGATGATCTTTCTACATGATGGTCTTGAACCCTTCTTCTTCCACATCTAGCTGCAACATGTCCAAGATTATGACATACATAACATTCAACATTATTCATAGGAGGAGTAAAAGATTTTCTTTGAGGAGTCTTTTTCCTTTATTGTTGATGGGGTTGACCTTTCATCTCCTTGTTGATCATTTTAGTTTTCTCTTTAGAGTTACTTGCCTCACCTTGTGAACTAGATTCACCTTCAACAGATTCATGAAAACCAAGACCAGTCTTGATAGCAGGAGACCTTTGACTACTAAGAATATCATCCAAGGCTTTAGTACTATCTTGAAATCTCAAAAGTTTATCCTTTTCTTCTAATTTACCTTTCAAGATATTTACCTCAACTTGAAGTTGTTCCTCCTTTTCTAGACATTGCTTCTTCATGTCTTCTCCATCTTTCCTTCCTTCTTCCAACTGATGCCTTAGTTTGAGAATCTCCTTTTCTTGTTCTTCATTCAGATCCTACTGCATTTGACGAATTCTGAGAGCACATTCCAGTTGAGATTTTAAGCTGATATCTTCGTTTACCTGTTTTTCAATAGCTTGGAGTAGATCTTTATTCTGCTTCTTTGATTCTTCAAGATCTTTCTTTAGCGAGCGGATCGTGGCTTCAAGACTTTCATAGTAACTGGATCTATCTCTGAGCTTCTTGATGGTTGTGCTTCTTTCATTGACTTCATCTCTTAATGATGTCACTTCACCCTGCAAATTTTGACATAGATTTTCCTTGTCCTTGAGTAACTTTCTTACCTTGTTTCCTTCCTCTGATTGAGCTTTTAGTTTGGTAACTTCTTCTTTGAAAGCACATTCCCTTTTATTCAATAGATCTTGTTGATCTTTAACTTTGTCTGTAAGCCTTCTAAATACTGCCTCTATTTGATACTTTTCTTGCTCACCCATAAAAGCATGTTCAGTAGTTTCACTATCACTTCCATCACTTTCACAAGGAAATATAGCAGGAACATCAGAGGATAACACATTCATACCTGATAATGATTATGAATCTGATTCTAAATCTGAAGAACTTCTTATACCTAATCCCCAATCGACTCTCCCACTGTCATAGATCTTCTGAGATGTCTTCTTCTTCTTATGAGCTTTCTTCTTAAGCTTCTTTCCCATTGTTCCACGGATCTCCTTCAAGCGATCAAGCTTCTACCAAAGGACCGGCTCTGATACCAACTGTTGGAAATAATACTGAGAGGGGTGGGGGGCTGAATCAGTATTATCAGATCAGATAAAACTTTTCAATCTCAAACTCAGATTCATACACGCAGCTTCAGTTAAGGATATCAGCGTATATACGCGACTTCGTTAAGGGCAACTAGCGTATATGCAGTAATCTTATGATTCAGTTAGCTTATCTTCAGTAAATGCATCAGAACATTATTAACCATATTAACAGTAAACAGGTGCAGTATAACAGAACAGATCATCACACATAAGGCACACAAATGAACACCATGATATAAGGTGGAAACCCAATGTGGGTGAAAACCACCTGCTGCAAATCGTCTCTATCTTTTCTTTAATAAGAAATTTCTTTTACAATGTGTTGGTGCAGTCCTTTACCAGCACGCAGGCTACAACCTGCAGAGGGCTACAACCCTCTTTGTACTAGCCGATCCATTTACTAGTACGTAGGTGCCTACCTACAAAATGCTCCAACCTTTATTTGTTTTCCAACTGCTACTGAAGGGAGCTACAACCCCCTTTCTCTTGTACTGGCTGATATGTTTACCAGTACATAGGTGCCGACCTACGATCTACCCGGGACCACGTTTCATACATTTTCATACTGGATCCATAAGACAATCATCATTGTAGTACAACCTGCATCATTGATCACTGAAACACTGAAACACTGTCAACAACACAGTCACCAGAACACAGAGCAGACACAGAACTCTGCAATAACCATCAGACCCATCTGCAACTTAAAATATCAAGCTTTACAATTTACACGCTACTTGGATGAACCCAACCTGCGTGTATATGCCCCTTTTCCAAGGCCAACCCGCGTACAGATCTAAAAATATTTCCTTATAACTTTGCAGCTGTACCAGACATCAATCATACTATAACACTTATAGAACATTATTTGCGTCAGTATGTAGATCTAGAATAAGCATAATCAACCATATAAAGATAGTTCATTTCAAACCATTTGATCCCGATCTCTCCTTAGATCTTGTTCTCCATCAACCGGTGAGATCTCTCCTTAGCTCAGATCAAGCAATGCATCATCAACCCATAACCTGCATACTGGATCTAATACTTCATCAGATATTCAAGACATTTCAGATACATTTGCCTAATGATCTTCTTCTCCTTATATAGCCTTAGGCCTTGCTCAATACCACGGGCCAAAACCATAGAAATCCAATACCATCAACTTCAAAACTAGGGATCAACACGTCCGTCGAGACACCATGGTCCAAAACCATAGGCACAACTTCCAAGGAATAACCGCCACGGACCAAAGATAAGTTTTCCACATACACGCTCTTTTACTGAAGCCAACCTGCGTGTACACGCGACTTGATATATAGCGAACCTGCGTATACTCGACTTGGTATATAGTGAACCTGCTTGTATACGCGACTTGGTATATAGTGAACCAGCGTGTATATATTTTCTCTTTATACTTGTAGTTTGATCATCAATTCCTTGCTGCTATCCTTCTGCACTATGATTTGTCATCAGTGTGATTTGCCATCAAGGACAACACTTGTCTCATAATGCCAACAATCTCCCCGTTTGGACTTGATGGCAAAGCTAACTTGTTACACTTAGAACTATCATCTGATTCCTTTGAGTTGTCCTCCATCAGTCACATCTGACATCTTTTCTAAAGATTCATCCAGTTATACATAAGTGAGATATTCTTCTATGAGAGGGTTGCCATCAAGTACAACACATGCATCATAATGCCAACAATCTCCCCCTTTGGACTTGATGGCAACAACACCAAATCACTCTCCCCCTTTGACATCAAGGGCAAAGGGTGGACCAAGATGTTCTCTTCCTTTGCTGAACATTTCGCTGTCCATACTCCCCCTGAGTATCTGTTAAAATCTCTGAATGATCTCCCCCTTTGTATATGCCAAAGTGTACCAATCTGTCAATGCTCCCCCTGAGTACATGCCGAGTCTTTGTACTGCTGAAGTGTGCTGTTCATGCTCTTCCTGACTGTAGGCAAGATCTGCAAAAGATGTTCTTCAAGAAGAACATGACTCTATACATCATAAAAGACCTTCCTATCACCAAAGACTCATACATTCATCCATCTCTCAACTAAGTGAGGATATACAAAAATTGACTCATCCACCCAACCAAGTGGGGATACATCAAAAGTTTACATATGACAACCAATCACATTGCATCAATCATCCCAGGCATAGTGGGGAAACCAAAATAGGTCATTACATGACCTTGACACCATGAAAGAGATAACACAAAAGTGATATATGACATAGAGACGAAAGAACTAGACCAAGACTTATGAAAGTCACCAGCAGCATCTGATAATCACCATTCAGATCAGCAACCAAGAGATCCTTCTATTCTCCTTTCGCTTTTGTTCCACCTGAAATCAACAACAAATGTGAACTAGAACCAAAAGCTTTAAGATAATGCCAACAATGCATCATTGGAAGATTATCTGCTCCCCCTGAACATGTGCCAGATGATCTCTGTCAAACCCATATCAGACTTTCTGCAACCAACATCTGTCCCTGCTGATTTCCTTCAAAACTCCATATACGCGTCTGCATCCACATAAACAAGCGTATATACGCGGATAGGCCTTATGAAACTCGCGTACAACTATTTTCATATCAGCAACCTGTAAATGTCCTGCAGCAAGGTATGTTTGAACATAGATGTCAACTCCTCCTTTTAAACATCATCATGAAATCATTCACATTACATGTGAAACCACCATAGCCATTACATCAACGTCAAGATCTACATGATCCAAGTATCATTACTTGGGAACATCTGCATCAACCAACATATGTAAGTATAAACCTATCATCATATAGATACGAACTCATCATCATGTCTCCAACAAAGTGACTTTGAGGAGTCATCCATGTATCAGCACTATGTATCTTGAGCTCAAACTCTTTTGACAAATCTTCTTGATATCATCATCGGCAACAATCCTTATCCACATGAGTGCCTGCATCATAACTGTATGATCTTTATGCATATGACAACAACAGTATATAAGTGACTCATCATCAAGTGAGGAAGATGTGTATTCAAGCTTTGTACTTGTCCTTGTCCTTATGAAGATCACCATGTAAGCACCATATATGCATCATCAAAGAATCAACCATAAATCTGATCTAAACATCTTCTATGTAACTTCAAGAATCATATGAGAGTTATTCATAGACAACTCACAACCACATCATAGCAAGATATATCATTTAGCCATATAAGAATCATCACCAAGGATTATTAACCATAATGCCAACAATGAATTACTAAAGGCATATGCTCCCCCTCAACCAGTGCCATCTGTTAGATCTGATCATGCATATATCAGTAATAAGCATCAAAACATCATCATCCTCAAGTTAGGATCAAAACACTTCTAGACATCATACAAGTAACAAAACATTTCCACACATCCTCAGCAGACTGTAACCAATAGAGCAAATAATAGACTGAATCATATCAGATCCTTTTTCTGATCCTATCCCCACTGCTTTTCCTCAGACTGACATATACACGACTTTGCAGTGTCTAACTAGCGTATATACGCGACTTCCCTTTAAGGAACTTGCGTATGAGATTCAGAACACTAAAGTTTTACACTTTCAGCTCCCCCTGAGTCTAATATGTCTGTGCTGTGTTGTGTCTCAGTACATTGTGCTGACTGTACTTCCTTCTTCCTCCATATCTTCAAGTGTGATGAGGTTTTCTCCTTTTGGTGTGATGTCCATCCTTTGTTCCTGCATTCCTTTGCTATATGTCCAAGCTTGTTACATGCATAACATCTTACATGTTTCATATTCCTCCTGTAGCAATCAGCAACTTTGTGACCAAACATATTGCAAGAAAAAACAATATCCATTAAAGTACCTTGAATGTGATGATCTTTCTACATGATGGTCTTGAACCCTTCTTCTTCCACATCTAGCTGCAACATGTCCAAGATTATGACATACATAACATTCAACATTATTCATAGGAGGAGTAAAATATTTTCTTTGAGGATTCTTTTTCCTTGATTGTTGATGGGGTTGACCTTTCATCTCCTTGTTGATCATTTTAGTTTTCTCTTTAGAGTTACTTGCCTCACCTTGTGAGCTAGATTCACCTTCAACAGATTCATGAAAACCAAGACCAGTCTTGATAGCAGGAGACCTTTGACTACTAAGAATATCATCCAAGGCTTTAGTACTATCTTGAAATCTCAAAAGTTTATCCTTTTCTTCTAATTTACCTTTCAAGATATTTACCTCAACTTGAAGTTGTTCCTCTTTTTCTAGACATTGCTTCTTCATGTCTTCTCCATCTTTCCTTCCTTCTTCCAACTAATGCCTTAGTTTGAGAATCTCCTTTTCTTGTTCTTCATTCAGATCCTGCTGCATTTGACGAATTCTGAGAGCACATTCCAGTTGAGATTTTAAGCTGATATCTTCGTTTACCTGTTTTTCAATAGCTTGGAGTAGATCTTTATTCTGCTTCTTTGATTCTTCAAGATCTTTCTTTAGCGAGCAGATCGTGGCTTCAAGACTTTCATAGTAACTGGATCTATCTCTGAGTTTCTTGATGGTTGTGCTTCTTTCATTGACTTCATCTCTTAATGATGTCACTTCACCCTGCAACTTTTGACATTGATTTTCCTTGTCCTTGAGTAACTTTCTTACCTTGTTTCCTTCCTCTGATTGAGCTTTTAGTTTGGTAACTTATTTTTTGAAAGCACATTCCCTTTTGTTCAATAGATCTTGTTGATCTTTAACTTTGTCTGTAAGCCTTCTAAATACTGCCTCTATTTGATACTTTTCTTGCTCACCCATAAAAGCATGTTCAGTAGTTTCACTATCACTTCCATCACTTTCACAAGGAAATATAGCAGGGACATCGGAGGATAACACATTCATACCTGATAATGATTCTGAATCTGATTCTAAATCTGAAGAACTTCTTATACCTAATCCCCAATCGACTCTCCCACTGTCATAGATCTTCTGAGATGTCTTCTTCTTCTTATGAGCTTTCTTCTTAAGCTTCTTTCCCATTGTTCCACGGATCTCCTTCAAGCGATCAAGCTTCTACCAAAGGACCTGCTCTGATACCAACTGTTGGAAATAATACTGAGAGGGGGGGGGTGAATCAGTATTATCAAATCAGATAAAACTTTTCAATCTCATACTCAGATTCATACACGCAGCTTCAGTTAAGGATATCAGCGTATATACGCGACTTCGTTAAGGGCAACTAGCGTATATGCAGTAATCTTATGATTCAGTTAGCTTATCTTCAGTAAATGCATCAGAACATTATTAACCATATTAACAGTAAACAGGTGCAGTATAACAGAACAGATCATCACACATAAGGCACACACATGAACACCATGATATAAGGTGGAAACCCAATGTGGGTGAAAACCACCTGCTGCAAGTCGTCTCTATCTTTTCTTTAATAAGAAATTTCTTTTACAATGTGCTGGTGCAGTCCTTTACCAGCACGCAGGCTACAACCTGCAGAGGGCTACAACCCTCTTTGTACTAGCCGATCCATTTACTAGTACGTAGGTGCCTACCTACAGAATGCTCCAACCTTTATTTGTTTTCCAACTGCTACTGAAGGGAGCTACAACCCCCTTTCTCTTGTACTGGCTGATATGTTTACCAGTACGTAGGTGCCGGCCTACGATCTACCTGGGACCACGTTTCATACATTTTCATACTGGATCCATAAGACAATCATCATTGTAGTACAACCTGCATCATTGATCACTGAAACACTGAAACACTGTCAACAACACAGTCACCAGAACACAGAGCAGACACAGAACTCTGCAATAACCATCAGACCCATCTGCAACTTAAAATATCAAGCTTTACAATGTACACGCTACTTGGATGAACCCAACCTGCATGTATACGCCCTTTTTCCAAGGCCAACCCGCGTACAGATCTAAAAATATTTCCTTATAACTTTGTAGCTGTACCAGACATCAATCATATTATAACACTTATAGAACATTATTTGCATCAGTTTGCAGATCTAGAATAAGCATAATCAACCATATAAAGATAGTTCATTTCAAACCATTTGATCCCGATCTCTCCTTAGATCTTGTTCTCCATCAACCGGTGAGATCTCTCCTTAGCACAGATCAAGCAATGCATCATCAACCCATAACCTGCATACTGGATCTAATACTTCATCAGATATTCAAGACATTTCAGATACATTTGCCTAATGATCTTCTTCTCCTTATATAGCCTTAGGCCTTGCTCAATACCACGGGCCAAAACCATAGAAATCCAATACCATCAACTTCAAAACTAGGGATCAACACGTCCATCGAGACACCATGGTCCAAAACCATAGGCACAACTTCCAAGGAATAACCGCCACGGACCAAAGATAAGTTTTCCACATACACGCTCTTTTACTGAAGCCAACCTGCGTGTACACGCGACTTGATATATAGCGAACCTGCGTATACGCGACTTGGTATATAGTGAACCTGCTTGTATATGCGACTTGGTATATAGTGAACCATCGTGTATATATTTTCTCTTCATACTTGTAGTCTCATCATCAATTCCTTGCTACTATCCTTCTGCACTATGATTTGTCATCAATGTGATTTGCCATCAAGGACAACACTTGTCTCATAATGCCAACAATCTCCCCCTTTGGACTTGATGGCAAAGCTAACTTGTTACACTTAGAACTATCATCTGATTCCTTTGAGCTGTCCTCCATCAGTCACATCTGACATCTTTTCTGAAGATTCATCCAGTTATACATAAGTGAGATATTCTTCTATGAGAGGGTTTCCATCAAGTACAACACATGCATCATAATGCCAACAATTATATCTCACTCTGTTATGAGATATTTTTGTATAAATACCCCCTTAATTGGAGCATTGAGGGTGGATTCTTAGACATTGCCGTATTATTGACTATTTTGGAATAAAGTGTTGATTGGACCAACTTTGTGGCTTGCTGGATGAAGAATTGAAGCTAAGGACTTTTCTCAGAATTCTTGAATCAAACACTGGATCGATAAGTTATCTAAACCTTGTGTTTTAAAGTTTTCCTTGTTTAAAATATCATCTATGTCTCACATCTGAATGATAAATGAAAAAAAATAACTCAGAATTTGCTTAATTGCACTATGTTTTCAATCGTTATTGTTCTCTATGTTTTCTTCTGAACTAGTATAAACAGTGAATTCTTAATTGCTCATGTTTCCTAGTTTATTCATCTTAATCATTTAGTAAAGAATTCTTAATTGCTCTTTATTGATGGTTAGTCATGTTCTACTCTTTTAAAGCATGTTAAAGGATTCTTAGTTGCCCTTTAACTCTTTAAGCCCATCCCATATTTAAGTCTATAATTGTTCCTTGTTTGACTACCTTGCTCTGTTAAACCATCCTTTGTGAAGAAACCAAGTCCAGTTAAGCCATTTTCTTTGACTCCATCAGCCCAATGGACTAAGCTACTCAGTCTTACCCCTTTGCTATTGAATCTCACCACCCAAACTCAAACAAAACCTCTAAACTTCACAACTAGCCTAATATCTTTTAAAAACCAAGCTAAATCATAAAGAGAGAGCCCTCTCTAAGTACAGATTGGCTAGAATCTGTACTTAAAAGTTGGTTTGTGGTTACCTCGGACCCCTTTCCTCTTCCCAACAACTTCTAGGAAAATCTGAGTGATAACAGGTGAAAACAAAAGCCATCATCCTGACTAAATTTGTTGTCGCTACACATTTATGACACTTGGTTAATTCTTTAGTTTCCACTTTACAATAAGGTTGGCATTATTTGTGAAAGATATATGACATTCATTGAATCCACTTTATTTCAATGCAATACATGCTACACCAAGTTGCGTCGTCAAATGTACGTGTAGTCATACATTTTATATATCTCATTTTTTTTTCAAATAATCTTTATTGAGCTGAGAGGCTCATTCTACAACCCGATATGAGGGTGAAGTGCAAGTATGTTTGTCCCCAACGTGGAGTTTACACATGTCCCTCTTAAAATAAAAATAAATTATTCTCTAAATAGAAAAGCAATGTCCACTAAAAAAATGAATATGTTATGGATGTTTAGTTAGTTTTCCATATGATATAATATAATTTCTTGTAAAGTAATTAGAAGTAAAAAAAATGTTAAAAGAAAATGTTTTAATGTTGCATATAATAAAAATATTCAATGTGAGTGATCCATAAAATATTTTAATATGAATTAATATTGATGTATACTTGAAAATATATTAACAACCATATGATATTATATAATTTCATGTAAAGTAATTAGAAGTAAAAAAAATGTTAAAAGAAGAAATTAATATTGCATATAATAAAAATATTCACTGAGGGTGATCCATAAAATATTTTAATATGAATTAATATTGATGTATATTTGAAAATATATTAACGACCAAAAAACCATTTTAATGTGCACATGTTATGTAAAATATTTTAATATCAACTATGTTCATGTACTCTATAACAGTGAAAAATACAACTTAAACACCATAAAAAATAATTGCCAGTGAAAAAATTTGATTCCTCTGGTCTCATATTAGATTTGTGCTTAACATAGATTTATGCTGGTATAATATTTATTCTATTAAAAATAAAAACATTTAAATTTAGTGATTTAACTTTTAAATATAATTCCTGAATTTTTTATTCCTTTTGTATATCTTTACACCTTTAAAAACGATTACTAATTAAATTTAAAAATAATCTTCCCATCTACCCTAACCGATCACCCACCCTATCTACCCATCTACCCTACCCCATAACCCTATCTCAGGGTTGGTACCATACCACGACAAAACTATAATGATTTTATGATTGCACATGAGATAGCATTCCACAATAAAACTATAATAATTTTATGATTGCCAGCATTCCACAAGGTCAATTCACAGTCAGGGAAAGTAGCTCAGATCTAATAGTACTTGATATGTGCAATAGGTTCTAGCTGGTCCACGTTCTCTGCTAACAGGTTGTTCCCATTGAGCTTTCAAGTATCATTTCAGAATTTTGTTTTGTTTGCATAATACTTTGGATATGTGACAGCGGCATTCGGCTTTAGAGCACTAGCGGTTGTTCCCATTGAGCTTTCAAGTATCATTTCAGAATTTTGTGACAGCGGCATTCGGCTTTAGAGCACTAGCGGGAATCACGCGTTAGCTTCAATTTCGTAAGAGAAAAACAGAACATCAAACATAAAAAAAGAGGAAAGGACAGAAAGAAGAGAACTCTCCTTTGTACACTGAGAGGAACCGGGCGTAGACAGGTAGTTGGGTGATTCACCTACCAAGTCCCAAGCAGTAATAAGTCAAATATGCACAAGATCACTGTCCTAAATACACTTAACTACATGGTGTACATACCCCAACATAACAGATTGAGAATTTATGGAATTTAATACACTTGAGACATGATTTGTTCCAGACTAAGAAGAAGAATTAAGCTTAGAAAAGGAAGGGACAAGATGATTTACATGCAAGACGACCGGGAGCCATAATATAGTAGAGTTTTAAGGATAGTTTGTGAAGTGGATGATTAGCTAATAAAATTGGAAGACATGGCTTCTGAAAACATAGTGCAGGAAAAGATAAACATGGATTGTGAAAATGTAGCAGCAAGAGGAATCCATTTTGTGTTGGTTCATGGAGGTGAGCATGGAGCATGGTGCTGGTATAAGATTGTGGAGCTTCTTGAGAAAGATGGTCACAAGGTGTCAGCAATCGATCTGATGAGTGCTGGTACAAGTCCTGTTACAGCTGATTCCATCACCTCATTTGAGGAATATAATCAGCCTCTTATGCACTTCCTTGCCAAGCTCCCACAGACAGAAAAGGTGCTTGCATTAATTCTGGTTATAAATCCATACTTAAGGTTGAAATCATTTTCTTGTTTTCAATGGTCATTAATGTACTTTGAGGAGATTATGCTTGAACTTGACCTACATGTCCTCTTTGCAGCCCTTTAGCAATTAGACTGATAAATAAAAGTGTACCCTTCCAGATCAATAGCTAGATAAAATGGGATATCTGGCCTCAAGGGATCATTTCTTCTGAATTCCTTTCCTGTACAAATTTTGGTGAAATTTCTTTGTTAGATCTCAGCAAGCTCAAAGCCACTGAACCATCGTAGATATTGACTAACAAAATGTGCAGTAGTTGAATAAAGGATGGAGACTCGTCATTGCCGTCAGATCACTTGCTCAAGTGCAGCCACACCAACTTTTGAATTGATGCTTTGTCCAATGCTGATCATTCCTGACCTTAAACTTCTTTTAAGCCTTGGCCAGCTGTTCCTGCACCTTTGGATGGATCTACCTAATTCTCTCAACAAATTTGTTTCCTTATCTACCCCTGATTCTTCTAAATCCTTGATTGCTTGCCGCTGCTCAAGTAGAAGATGAAATGGGACCTGTAGAAGATATCTCATACATGTCTCAAAGGGTCACATGTTGGTAGATAAATGCACAGCCCAGTATTCACACTGGTGAATATATGCTAAACTCCCATCCCATGTCTTAAGGTTTTTCGATTGTATCCCGATTCCCCACAACAAATGCACCAAAATCCTATTCACCACATCAATCTGTCCATTGGTTTGTGAATTGAAGGCCATTGATCTCTGCAACTTAGTGTCCATCTGATTCCCATCATGTGGTTCATAAATTACTCAAAAACTGAGTATCTCTGTCTGACACAATTGATTTTGATAAACCAGAGTAAACCTACACAGATGAGTAAAGAATTTGCATGACTTCTTCACCTGATAGAGTCTTGCATGGGATTAAAACACACATTTTGCTATATCTTTCCACTACCAAAAATGAATAATCATGTTCTTGTTCTTGATGATTTTTGAATAAACCACCTGTGAAATCCATGGACATACTTTCCCAAGGCTGCCTAGGCACTAGCAAGGGAATGTACAGTCCTAGCTTACAGTTGGTTTGCTGGCGCAACACAGTTTACAATCTGATGCACTTTTCAATATCATTCTGCAATTTGGGACGACATACATACCCTTGCAAATTAGAGACTGTTTGGCTTAAACCAAAATGACCAGCTACCTTTAAGTTGTGGGCTTCACATATCAGACAAATTCTAGTATCTCCTTGTGGGATGCACAATCTACCATTTGATGTAACAGTCCATTCTGTCCCTCCCTTTTCACACTCTTGGTAAACTACCTTGAGTTCAGCATCCTTAACATATAATTCTTTGTAATCTTCATGAGTAAATGGTTCCAATTGCAAGACTGTACTTGCTGCCGCTACATTGGTGGCTGGTGGTCTGGAGTCTGGATAACATGCTAGCAATTTTATTTGTTATCCCCTTCTTGTATTTATTAGAAAGTCAAATCGTTGCAGAAATCCCATCCTCTTGAAATAGCAAGACTTCTTTATTTTGCTTTGAGTTTGAAAGTGCTGCCATGGTTGATGATCCATATAGCTCACTGTCTCTTTTCCCAATAGGTAGTGGTTCCATTTTTTTGTAGTTTGAAACAATGTGCTTCCATTTCTACCTCATCATAAGTCAGATAGTTCAGTAGCACCCCAGAAAATAACTGAGAATGCTAGCATGCCAGTCTTCCTCCTTGCATAAGTACTGCTCCCCAAGGCATACCCTGAGTCATCGGTTTAGATTTGAAAAAATAATTGGATGTTGGGAAATGCTAGCACTGGAACTCTGCTAATTTTCCTCTTCAACTCCTCAAAGGCATTTTCTTGTTCCTTGCCCTGTAACAAAGGCTTATTGCCAGATATCACAGAAACAAGATGTGTAGCATTTTTGAAGAAGCATGCTATAAATTTTTCATAAATATTGAGTAGCTCCAATAATACTCTGAACCTCTGTTTCATTATTTTTTCCTTAAGAGTAACAGAATAGATTATATTAGCAAAAAAAGTGCCAAAGCAGAGAAGAGACACATCCACAGTATCCTGAGACAAAATATTGTAGAAGGTTTTAAAACTATACTAGTTTAGCCAGTTTGACTGCACCTCAATCCTACTACTAGACTCCAAAAGAAGCCATATGGATACAGTCTATAGAAACTGCCATGAATACAATAACATCTGGCTGACATCAAAATTAGACTAGAAATATCTCCTAATCATCTAAAATTATCAAGTTTCTAGTAGCTGCTACTCGGTTGAGGTCAGGCAGTCCAGCTGAGGCAGATTGGGCTGAATTTGCATAAGATTTTTTGTGCTCACTTCCTTGGGCATCTCCCTGCTGTAATGCCTGAAGCTACTACACTTCATATTAGAGACGTTGCATGTCTGAATTCAGATTCTAAATTTGTTGACATTGTGGAGAGAGGATATTGGTTAGTGTTTTCGCCTGAATCGAGAAGTGATCCATTTTCCAGCCTAGCACTGCGATTTCCATCCTAGCGTCATCATCAACATCCCTCTCATCTCTGTCTGCTCCTCTCCTTTTTCCCCTTTTGTCCTCCATCACAGTGAAATGCAGAGTTTGATAATTGTTCACTGGGAAGTTGAGCACTCTATTCTGCCTGCCGATGTCAATTTCCCAATTGTCCCTATCCACAAGTGAAATCCTTCGCAGAACCCCCAAATCAAAGACATATATCACTCTTGCACTTGTTCTTGATCTGCGCGCAGATCACCGACTGTTAAATTTGCTGGAGAATCAAAAGAATGCCAGTATTAATAAATACCACCCTACAATCTGTGATCCATTCTTCGTCTAAGGAAAGGTTGCCAATAATCAAATTGCATGCAGGGTCTGCCTTGAAGAGCAGTCCGATCCTATCTTTCACCCGTTGCTTGCATGGAACAAATCCAGTGAAAAGCCATGTCTTTCCTCCAAATGATTGAATTACACTCTCCTCTGATTCCCATGATGCTGCTTTGGCTACCACGGTACCCTCCCTGACTTCAACGGCTCACCTTAACCACATTCACATGCACTCAATTCAACATTTGAATGCCATTTACTTGGCATGCATGGTGGGTTGTAATAAGATTTTTATTTTTTATTATTATATTCATCATCAATGGTCTACGGTAACATTGTTTCCTGCAGGGATCCATGGACCCTCACAGTTCCAGGAGGACCCTTACGGTAACATTGTTTCCTGCGGGGATCCATGGACCCTCACAGTTCCAGGAGGACCCTTACGGTAACATTGTTTCCTGCGGGGATCCATGGACCCTCACAGTTCCAGGAGGACCCTCACAGTTCCAGGAGGTAGTGTTAGAGCTTGATTTGCCAACTTATCTACTGCCTTGTTCAGGCCTCTTAAGACATTTTTAGCTTCGATATGAGGATTGAGGTGAGTGATCTCATGATTCTTAGATATAGTTGACGAAGACTGGAGTGCAAATGGAAGGTTCCCAATCAAGATGACGAATGGAGTTGTTAGAGTCGCATATTATAATTAGAGATCTGATTAGTAAGGATTGTCCCAAAGTAATGCCATGAAAGAGAGCATACATTTTGGCCTGATTATTAGAGGCTGTGCCTAGGCTCAATGGGTATTCCATCTCAATTTGTCCTTTAGGGACAAGAAGAACCCACCCACCCCCACATCTTTTGCCCTTGAACCTATGTGACATATTGGGTCTAGGCCACTCTAGTATTGCGTTGATCTTAGCAAGATCAAGTCTCAAATGCTGCTGAGAAAATTCACACTTCTTCGAGTTTAGAAGCAACCACTGTTTCGCAGCATTTCAAATACTAGCTTTAGGTGCTGAGTATGCTCTTCCCGTGTCTAGCTGAAAATAAGGATATCATTGAAATATACAATCACAAAGAATCTACAAATGGATGGATGATTTCATTCATGAGTCTCATAAACGTTGTCAGAGCATTGCAGAGTACAAAGAGTAGAACCAGCCTTGGTTTTAAATGTGGCTTTCAATATATCTTCCTCTTTCTTCCACACTTGATGGTACTCAGACCTAGATCCGGTTTAGTGAAATATTTTCCATTTTGTGGCTGATCAAGTAGGTCATCATAATGTTGTAGGAAGCGTCCCCCTCTCGGTTCCAAGCCCCGAAGCGCGTCCCGTGCGGATGCGTCTAGGAAGCTTCCCCGGAAGCGCGCTTCCACCTGATTTTGCCGCTTCCTGGAATTTTCCGAAGCGTGGCTTCGAAGCGCGATTCCGAAGCTTTGAAGCGTGCTTCATACGACACTTCGGGCATACGAAGCGTGGCGCTTCGGAGGGCGAAGCATACACTTCCCGTATGGTTCCGTACGATTCCTGTGGGTCCACCTTGGGTTAGGGTTAGGAATGAAGGTGCAAAAAATATAAAAAAAATATAAATACAGTAGATGCTCCCTCATGGTAATGTCAAATTCTTAAAGTAAAAGTGACATTCTCCTTTATTTTTCATTTTCATCATTTTACTTAAATTTTTAACATTACCATGAAATGACTCACGATGTTTGAGAGTGGTTCCAGTCTCATTGGACTTCATATGGAGAAAATAGAATTTCATATCCTCTTCAAAATTCAACAGACTTAACAGTTTTCAGGAATTCAGGATCAATGGGATTGTGGCATTTCATTAGATTATATCAAGTATGAAGGTATGTGATTAGCATTTAATCAAGAGCAACAAGCCCTATATGTACCCTAGTGTTGGTGGCGTTAATTTTTGAACTCCTTTGTCACGCCCTTAGCAAAAAATTACCATACAATCAAGTCAAAATCATTGATCAAGCATGTTAAGCTTTTTCTACCATATTTTAAGTCTTGAATTAGGTAGTTTGATCAAAATTGGGCAATGTTGACTAATATCCCTAGACAATCGAAGTAGAGGCAAAGGATAGATAATCTAGATTCTAGATGGTTGATGCATCTAAATGGTTGATGCTTGAATAATTAATCATTAATGTACAATGGATGCTATATCTATCTTGATTTATGCAAAAATATGCATGTTCATGTCTTCTACAACTAATTTGGTATTTGGGATGTTTGTTTTGAGTATAAATGCAAAAGAATACACACACACACACACACACACACACACACACACACATATATATATATAGCAGACGCTTCGCTTCCTAGATTTTTGGAAAATGACACCTCTGTGTCCCCACTTCGTACCCGCTTCCAAAAAACATCTGTGCTTCATGCAACATTGGGTCATCAATCCTCAATAGTATATAATGATTCATGATTGTTATATGGTAAAGTGCCCAGTGGTCAATGCTACGCCAAGTCCCATCTTTCTTGGGAACCTACACAATTGGTGCTCCACATCGGGAAGCACTTGGGCTTGGCTCCTTGATCAAGTAATTCTTGGATTTGTCTCTTGACTTCCTCTAATTCCAACAAGGACTGTATGTAGTATGTACAAACCAATATTTGGCAATGGGGAATTTAACAATCATTTAATCTCATGCCCCACCCCACATTTTGGAGGTAACCTTTTGGGCTATATTAGAGCATTTCCTTGAACTGATTTATTAAATTGTCCCACTGCTTCCTCTGCCTCTTAGTACAACTTTCACCTAAAGTCTTTGCTTCTAAACCCATCCCATCAGCTTTGGGTTTCAACACCAACATCACAAGCTTTCAACCGACATTAGTCAACCTCTTCACTTGGTCAGTTGTTACAAGAGAGATCTTTTTCTTTCCCTTGCAGGCATTGATGAGAATGGTCTTCAATTCTCGACCAATCTATATTTATGAACTCTTATGAGGAAAATGGCATCATTGTCCTACAAGTAGCGGCCGCCAAAACATGACATTTTTATGGAACAATGTCACATTCCACCTCATCCATGTAGCTCTCATTCATGGCAAATTGATCCTACGTTTTCAATTTAGTGTCTTTATGTAGCCAACCCAATGGATAAGGCTTTGGATGGTTATAGGTCTTCAATCCCAACCTCTGAACTCAAGTTTCTAAGATTAAATTCTTTTGAGTCCCTGAATCGAACGAAGCACTGATTTTTGTCTTTTAGATTTGAATTTAATGTGGAAGAGCTTTTCAGGTTCTTCTCCAGCTTGTTTTTTGCATCACTATTGCTATGTTCTGCTTTATGGTCCAAGCCAGCCTATCATCTGGGTCTGAATTGCATTCAATTTCATGTCCCTCCACAGTTGAAGTCATGTTTTTTCTTCTAATGATGTTTTCTATTTTGGGGTTGAAACACAGGGTGCAGTTTCCATCACTTTGTGTCTGTGCCTCTCAATATTGCAATGGATCATTTTGGTAGAATCATTCTATTTCTGCAAAAAAATTACTCATTTGCCTTCTTGTTTTAATTCTGAGTTTTGACAAAGCTTTCTTTCTGAGATGTATTTCCAGAGCTCTTTGTTGGCCCTTCCCCTTTAGCTGAGTGTACAATACTTTACTGCAGGCATCATCAACGTCCTTGACTTCGAACTGTCTCCTGTACCTTATTGTACCTTATTGGGTTGCACTGTATTTTACTTCACGTGCTATTTTAGAGAGTTTAGCCATGCTTCTTGCTAGTACAAGAGATACTTTGGCACTCCTTGTTACCCACCAAAACTAGGAAACCCTGTAGGAAATCTTTTTTGTCCTATCTTGGACAACAAGCTAGCCAGTAGCCCCATACATTTCTCAGTATATGATGATAAGCCATTCCTCCACCATTTGCACCAGTCATACGCCTCTCACCATCCAACATTCCTATTGAAGGAAGGTGGGTTTCCCCTCGGCATGTAATTGAACCATTTTGCAAATCAAGTGCTTTTACTTATTGTTTTAACTTTTGGGCATTCTAACATGGATAAAGAGGTGATTAGGATGATTGACCAATATTGACTGTAAACTTGTTCTCTGACCTTACCAGGGGGATTAGTCTTTGGCCCTAGTCCAGTGGGACATCCTCCAAGGCCTTAGGGTTATAAGAGGGGCACTACTTGGGAAACTTGGATTGAAGTAGCATGTCCATGACCATTCCATACTTATCACTCTTCACCATTACCTTGATTTCACATCCATCCTTTAGGTCGGCTATCATTGGTTCATTGGGATTTGGCATCCTCATATATACATCCTTGAGTTTGGGTCGGAAAACATTGCTCTAGAGGTTGATGCAACTAAAAGAAAGGTAAAATCATACGATGGCCTCAGTAAAAGAAAAAGAAAAATTAAAATGCAAATGATGGCCGAAACATTTATTAGTGTGTGGGAAAAATCCTAGCATGAGCTCTACCCCCCTCATTAGCCATCACCCAGTTCTTGAACACTAGATGCTCCATCACATAATAAAGGAACCCTTGCATGTCCCAACCCTAATGAGCAAGAATTAGACTCATCATCAAGGGGTAAATCAATGCTACATCATTAAAAGCAAGCTTGGACACCTGAGTTATGCTCCTTATCAAAGAATTATCACAAATAACTGAAAGGCACACCAGAGGAGTGGAAAATGCAGGCCAAGGAAAGGGGTAACTCATGCCTCCATGATTTCTCCCTCCATATATCTATACACTCAAGATGATGGACCTCCATTAGTGAGTCCCATGACCATGACGCCTAGCCATGAAGCATTTCCCCTCCATTGCCACCACTATTGCAAACACGTATGAATTGAATGGTTGACCTTGGACATGTCACCTCCCCTTAGGCACTGGAAAAACCTAATAGGGTTGACCATCTGGCCACCTCTAACAAGGTAGGGAACACTTTTATAGGACTTGGTCTAGTTAGATATTTGAAGGTGATCCCTGCTTGAAGTCTTATTATGCCCTTAACAATTAAGTATGGTCGACTATGATGTATCTATGGTCATTGTCTCTAATGAATGGTAACTTTCTCTTCAGTTTGAGATGGCTTTTCTAGGTGGTGCTTCACAGATTAGCAGAGGCCTTGAAGGCACACATTCCACGCCTTCACTCCACATGATGCTTGTGGAGGGGATAGAACACATGAGATCTCCAAGGCCCATAAATCTTTTGGTGAAATTCCACCCGGATTGTATTTTATTAAAATAATTAATATTTTTAATGGGGTTCTTAAGTCTAAACTTAGGAAAATTAAATTATTAATGGGTATTAATGTAAATATGGGCGAGAAGCTTCTAAGAGACAAGGATCAAGTCTAATTTAATCTTAGCCGTTGATTAGAGATTAGATCACGACCATTATTTCTCAACAGGAAAAGTATAAATAGAGGCTTGGGGTCAGTTGGAGAATACACACAGAGAGAATGAGGAAATTGATTTTCTAAGGTGAGAAGTTCTCAGGAGGGAAATCGATTGGCGAGATCTTGCAGCTAAGGGGTAATGATAGTTTGGGAATACAGACAGAGAAGCGAAGAGAGACTTGTGGAGGCTGCGCAGTAGCCGGGAGAGTTGACGTTGGGCTAGTCTAGGCCCACGCAGCCTTGACACAGAGCCAAGAGGGCCAGCGCAGAGGAAGAACTACCTTCCATGCAGAAAGTCGAGCAGCTGTCAGAAACTGTCGGAACAGCCAGGAAAGCTAACACAGTGGATAGAAGGGCTAACGCAGAGCTGACGTAGAGCCTCAGAGAGCTCCACACAGGCCCACACAGTTACTGCGAAGGGGCAACAAAGTTGTAGCCAGGGCCAACTGGATTTTGTCAGGTAAAGTGAGGTAAAACTCACTTAGGTTCTCCGCTATTGTATTTCTCTATCATTGGTTTGCCAGGAGGGAAACCAACATTTGTATTCAGAACTTCTGCTTAATAATAGAAAACCCTCAGAGCTTCTACATCAGTTTTCCCACATTGGGTTTTTCCGAGGACATTTAGTCCAAAAATAAGTGTTTCCTTTGCATGATGTCTCATTTATTTTTTAGTTCTTGATTTGTATAGTGGTGTAGGCTGCAGTGTATTTACATTTATATTTTCTGAATATTTTTTGAAAATAACTTGTTAAATGAAGAAAACAAGTAGCTAATGTAAATCAATTTACTGCAGGAGGATTTCTGGTTTATTAGATTCAGAAATTTTCACATGTTATTAGAGCGATTACAGATCAAGGAGGACTGAAGCCATCGGCAAAAGAACATAAGAAAATCTGTGTGCGAAGGCAGCTGTCCCGAGTGACAATGCAGTTTCTGGCCGAGAGAGTAGAGGAGGGGTGACACAGTCACCAAGGGAGGCTCACGCAGAGCCTGTGTCAGCCTGTTTGTGTGACGTTGTAGCTGCAAAGGGAAACACAGTGATTGTTGGGCCAACGCAGAGACTATTGAGTCTCATTTTTCCAATTGTTGGGGCTAGAGGTGCAGTGCAAACTTCATCTAGAGTTGCTAGTGGGGTGTTGATTCTGTTGGTGCAGAACAATACCTAGTGGGGCTGAAGAAAAGTAGAGGGAATCAGTTCCTCAGAAGATTTCTTGCCAAGAAATCTAGATCCAGTGCTGAGCAACAACAAAGAGAGATCAGAGAGGGTTGGTTCGACAGTTGTTAGCAGAAGGATTTCCGTGAAGGAAATCGAATTTCAGAGGGAGCTTGTTCCTTAGAGGATTTCTAACGCCAAAGAAATCCAGATCCAAGTTTTGTTGGGGCAACAACGAAAGAGGGAGAAGAGAACTTGCTCAACACTCATTTGAGTAGAGATGGCAGATAATGGACTGAGGGATCAGGACAGGTTGGATGGAGCATCCAACTTTGTCATCTGGAAGGCTAGAATCCTGGCAGTTTTGGACAAAAATAGCATCAAGGATTATGCCTTAAAGACGGTTGATGTTGATCATCTCAGAAAGTACGAGGCTCAGGAAAAAGCGAAGTGCATGATCTTGGACAGGGTCAAGGATCATGTGATCCCACATATTGTTGAGAAGGACACAATAAGGGAAATGTGGGAGGCCTTGACCAATTTGTACGAGGGAACTTCCATTCAACGGAAGATGTCGCTTGAGAGCCAACTGAGACAGTATCAAATGCAGAAGGGAGAAGAAATCGATCCCTTCCTTCTCAGGTTGCAAGGGATCCAAGACCAACTAACTTCCATAGGGTCTACACCAGATCCTGAATTCATTGTCAAGACTGCCCTATACACAGTCACTAAAGAGTGGGAAACCTTTGTCTAGAGCATCTTGGGCAGGGCTTCTCTCCACAATTGGGAGGAGATGTGGGCAGCTCTTTGATAGGAAGAGATCAAGCGGTTGACTAGGGCGAGAAGTAGTGGCAAAGGGATCAGAGCGAAGGAGGAAGAGAAGGATGCAACTCTCGCATCAGCGGGACAACAAGGGCAGTAGAAGAGGAAAAAGAAAGATATATCCAAAGTCAGATGCTTCAGATGTGGAGAACTGGGTCATTTCACCACTCAGTGCCCTCAGAAGAAGGGCAAGGAAGAGAAGTATAACTCAAAGGCTGCTCCAACACAAGCTGACAAAGAGAGCGATGATGATGATTGTGCCATGAATGTTCATGCACCTCTAGAGAAGAGGTGGGGCGATATTGAGCTGTAGTCGGGAGGACTACACTGGGTAGGATCCTTGATGTGCCCAAACTCTTGGATCACATACGGCTACGAGAGACCTTAATGACAGTAGTAGACTGATGGGAGTCAGTCGGTGTGAAGGATGATGGAGCAACAGTGGTAGAGCTAGAGTACCAAAGTCTGAAGCAACGTAGTAGAGTGTTGTAGCAGTGCGGGAGGCATAGAGTAGATATAACAGCAGTGCAGTAACATCAGAGGGTCAGCATAGATTAGCTGAAAAGGTAGCTTCAGCATCACGGGGCATCCAGACTGACCAACATGTCAGCGTTTGGGTGACTTTTCAATTGCTTACTTCTCAACAACTAAGTTGTAGTGCAGCAGTTAGCAGTGGCAGTGCCATGGGCAGCATAATGCAACATATTGAGAGGGAGCTACAGTACAGATGTAGAAGTGACAGTGGTAGTGCCATGGGTAGAAATACAGGTTGCAACAGTACAGTGGACGAGGGGCAGTAGGCCGAGCATCAACAACACAAAGGACCGATGTCGTGGATCAGTGTGATACTTCTGTTGGAAAGTATAATTAGAGCACATTCCTTGCTAAGAGGGAGTGTTGATTTTTTGGTAGCATCGAATGTGCTCTAGCTCCAAAATCTTGTGGAGGGGCTAGTACACATGAGGTCTCCAAGACCCAGAAATCGTTTGGTGAAATTCCACCCGGATTGTATTTTATTAAAATAATTAATATTTTTAATGGGGTTCCTAAGTCTAAACATAGGAAAATTAAAATATTAATAGGTATTAATGTAAATATGGGTGAGAAGCTTCTAAGAGACGAGGATCAAGTCTAATTTAATCTTAGCCGTTGATTAGAGATTAGATCACGACTGTTGATTTCTCAACAGGAAAAGCATAAATGGAGGCTTGGGGTCAGTTGGAAAATACGCACAGAGATTGAGGAAATCGATTTTATGAGGTGAGAAGTTCTTAGGAGGGAAATCGATTGGGGAGATCTTGCAGCTGAGGGGTAGTGATAGTTTGAGAATACAGACAGAGAGGAGGAGAGAGACTTGTGGAGGCAGCGCAGTAGCCGGGAGAGCTGACATTGGGCTAGTTTGGGCCCACGCAGCCTTGACGCAGAGCCAAGAGGGCCAGCGCAGAGGAAGAACTGCCTTCCACATAGAAAGTTGGGGAGTTGCCGGAACAACAGGGAAAGATGACGCAGTGGGTAGAAGGGCTGACACAAAGCCTTAGAGACCTCCACGTAGGCCCACACAGTTACAGCGAAGGGGCAGCAAAGTTGTGTAGGGGCCAACCGGATTCTGTTGGGTAAAGTGAGGTAAAACTCACTCAGGTTCTCCACTATTGTATTTCTATGTCACTGGTTTGCCGGGAGGGCAACCAACATTTGTATTCAGAACTTCTGCTTAATAAAAGAAAACCCTCTGAGCTGCTGCACCGGTTTTCTTGCATTGGGATTTCCGGGGACGTTTGGTCCAAAATAAGTGTGTCCTTTGCATGATGTCTCATTTATTTTTCAGTTCTTGATCTTTATAGTGGTGTGGGCTGCAATGTATTTACATTTATATTTTCTAAATATTTTTCGAAAATAAATTGTTAAATGAAGAAAACAAGTAGGTAATGTAATTAGTTTACTGCAGTAGGATTTCTGGTTTATTAGATTCAGAAATTTTTACAATAACCTTGCAGATGCAGTGTTGCCCCTCTATAGTAGAGCGTTGTCCATTTTAATGATAACAACAATTGATTGACACCTAAGCATATCAAATTTGGAGAAAACTTTAGCTCCTGCTATTCGGCTTATTAGGCTTCCTTTGTGGGGAATAGGATATGTATCATCTGCTAGTATAGAATTTAGAGGTTTGTAATTTATGACTAATCTGGGAACACCTCTACTCTGTTTTGAGTGTTTATTTACATAGCACCTGCTACAACTCCAAGGACTGCTAGATTCTCTGATCAATCCTCTTTTTAAGAGATCTGAGATTTCTTTTTGGCACAGAGTTCTGTACTCGTTGTTCATAGGTATAGCTCGGCTCTTGCGTGATTTTCCATCATATTCTTGTTTGAATGGCAATGAAACTCTGTGTTTTCAAAAAGCATTTGGGTTTTCAGAACAACAATCCTTTTCTAATTGCTCTCTGAGCTCTGAGATTTTTTGTTGTACCTTTGGGGACTGTAGTTGTTCTTTTATTATAAGAGAGGACTTGAAGTCTTTTAATTCTCCCAGATTTCTTTCTATCAAATTAACTTCTTGCATAGTCTGAACCATGGTGGATATTCTTGGTGTTGAAATAAAAGGCAATGTGATGGTTTGTAAGAAACCTTTGTTATCAGGGACAGATATAAAATAACCAACTCTTCCATCTTGTAATCTGGTCGATCCATGTGGTTCAACAACAAAAAGAAAAATATTGCCTAAAATACAATCAATTGGAATATTCCGACTGCAAATTTCATTTTCATACAATATCTTGAAAAACAAAGAGTTGCACTAGAGACTTCATATTGAAAATCATGTGTACCTACCCCAGTGACTTGCCTATATGCAGGTGTCTAGTATTTGGCTAGGATCACTTTTTTGTTTAAAACATTTATGTTTGCACCCGAATCTATTAAGTCATCAAATAGCAATTGTGCATAATGTCCACTATAAAGAAACCAAGGACAAATTTGAGAAGGGCTCTTAGCATTACTCTGTATGATAAATCTCTTCAACCACAAGTTACCAAATAAAGACATTTATTAAAGGTTGGCAAGATTCCATAGGTCTATGGCATCCAAATTTGGTTTCAAGTTTCAACTCCACTAGTTTAGAACTGGGCATCAACCCATGAAAGCGTTTTTCAAAACACTTTCTATGAAAGAGGTGTCAAAGAAGATTGATGCCCTAAAGATAGAGTCGAGAAAGGTAACCAACTAAGAGGGCATTGAGGATGAATTAATTGAATACTATCATACTTTATTCCTATCTCAAGGCATGAAAGATGCATGGAGGGTGGGCATGCAAATGTGCGTTGACCTTGTGCCTTGAAAAGTTTCCCCTAGGCTAGCACAAATTTACAATTAGGAATTGACTTTGCCAAAGTTGAAACTACTAATGGCAATGGCTGATAATAAATTTCATGAATGCACAATTTTCTATGTGAGTCTTTTAAAGCCACATGGGATTGTGTTGGCTGCAGCCTACTCAAGGTATACAAAGAGGCAATCTAGAATAAATGACTCATGTCTCTTATCAACAAAGGCTTCATTAAGTTCATAGCCAAAATGGGTGACCTAAAGTTGATTACTAGTGGGAATCCTATTACTCTCCTTAATGTATCCTACAAGATTTTGGCCAAGGCCTTGCGGTTTCACTAACTCTTACCATAAATCATCAAGTTGGAGCAAACTAGTTTCATCCAAGGTCAGTATATCCTTGATAATATAGTAGTTGTTTAGGAGGGTATAGAGTGGGCCAAATTCTTTGGGTTGAAGGCCCTTTTCATCAAGCTAGCATTGAGAAAGCCTCTGACTATGGAAAGTGGCCTTTCATTCTAGCCATGCCTCAGATATTAGGTTTTGGGCAATTTTTTGTCTAGGTGGTGGAAACCTTATGTGTAGGTGCTTCAACTTGTATATCTAATCCAAACAGATAATTATATAATTTTCATCTATCTTGGTACTTTTTGGGTGGAAATTTTGGAGGAATTAGCTTACAGGGTCCACTTTAGGGGCAAGTCCCACTTTGGGGTCTGTAAACCTCTAGAGTTGAATTGAGGCATCAAATGGCACTTTTTGGGGTCATAATTTGCAAGCATAGCTTGCGCCCCATCAATGTTGTTCTACACACAAAAATACTTCCAACAATGCAAAATCACCTCAATTGGAGTTTGTATGCAAAATTTATGCCTCCCAGAAATTGAGCCATCCTATTGACCTTCATGTTACCAAGTGGATGTCATGTCAACCCCCATTACTCACACATGTGGAGATAGTTATATGTGTACTTTCAAGAATATTATGAAACTTCCAAACCCCTAACATTAATTGAGGGTTAAGGCATGCAAAAACCTAACCCTAACCCTAACCGTAGATGACTATCAAGTTATGTCAAGTACTGGAAGTGGTTCCATTCTCTTGGTATTGTTATTGTTTCATAGTTGAACAAAGCATCTAGGAGTTGGATATTGAAGCATAACAAAAGAGGTAGAAGACTCTATAACAACCATTCAAGCCACAGTGTCCATGGCAACTCCATAGTGAGTGTCCCTTTCTTTGTATCTGAATTCCATAATTTCAAAAAAAAAGGTAGAGCATAGACCTCACCTTTTCACCATATTGGGTTTACTAGGTCATGCCTTGTGCTCATTTGGATTCATGGTGTGTTTGTTTTCTTGTTTCTTTCATTTCAATTTTAGCTATTTCCATAATTTAGAGTGTTATGCTAGTAATATTAATTTGAAACCTAAGGTAATAAACTACGTAATAAAATATTTTAGAATATCTTAAGGTTTGTTGTCACAATTCCAATGGAATATCCATGGTAGTATACAAATCATATCAATATCAAAGTAGTTTTCTTTGGGGTTTTGTGGGAAGTTGCAAGATCTGAGAATTGGATTAAGAAGGAAGTCTTAGAACTCTATCCATGATGGATGAGTCTAGTACTATCAAGCTGTGTCAAATACTAGAAGGGGTTGCATTCTTTTGGTATTGTTACTATTCCATAGTTGAATGGAGCATCTAGGAGTGGGATATTGAAAGCATAACAAAAGGGATAGATGACTTTGTAGCATCCATTAAAGCCACAGTCTCCATGAAAATTCTAGAGTGTCCCTTTCTTTGTACTTGAATGTCATAATTGCAAAAAAAGGAGTAGAGCGTAGGCCTCACCTCTTAGCTAGATTTTCTCCCATATTGGGTTTACCAGATCACATCTTGTGCTCTGGTGAATTATGGATTCATAGTGCGATCAGAGCTTAGCGTGAATAAGTAAGGAAGTAGGGTTGTCGAAATTACTCATTAATAGCGGGATCGGGAACCCGTCTTATGCACTACCTTGTTGGCCGACGTAGGTATATGAATTTACCAGTATATTATAAGTGCACCTAACATTACATTTCCATGATTGAATCATATTCCATCCCGGCCACCTTCGCTGTTGCTCCTATGATTATGGGCGCTTTATCTAACCGATAAGTTCCCTTCTGTTCTGTTAGCTTTCTTAGTCTCTTTTCCTCTTTATTTATGGGGGGAATCCATTTGGCTTGGGAGTGTGTAAACCTACAAGGAGACATGTCATAAATATGACTAAAAAAGTAGTTTTCTTATTTTCCCTCCAAAAATATTCTACCCTGGGGATGACATCATCATCTTAAATCCTATTGCTTCTCTTAAAGTTGATTTATCGGGTACTAGAAGCTGTATTAAGAAACAGACTTACATGAACTGACAGATATGAGTCCATAGCTCAGTTGTATTATTGCCATGCACAGAGTTCATTGCTTGCTTCTTTCATTTCGGTTTTAGTCATTTCCATAAATAGAGCATCATGCTAGTAATATTAATCTAAAATCTAAGGTAATAAACAGCATAAAAGAACATTTTAGAATATCGTAAGGTTTGTATTCACAAACTACAATGCAATATCCATAGTAGTTTACATATAATATTGATATGAAAGTAGTTTTCTTTGGTGTTTTGTGGGAAGTTACGAGATCTAGGAATTGGCTTAAGAAGAAAGTCTTAGAACCTTAGCCATGGTAGATGATTCTAGTCATAAAAACCCTCAAGATGAGGCAAAGGAGAGATTTTTGAATTTGGAAGAACAAGTTGTTGATATATCTCACGACACGGTCCTCCTCATGGTGGCTCTAGAGAACAAGTTTGTACCTTTTGGGGAGTTTGGTGGCTCTAACTAAGAAGTTGGACCAAACAAGAAATTAGGAAATAATGAAAACCCATAAAAGGAGTTGAGAAAAGAGCTATAGAAAGAGAAACCAAGTTCTAGTGTCATCACTTCTTCATAATCTCTATTTAAAATGGAAGTGAAAATGAACATCAAACCCTGGCAAGGTGAGATTGATGTTGTTAAGTTGAATTAATTGTTGCAATAGTAAGAAGTTCTTCCAATGTCCATAACATAGGAGAAGAGCAAAAGATTTCATCTCCCCAACTAAAATTAGAGTGCCATGCCCTAACCTAGGGGGAAAGCCATATAAAGAAACTTAGGCTTAAGTGGGAGGTGTTTAAAATCCTCATGAAGTTCCAATTCTACCTTATTGGGTATGTAGAGGATAGTGGATATAGTGGCATCACTTCAAGCAAAGACAAGTGAGTACACCACCAAGTTTAGAAAAATGGCAATTATGTTCGATATATCTCCCATGAATCCAAGCATACTCCTTAAGTATTTGAGAGGTCTACATAGTCATTTATGCAATCAAATGATGTCGTTTAAACCTAGGACTATTGATGAGGCTTATGTGCAAGCAAAGTACCTGGAGAATATGGGAAGAAAAAAAGGATATCCAATTGGTTCCAAACAAAAATACCACCAAGATGCTTCCAAGGAGGGAAAGAAGTGCAAAGGAAAAGATATGAAGACAACAACCACTATGGATTAGTGCAAGGATCCAAACAAACACTACAACCATTTTAATAGTAGTGGTCACACCAAAGATAAGTGTTGGAAGCTATATCTAGAATTGAATCCAAAGAACCATACAAAGGATACCAAGAAGAAGAATTTGCTAGCCATGGATTGAGGAAACTAGGTAGAGAGCAACTAAAATGTAGATGAAAAGATTTATTAGCACTGCAATGTAGAATGAGGTGAACCCGAGTAGCATTCATCACTAGAAAAGAAGGAGATGACTAAACTCTTCCATACTAAGATCTAGGTCAAGGAGACAAAGGTGGACACTTTATTCAATTCAGGTTCATAGGCCAACCTCATAGCAGAAGATCTAGTTAGCAAGCTTGGATTGGAAGTTCATGATCATCCTAAACCATATGCATTGGGATGGGTAATTAAGGATGCAGAGGTAAAGGTCACTAAATAGTGCAAGACAAAATTTACTATAAGTGCAAACTATATCGATGAAGTGGAGGTAGATGTAGTACCACTTGATATGTGTGGTGTAGTGTTTGGAAGCCCCTACATATATATGAGGGATGAAATCTTCATGAGGAGAGAAAACCTATATCGTGTGAACAAGGATGGGAAGTCTTTCATCATCAATGCACACAAAGGTACATCCAAGTTCTCTCTAGTAAGTGATAACCAAGCCAAGAATGTAGTGTGCCTAGGCAAGATAATATGGGGTACCTAGGCAAGTACCCCAAGGAGATAATGAATGTAATGTGGCCATAATAATGGAATAGGCTCACTGTGTAATTAAAAGGAAAGAATGTAATAACAAATAGTAGTGGGCATGAGACCCTTACATATACTCATGAGAAAGTATAAATACACATGATCATCATTGTATTGGATGTGTGTTAAATTGTATTGTTTTGTATCAAGAATGACTTGTGGAGTGATACCTTCCATAAAGAGTATTTGATGGTGTTACTTTACCTTAAGGGTTCTTCTTTCTATGTTCTTGGTGTTTTTCATGATGAATGTTTACATAATTTTGGTTTCTAGAGTTTATTTCAGAAGTTTTAGGGTGGATTCACTCTTATGTCTTCGAAGTTATATTGTAGAGAAATTGATTCGTTTTAGTAGAAAGCTTGTATTACTTTTCTTAGGAGAGAATCAACTAAGTGATGAATTGATAAAAGTAAAGGCATCTCTAAAGGGGTGCACTAAGAGAAGAAATGTTAGTTGGAGGAGTTGTTGTAGGCATATAGAGAAGTTTTTTAGGAGCCTAAAGGGTTAACACCTAAGAAGGAGGTGGAGCAGGAGATATGGTTGTTACCTCAATCCCCAATGCCAATTATTGGGTTTTATAGACAATCGAACCTAGAAGTAGAGGATTCAAAGAAATATTTGCAACAATTGTTCGAGCTAGGAGTAATCCGATGAGGCATTTCACCTTGTGGGTCACCTATCATCATAATATTGAAGAAGGATGTGAATTGGAAAATGTGTATCAACTATAGAGATTTGAACAAGATCATCCTCAAGAATCAATACCCTCTAACCAATAGTGATGGATTGTTAGATTAGTTGCAACATGCCAAGTACTTCACTAAGTTGTATCTCAAATCGAGATACCACCAGGTACAAGTTAAGAAAGAAGACACCTAGAAGACTTGTTAGTTTTCTTAAAACTCAACAAACTAATATGTGAATTTTACTAAGAAAATAGTTGAAACAAAACTTTAACTCTAACCCACAAATATACCGAGTTTTCTAACTACCATGCAACAAAAATAAGGAACAAATGAAGACAAACACACCATAAAATCATACACAAAAAATTTACCTAGGAAACCCCAACTAGGGAAAACCTACAAACTTGGTGGCTTCTATTAGGTTGTTTCAGCAAAAATATTGTTCAAAAATATTTATAATGAAGGGAAGACTTCCCTTGTTTTTGCAAATTCCTCAGCACGCTGATACACCCTCTCATTGCCTCTCGGCCCAATCAATCTATGCACTGTACGAACTTGTACAACTTTGTACACCCTGAATGCGACCTCCTCTGCATACTAAACACGGTTTGGCTGAAGTCTACGTTGGTCTAGAAAATATTTGATGCTATAATAGCCTCTCTTTCCACCTTGTATTTGCGCTGATCTAAAGACTTTAATTCACTGAAACACTAGCTTGAAGTGTTCTCTTATTGTTGCGTCTCTACCACCAAGTCTCTAGTGCATAATGACCAAGTTTTGTGCCCTTATTCTCTCCTAGATGTTGACCTAGCCCACCACTGCCACGAATGGCTGAGATTAAATATCCTGGGATGGTTGAGATCACTCTAATTTTTGACAAGAGGAAAATTCAAATTTTCCTAAGTCAAAAATAATAAAAAAAGTGAGATTTGTGCCTTGGCCCCACTTGTGGGTCCCTCTACCAAATTTAGTGAACTTGCTAAATTTACCTGAACCCTTCCTCGTCTTACTCCATTTAACACTCCCTCTTAGAGAGGAAGGTGTGCTAAACTACACATAGTTTGGATCTGAAATAGACAAAGCTCCCTATAGGAAAAACTTTGGTCAATATGTCCGTTGTCTGCTCTGTTGTAGGAATGTACTTAAGTCTGATCTTGCCCCTATGAACACAGTCTCCGATATGATGGTACCTAATCTCAATGTGCTTGGAGCAGTCATGGAACACTGGACTATCAGAGAGCTTAATGTAGCTCTGATTGTCAAAGTGTATGACTGTGGGCTCCAACCTTTGTCTAAAAATCCCAACAAGCAGCTTCCTCAACCAAATGGCATCACAAGTTGCTAGGATGGTAGACATGTATTTAACCTCTATTGAGCTTAGTGCCATTGATCTTTGTTTCTTGCTGAACCAGGAAACAATTGTTGACCCAACACTGAAGGTGCAAGCTGAAGTACTCTTCCTGTTTGTGGAACCCCTTGCCCAATCTGCATCTATGAAGCTTTCTAGCTTCATTCCATCTACTTGTTTGTCATAAATTCATAATCCATTGTGCCTCTAAGGTACCTGAGGATATGTTTAGCAACAACCCAATGTACTCTAGTAGGTTCAACCATGAACTAACTCGACTGGTTTACTACATAGAAAATGTTTGGTCTTATGTTCACAAGATACATCAATGACCCTCTAAGCTGCCTATAGAGAGTGGTATCAACTCTCTTGACTTTGCTAGCATCTACCTTCCTTCGTTTTGTCATCAGAGGCATGGCCATGGGCCTGCAATCCTGTATGCGAAACCTCTTGAGAATCTCCAGAGTATACTTGCCCTGTCCCAAGAAAATCTATCCATCTCCTTGCCAAACCTTCAACCTAAGGAAATAGTGCATAAGCCCTATATCCTTCATGTCAAACTCTGCTGCAAGATCCTTCTTGCAATCACTCATGAGCTTCTCATCCCCTGTCAGTATGAGATCATGTAAGTGCAACACAAGAATGAGAGGCTGCCCCCCAAAGATGATGTAGTAAAGGTTAGGGTCTGCTTCACTCTTAGTGAAGCCCGGTCCCCAAAGATAACTATCAATGCGAGAGTACCACACTTGCAGGGCCTACTTGAGCCCATAAAGAGCTCTCTTGACCCTGCACACATGTGTCTCCTTACTATGTGGCTTGAAATCCTATGGCTGCTCTATGTAAATCTCTTACTTAGCCACACCATTGAGAAAGGCAGTCTTCACATCCATATGGTGGATCTTCCACTCCATTTGTGTTGCAAGTGCTATAATGGTCCTAATTAACAAATAGTGGGCCACAGGTGCAAAAGTCTTGTTGTAGTCAATGCCCTCCACCTGAGAAAACTCTTTGGCTACGAATATAGCCTTGTACTTCCCCACGCTCCTGTCAGCTCTGTGCTCTATCTTGTAGACCCACCTGGATCCAATCAAGATCTACCCTCTGACCTTGGCACAATCTCCTAGACATCATTCTGCATGATGGAAGAGCACTCCTCCACCATAGCATTACGCCAAACCTGCTGAGAGGTTGCCTCCTTGTAGCTAGAAGCCTCTATGTCTATGGTGCCAGCCATTAATGCCATAAAACTTGAGTATCTCTATGGTTTTTTTCTCTACCTAAATGTAGAGTTGGGTGCCCCAACCTTGTCCTAAACCTTCTACTTGTGTTGTGTGTCACTGCTAGAGTGGCCCTTGCTCAATCTTCTCTCTCTTCCTGCTCTTGTGTTCTCTCCTCAAGTAACTGTTGTAAGGCTTTCCCAACAACTAGTTGTGATGTGGCCTAAGGAGTTGCCTGAGCCCCCTGCTTAGGAGCCTGTAGCTCCTCCACCTATGTTGTAGCTTGCTCATGCTCTAAGGACTTGCTGAGAGCCCTTTCCTCAAACTTATCATCATGCCTGATAACTATCTTCCTCAGTGCTAGTATGTACACGTTGTATGCCTTGGAAGTCTCACTGTAGCCCACGAAAACGCCATTTTTTGTTGTAAGCTCTAGCTTATTCTGGCTCTCTGAAGGCATGTGGCAGTAAACCAAACTGCCAAAAATCTGGAAGTGAGAAACATTTGGCTTCTTTTCGGTGGTGTAACTCATCCAAGCACCTTATGTGGACTCCTGTTTTGCAGATAGACTGTAGTGTTACATGCCTCTTCCCACAAAAATAATGGTAGTCCCTAGTCATGCAACATGGCTTTGTCCGCTCTAACAATGCTCTTGTTCTTATGCTTTGCCACCCCATTATGCTGAGGGTTATAGGGTGTGTTGAGCTCCCTCCTAATGCCTTCCTTGGCACATAAATCATTGAAGGCATTGGAAATGTACTCCCCTCCATTATCTAATCTCAATGCTTTGACCTTCTTTCCTATTTGGTTCTCCACCAACGCTTTGAACTCCTGGAACTTCGAGACCACCTCGTCTTTCTTCTTCATGAAGAAGATCCACGTCTTCCTCGAATGGTCATTAATGAAGGTGGTGTAGTACCTGTATCTCATGAGGGATGGAGAAGAGAATGGATCACATATGTTCGAATGAACTAAGTCCAAGATGCCTTTGGCTTGGTTTTCACTACTAGGAAAGGATGTCTTGCACTACTTGCCAAGTGTGCAACCCTTGCACACATCATGTTGGTCTATGTTGCACTGTGGCAACTCTATGGCTATTTCCTTGAGGATTTTCAAGGATCCATGGTGTGAATGGCCCATACGTCTGTGCCATAGCTCCCCAAGGTCTCGGCCCTACTCATGGTCCTCTTTGCTACTACTCAAGGGCATGACTATCTCAAATCGTAGCCTGTACAGGTTCTTCACCCTCACACCAATCGACTTCATGGCTCCAAAATTTAAGGGCTTGAGGTATGCCTTTCCTATGCTAAAAATGGTCTTGTAACCCTTGTCCTCTAGGGCTGAAACTGAAACAAGGTTATTTTTAAGATCTGGAACATAGGGGACCTCCTTGAGATGAAGAGGGTTACTAGACTCTCTCAAATCTGACAATACACACCCCCTTGGTCAAGTACCTGCCATCATCTCCTAGCTCAATGTGAAACTGCATGTCCTTCTCCATCAACTGGCTGAAGTATTCCTTGTTCCCAGTCATATGGCTGGATGCTCCACTATCAATATACCATATGCTGCTAGCTACTAAGCTTGCCATGCAAGCTATGAGTGAGAACTCCTTCTCAAACTTGGAGTTGAACTCCCATCTATGCCAAAGCTGCCACTTGGTCCTTGTTGGACTCCTTCCTCTGAGGACACTTGGTGGCATAGTGTCCACACTAATAACATTGGAAGAACTATATTTTGCTGAGATATTTCTTCTCTTTCTTTCCTTTGGAGCTGTACTTGCTTTTCGTCTTTCCCCCTTTGTTAGCCAGAGAAACGTTCTCCTTTTCCTCATGCTTAACATGAGCTCCAGATCTAGCCTGCCTCTAAATATCCTTCTAAATGAAATCACCCCACAACCACTCCCAGTCTGGAAGCTTCTCTTTGCCATTCATTGTGTCCTAGAAGTTGTTCCACGATTTGTGAAGCCCTAATAGTGTAAAGCTCACCAAATTTTCTTCAAGTACTGTCTCCCCCACACTAGCCAACTCATCCTTCACTTAGGTGAACCTAGTGAGATAAGAGATTATGGGCTCAGACTTGCCCATCTAGATGTTTCTTAGTTTGTCTTTGAGCACGAGTCTTTTGGCCTCACTTGAGCCCTGGTATAGGTTCAAAATGGCTGTCCACATTTCTTTGGTAGTCTTCTTGCCAGAAAGATGTGGAACAATATGGTCTTTGACTCCCTCAAGAATGATCCTTCTCGCTCTGGCATCATTCTTGTTGTGTTGAGCCAACTGCTTTGGGGATAGTTGGTGTGGTTGGCGGGTTCTCCACAAACTCCTTCACACCCTACTCCTCAAGCACCACAATATTCCTCTCCTTCCATGAGCATAAAATTGCTACTCCCTTAAAACTGTGCTCTGGTCTCAAACCTTGGAAAGACATTTTGTTGGTCGAACTCTTCAGAAACCTTAGCTAGTCTCACTGGTAAACATTGTGCTTTGTGGGTTAAAACCATAGGTCACACTGCTAGAACCCTAACACAACCCTTCACTGCATTGCGTTGTAACCTATACTTGAGGTCGAAAACATGGGTGATGGTCTTCACTTAGAGATGTGGCTCTGATACCATGTTAGTTTTCTTAAAACTCTACAAACTAATATGTGAATTTTACTAAGCAAAGAGATGAAAGATTTGAATCAACAGAAAGATTTGAATGAACTAAAATTGAATATCAATTAAGTGGCAATTCTTGCATTGCTTAATTTGCAGAAGCCTTTCAAAGTGGATATGGATGCAAGTGGAGAAACTATGGGATCAGTCTTGATGTAGGGAGGTAAGCTAGTATGCTATTATTCTAAAATGTTTCATGGTGGAGTCCTAAACTACACTACATGCAATAAGGAATTCTTAACCTTGGTTCAAGCAATTAAGAAGTGGAAGCACTATCCAATGGGAAAGGAAACCATTATCCACACTACTCACCAACCACTACAACATTTGCAAGCCTAGAGTAAGCTTTAACAAACCAAACACTACAAGTGGATGGAGTTTTTGCAATAGTTTCATCTAGTCATCAAATATAAGAATGGCAATGCCAATAATTTGGCATACATGCTTTCAAGGCCACCCACCTCCAAGATCACAAATTTGAGAATTCTTATGCACAAGAACCTTTTATCCAAGATGCATACAAATAGGTATACATGAAAGAAAGGACTTTATAGAGGTGTTTCAATAGATACAAGGCCAAAGTCATGATGAAGAAGGTGATGGTAAGGTTGACTATCATCTCTAGAATGGGATGTTCTACAAGCTAGAGAAGCTCTATCTTACTAAAGGTGAAATATCTTAGCTTATTAGAGAGCCTCACATCTCCAAGGTTGCAAGACATTTTAGTGTTGGGATGACAATTTCCAACTAATAGAGGTATGTGTATTGGCCCTATTACCCACCATTTTGTGAGTGATATCCCTAGAATTTTATTTTCTAGAGGATGGTCCTCAACAGACAGCTAGCAAGCCCCTTGTAGCCACCAACTAGCTCATTGTGCCACTTCTCCACCACCTGAGCCAGCCATGTGGTCCCTTACCCATCTGTCATGATTGTATGTTTGAAGGTGGGCCTCCCAAGCCTACCTTGTCATATGGTAATTGAGTATTGTAGTTTACTTATCATGGAAACTTTTGGGCATGGATTAATGGGGGGATTTGGCAGAAAGAGTGGGCTAGGTTTGTGCTCTTGTCCGCAACTAGGGCCAAATTTCACCTTAGGACATCTCATATGATGGAGATGATTATTGCATTGGATTCCTATTTTCGAGAGGTACAATTTTGATATAAAGATCATCTCATTCTAACAAGAAGAAATGGAATTTTGAATTTATTCTTTCTCATGGACAAATTGTCAAGGTCGGCCTCAGTCAAATGTAGGCTCAAGAAGCCCAATGGATGTGTCTCCTCACCCTCAACAAAGTGTATAAATAGAAGTGACCCTTCTCTCATTTGGACATCACTCATCTCATCACATCTTCTTCTCTCTCCTCTCTTGATTGGCTTGTACAACTTGGAGGCTCTCTACTTTGCACATGTGGAGGAAGGCATATTTCTAGATTGGTTTTGGAGGCTGAAAATTTCAGGGATTACGACATGTGTTGACCAACATTGACTTGGAGTATTTGACTAGTGTTGACTTCTATTTTGTGGGCAGAATTTTGATTTCTATAGGCTGCATTCTTTGGCACGGATTTCGAGGTGATGGGGATTGTTTGACCAAGTTGACTATTGCATTGACTTTTTGGTTTGACCGCAAAATTACAATAGACTTTGACTGGGTTGACCAAACAATTTTTAGGTTGACTTTGACTCCCTTGGCAGGCCGCAGTCTTTTGTTGTTGACCGAGCTGCTTGGAGGATGTTTTGGGGCAACTTCGACCATCGTTGACTTTCTGGTTAGGGCTGCATCGACTGCTGATTTGGCTGTTGATTTGGCATAATTGTTTTGGGCTTGTATTTCTATATTTGTACTCTCTCTCTCTCTTTGTTGAACTATTGAAGAATTATTAGAAGATTTGATTGAAGGGTTTCCCCACATTGGGGTTTGTCCCTGGAATCCGCCACATCTTGTGTCTTCTTGCCATGGCTTGTCTTTTGCATATATTTTTATGTTCTATCTGCATTTACTGTCAATGTGTATAAGTTAATGTGATTGCTACTGAAGATAATTGGAATTTTTCATTGGGTTGATAAGAAACATTGAAGTAAATTGTGCTAGAGCATAGAAAATACCATTGTTATCTAAAATTAACATGGTATCAGAGCTCAGGTGAAGACAAAGTGTTGGCATTATGGTACAAGGGTTGTCCTTGATGACAACTCACTCACAGGTCAGCTCAGATTTGATAAAGGGCAACTCACTTTGTAACAAGTCAATTCAGAGGTAATAGGGCAATGGTACAGAAGATCAGACAGTTGGAACAAAGGACTACAGATCAGAATCAAGAGGTTGAAGAAAAAGGATGTTTTAGGTCAGTTTAAGCTGTATACGTAGGTTCTCCTTGTCCAAGAAGCGTATACATGCGGGTTCACAGAAAAAAAAGAACATATACGTATGCACGCCCTTTCACATGAGGAAAAGCGCACATGGGTTGGAAAATCAAGGAAATTTAAGATTAAAGAATACTAAGGGTCAATACCATGGTATTATCCCACAATATTGAGTAGAGTAACGGTTATTTGATCCCATCCAAGAATACCACAGGTTCTAAGTGTTGTTTTGGTCCGAGGTATTGAGAAAGGCCAAAAACTATATAAGGAGGAGAAGATCAAAGGGCCAAGTGTGCAAGTGACAGGATTTCTCAAGAATACTTCTATCTGAAGTATATTTTATGTTGCAAGGGCTATAATTATGACATGATCTGAAATATTTTGTGCACCTTGGATACAATGTTGGATCAGGATCATGAGACCTGAAATGACTTATCATTGTATGATCTGATATTGGTTGGGCTAGATCTGATTGCTTACGCATGTTTTATTCTTAAATGTCATGATCTGGGTATGTCTGAAGTCTGGAATAGCAACGAAGTTGTAAGTTAGTATTTTCAGATCTATACGTTGGTTCACCTTAGTGAAGGCACGTATACACACTGGTTTGACTCCTCCATGTAGCGTATGCAAAAGAAAATCCTGTTGTTTAGAAATCATTGATCTATCTGATCAGTGATGTTGTTTTACTACTGTCTGTCAATGATGTCTTCTTAGATCTAAAAGTAGAACTGAATGCATAAGGAGATTGAGTTTGATTGATTGATTGATTAAGTGAGAAGGGTGATCTTTGTTAATGTCTATTTAGATCTTTGTAATTTGACAGTAAATCTTTAGAATGTTACTAATTGATATAGTTTTGATTCAGAGGTTTTTAAGATTCAGTAATTTTGGAGGTATACGCAGGTTTGGTTAAAGGAAATAGCATATACACGTAGGTTTGGTTAAAGGAAGTAGCATATACAAGCAGGTTGGCTTCACTGAAGTAGCGTATACATTCTGACATATGATTTTTGAGGTTAAAGTTGGTTCTGGTTGATGATACAGGTTTTTGGGTTTAGCACAGTGTTCTGGTGACATTGATCTGACTATTCAGATTAATTGATTGTTGGTAGATGCAGCTATTGCAGTGGTAATTAATTGTGTGCTTATGTACCAGGAGTATCCAGTCTAAAAATTTATGAAACGTGGTCCCTCGAGGAAGAGAGAAGGTTGTAGCTCCCTTCCAGTAGAAGCTGGAGAACGAGCGAAGGGTGTAGCCTTCTGCAGGTGGGTGCTTGCGTACTGGTATGAGTCTGCACCAGTACAAGATTGTAAATAGATCTTCTTTATATTAAAACAAGGCAGACAAGACAACAACAGGTGGTTTTTCTCTAGCATTGGGTTTCCACCTTAAATCTTGGTGTTCATGTGTGTTTTTTATGTGTGATGGTTTATTATGTTATTACTACACATAGTTATTGTTTAATAAAGTATAGATGCATTGATTAAAGATCAATACATGATGAATTAATTGAATCATAAGTTCTCTGGGTATACGCTGGTTTCCTTAATAACAATTGCATGCACATGCAAGTACACTTCACTGAAGTAGCATATATAAATATGATTGTGAAATGAAAAGTTATTGAATTGTAAATATTGATTCACCCTCCCCCCCTCTCAGTATAATTTCCAACACAAAGCCCAAGCAAGAGTGAAGCAAAGCAATCACTAAGGGAAGTTGTTGGACAAGGATTTGGAACTAGTCCCAATGATGACTACATCTTTCTTCAAATCCGAGGACAAGCTTAAGGACAAATCTGACTATCATGCATGGAAGATGACTTTGGATTTGACATTAGAAGAAAATGATGCCATGGAATATGTCAAAGGAAGAATAACAGAGCCTCCTTCAAATGCATCCGTTGCTGCACAAACCAAGTACAAGAAAGGTGAGGTTAAATCTAAGAAGATTATTGTTGATTCTATTCATAAGCCTTTGGTTGCCTATATTTCTGATTTCGAAACATCTAAGGAGATGTATGAAAAGCTGGTTGGGAAGTTCAAAGTAAACAATGCAAATCAATTTCTCTTTCTCAAGAACAAGCTAAAATATATCAAGATGGATAGAGGAGAATCCATCCAATCCTACTTCATGAGGATTACCGAGATCAAGAATGATCTCCTATCCATTGGTGAAGTCACTGGTGACAAAGAGCTCTCTCTTATTGTACTTGGAGGCCTTACAAGAGATTGGGATGTGTTTAACACTACCATCCTCAACAATGACAGGATTCCAGGATTTGATGAACTATTGGCTAGATGCACTCAAGAAGAAATAAGGATGATGGAAAGAGACAAGCCCTCAAATGGAAACAATCCTACCTCCTTCTCCGCTCATTCTAAGAGAAGGAACAATGTTGGTCCAAGGAATCAAGGACAAGGGTTCAAGCTGGGATTCAAAGAAGGAAGGAAAGGAAGGTGCTTCAATTGCAACAGGTTTGGCCACTTCGCTAGAGAGTGTCCTCACAAGAAGGATACTCCAAGAGATGATGACAACAATAACAATAACTTCAAGGGAAATGGCAATCAAAGGAACAACAGGTTCAACAACAAAGGAAAGAAGAATGCTCCCGCTGCTCGAAACAGAAATGGTCATCCTCCCAAGAAGTCGAGAAACTCCAGGCATGAAGAATTTAATGTTGTAAAGAAAAAAGAATTTTATCTTATTTCTGCCCTCTCCACTGCCTCTCCTCTGAATACATTGGACCATTGGTTGATTGATAGTGGTGCCTCAAGGTACTTCACTGGGTACAAAGAAGCTCTTTCAAACTTGGTTGAAAAGAAGACGAATATGGAGATTATACTTGGGGATAATGCCACTTATCCCATGAAAGGAATTATGACTGTTACTCTTCACTTAAATCAAGGTCAAACCCTCCACTTACAAGAAGTGTTATATGTACCTGATCTGAAAAAGAACTTGGTATCTATTTCTACGATGGAAGACAAAGGTTTCAAGGTGACATTCATTGATGGGAAGGTTCAAGTTTGGCAAAGGAACCCAAGAGATGCATTCACTCTTAGATTCAAGGTTGAAGGTCTCTATCAGGTTGGAGGAAGTCCATTGGGAGCAATGACTTGTGATACTTCTCTTCAATCCGAATTATGGCACTGGGGATTTTCTCACCTTCATTTCAAAGCCTTACTCGATGTAAGGAAGATGGTCACAGGGATGCCCGAATTCAACTTAAATCATGAAAGTGTTTGTCAGGGATGTGAAGCTGGAAAACATACAAGGGGGCCATTAGCCTCAAGTGAGACTCAAACCACAAGTATCTATCAATTGGTCCATTTTGACCTATCAGGTATGTTTCCTGTGACATCTTTGGGTGGATATTTGTATTATGCTATTTTTGTGGATGACTTCTCTCGCAAAACATGGATCTATTTCTTAAAGAAGAAGGATGAATTATTCAAATGGTTCCACTCCTTCAAAGCCTTGGTCGAGAATCAAACAGGGAAGAATATCAAAATATTGAGGACCGATAATGGTACCGAATATGAGTCAAATGAACTCAAAGACTATTGTAGAGAAGTTGGCATTAAGAGGGAGACCACTACCGCATATACTCCTGAACAAAATGGTGTTGCCGAAAGGAAGAATCGTATTATCATAGAAGCCACCCGAGCTATGCTTCATGATCAAGGTCTTCCGAAGTTCTTATGGGGAGAAGCTACCAACACCGCTGTGTATGTCCAAAACCGATGCCCACATCAAGCTTTGGACTTCAAGACACCCGGAGAAGTTTTCACCGATAAGAAACCTGATGTCTCTCATTTTAGAATTTTTGGTTGTCCTGTATATTTTCATGTACCGAAAGAGAAAAGAAACAAACTAGATGCATCTGGGAAGAAAGGAATATTTGTGGGCTACAATGAAACTTCGAAGGCATATAAAATCTATGTGCCTGGTCAAAGGGAAGTGGAATTAAGTCATGATGTCACACTTTCGATGAAGATTTTGTTCTTAGAAAGATCTGAGATCTTCCTATTCGAAGGAAGGACAATGATGATGTTGATGCAGATAAGCAGGATGAACCTTCGTCTGATGAACTGATGCCCGATGTTGAAGGTTTGATGGATCCCATTGATCCACCTCCTAGTGAGCCCTCTACTTCAAGGAAAAGGCCTTTGTGGCTGAAATACACTCTTGAAGATGCTGAGAAACATATCGTATCGAGGGGGACATTTCGTGAAAGAAAGACGCCGAATATGTACCAAGGGTACTTATCTTCCATGAGTACCATTGTTCAATCTGAGCCTTGTACATTCGAAGATGTCATGAAACAACAAGTTTGGAAGGATGTGATGAATGAGGAGTATGAGTTGATCATGAAGAATGATGTCTAGGATGTGGTTCCTAGACCCAAGGACAAGTCAATGGTCACTTTAAAATGGCTCTACAAGATCAAACATGGAGCTGATGGGAGTGTTGAGAAATTCAAGGCCAAATTTGTAGCTCGAGGCTTCTCTCAAAAGGAAGGAGAAGACTACGATGAGATATTTTCCCTAGTTGCTTGATATACCACCATTTGTTCAATTATAGCCCTTGTTGCTTTGCAAGGATGGAACCTATACCAGATGGATGTCAAAACTGCCTTCTTGCATGGTTCGCTTAAGGAGGAAGTGTATGTGGAACAACCCAAGGGGTTCAAGGTTCAAGATCGTGAGACACATGTATGCAGGTTGAAGAAAGCCCTCTATGGGTTGAAGCAAGCCCCTAGGGCTTGGTATGAGAGGATCAAATGCTATCTTATGAAGTTGGGATTACAAGGAGCGATGCTAACCCGAACCTATACTTCAAGGTTGAAAAGGACAAACCTCTCATTCTTGTCCTTTATGTGGATGATCTCTTTTTGATAGGTGATGACCCTCTCATTCATCAATGGAAAGGGAGTTGGCTTCCGAGTTTGAGATGAAGGACCTAGGACTGATGCATCATTTCCTAGGGTTAGAGGTCTAGCAAAGCCAAGTGATATTTTCCTTTCTCAAGGAAAATACATTGCGAAGCTACCCGAGAGATGTGGGATGGTGGACTGCAACTCTGTGACTACTCCGATGGAACTCAACTTTAAGAAGCTATGTGGAAGTGTTGTTGGGCCCGAATTAGCAAACCCTACCAAGTATCGTCAACTTGTGGGGGGCCTGATGTTTTTGGTCAACTCCCATCCTGACATATGCTTCTTTGTGAACACGTTGAGTCAATATATGGTCAAGCCTCATCACATTCATTGGATTGCTGCCAAGAATCACTTGAGATATCTCCGAGGCACAATCCACTATGGACTAAGATACATTGCTGGGAATTTCAGGCTACATGGATATACAGATGTTGATTGGGCTAGTAGTGTGGTGGATCGTAAGAGAACATCTGGGTGTTGCTTCTCTTTGGGGTCTACTTCAATATCTTGGATGAGCAGGAAGCAAAAATTGGTTGCACTAAGCACCGTCAAGGGCGAATACATTGCTGCAAGTATTGCATGTTGTGAAGCAGTTTGGTTGAGGAAGCTCTTCAGTGAGCTATTTGAGCACGTGCTATGTTCTGAGAGTGAATTTTTCTCCTTGTATATTAACATTTAATAGTACATGGTGCTGCTGATACTGAATGGTCATGATCTTCATATTGCCAAACCCTATGCCACTATTTTTCATATCTTCAAAAATCTCGACATTAGGATTTTCTGCTAGTTCTTGCCATTTTCCCTTTTCTATCGGAGAGATTTTTGCTTTCATCTCAACTATTTCCTTTCTTAAATGATGAATCTCATGACTAACTTCTCCTAGAGTCAAAGACCTTGGTTTTGTGTGCTGTTGGTTTCTTTGAAAAGATTTTGTGTTTTTCTCATAAAAAGCGTCAACAAACAGTGCTTTAGAAATATTACCTTTTGAGGTATTACCAAGATCTCTGTGTCTGATTTGTAAAAAAGTTTCTAGAAGTTTTTATTTCATTTCTCCTTCTACAAGCATCTTGATGCCTGCCAAAACTTTTGATTCATCATCATCAATAGTGTGTGCCATACACACTTTCACTTTGGCTAGTGCCTTTTCTGTTTCTATTTTTGAGCTAAAGTCTGAGTCTGTCTCAGAAGGGCTGCAGTTGCACTCATCAATATCTGTGCAATTGCACTGTTGGACATTCACCTGTTCTTCACTATGTTTAGACTCAGATAAACTCGAATCAGATGATTCTGATGAGCTGCAACAATTTTGCTTCATTAGGTGTACTTCTTCCTTGAAGTGGACTCTAGGTCTTCTAGAGGCATATTCTTGTGTCTTTTTGCCTCTATTTGCTCCTGACTCTCTTCCTTGAGGACATTTGTTTGCAATATGTCCAGTCTGTCCACATAACCAACAGGTAATCATATTTTTTCTTTGAGGCTTAAGATGGATGTCTTTGGGCTCATAATAGTGTGTTATGAGCACTATTTTATATGATCCTTTCTTGTGCCTATTTGACTTATGAGAATGACTTTTAGCCAACTGTTTATGACCTTTCTTCTGGGATTTTCTATATTTTCTTCTTTGCACAATTGGATCATCAATAATCAATCCATATTTACTGCAGATGGATTTGCTATCAAGTAGTCTGGACATCTTTTGTAAGGACTTATTGACTTTCATGCTAGTGCATAGTCCTACCAAGGTTTTTGTTATGTTGCAATATATCTCTCCCCATGTATAGTTTTCAAAAGAAGTTTGGAATACTTCTTGTTGCTGGATGTATTCAAAAAATTTGGAGGGTAATGCTGCTAAATATACTTGTTTCCATAGGTCATTCTAACTTTCTTTTACTTCGTAAATTCTTTGTGTCCAATCTATATGGAAATCTTCATATTGGGACATTTCCTTACATTTGAGATTCATCAGGACCATCTCATGTTTATTTGCAATTTCTATTGTTGCTCCACACCAATATTCTAGGATGAAGGAGGTTAATGCTCCAATCATATTATTTTGGGAGCCACCATTTTCATTGTGGATAACATCTCCAGCTTCATCCTTAACAAATTTTGCTTCCATTTTTGCAAGTAATTTAGGGGAAGATTTTACTTCCCACCATCTCTGTAGGGTACCTGTAAATCACTATATGAGAGTTTTGCGGGCTTCAATTTCAAAATTTCCTCTCATACACATAAGCTTATATTCAATGTACATCTGGTCAATCATTTTTTTGATTAGACTAGCACTCAAGCCATCAATATTCCATTCTTTATAAGATCCAGACTGAAAGGTATGAGTTTCTGGCATCTTTCCCTTGCCATTGAGGTCAAGAGCTGGATATCTAGTGAATTGGCTAGACAGAGGTTCATATATAGGCAAAAGATGTTGTCCTGAGGATCCTGGCTCTTCTTCTTTGGTCATGGTCCTTGTGAAAAGAGAATAGGATTCACTAAAAGATTCTTTGGTGCCAGTGTGTTGCTTTGGTTTTTCTTGAGGAAATAGAAATGGAAACCTTTCTACAGGTTTTGTCACATGTTGAATGGGTACATGGTGGCTAAAGTACATGGAGGTAGGGATATCCTTATCTTTGGGAGATATTGCAAGTTGCTCAAATTTTTCAAATAGTTTACCCATAAGAGTCTGAGCAGATTCGAACTCATAATCTACCTTTCTCTCCATGCTTTCAATTTGTGTTGTTGATTCTCTGACAAAACCATTTCATACAGAAGCTGAAAAGTTGACATCATTCAAAGTTTTATTCACACTATGTACAATGACTGATAGTGAGTCAAAACATTCCTTTTGTTTAGAAGTTTTTACCATATTCATCTCTAGCCCTTTAATTGTTGTATTTGTCCAGTTTATTTGTTCGCTGGCCTTCTGGATCCTTCCATCTATTCCTAGGGCTGGATCATCTTTTAATACGAAAGGAATGGCCTTAGCTGAGTTGCTAGCTTCTCCTAGCATGATTTCCTTGTATAGAGGGAATGTGGTATTTGTTTCTAACTTGCTTCCATCACAAGCTGTCCAGAAATGTTTTTGTGCAGATGAAGTTTCTGCATCTGCCATACGTACTTCTGGTTGTTCCTTTAATTTCTTCTTGACATAAAAAGCAATCCATGAGTTTGTTTCTTCCATATACTTTTTCCATTCTTGAGAAAGAGCATATTTTTCATCAACAAATGTGTTGAGACTAAATTCTTTGGATTCAGGATGTGTATAGAGATCCCAATTTAACATGTTCTTCATCCAGTCTCTATTAATCTTATGTTTGGGACACCCATCCATGAGAGAGAAGAATTTGTACATTTCTAGGATTGATGGCTTTTTGCAGTCTGATGGAATAGGATTTTGAAATATTGAAGATGGAATGAGACTCTCTAGTCTTTCAAGATATCCCAAGCCATATTTTGGCATCCCAAGTGGTCTCATCTTGCTAAACATTTCAGTGAGACGGGGGTCTTCATTCTCCAGAGTGGGTAATTCATGAATCATTAGGATAGTGTCATGAGGAAATGGAATGTCAGAGAATTTTGGATTTGGACATGAATTTGTAGTAATAGTAGAAGGGGCCTCTCCAGTGCTGGAATTATGATTTTTGTGGAGAACAAGATCTACGAGAGATTGTAAGCAAACTACTCTTTGGTAGACTGGGCATTTTACTTCGAGAGTGGAAAAATGTAATAACTGAGCGAGTTCAAATAAATCAACATGTGAGCATCTTACAGATGGAGTATTTACAGATGTGAAAGTAGATAGCTGACATGAAATATGATCTGAGTTTAATTGGTGGTATCGTGGCTCCTTTATCAAATGGTCCTGTATGGTTTGATTGCCACCCAAATTTCTCAGTATATGTCTATGATGAACAAATTAAGGACATCCTCTAATTGCAAATCAAAACTAGTGGTTTTGATATGAAAAGTAAAAGGAAAAACATTGTAGTTCATACTAGAGGGTGTTTCAGGCACACCAACACATTATATCCAATCATTCTGCATACACCCAGTCAAGAGTCAAAATCCAGCACCCTAGTAATCACTAATGCTCACAATTAAAAAATTGAGCATCAAACCATCAAATGGGAAGATCTCAGCTTTCCTAAAAATTGGGTAGTAGATCTACCTCAGTCGCCCAAAGTTCAAAGTATCACGACTACTCAGATACAAGAAGGACCAGCGAAAGCTACTTTGGACTTTCAAAGTGATTTCCAGGAATGCATGGAGTGTTTTCACCTTCCCTGTAAGACTATTGCAGATCTAAATTTTTTTACTGATGATCGCATATTAGGCTACTTCATGAGAGGAGATCATCATTGGTTAGTCTTAACCAAAGTGAACCATCAGATTATCCTCGGGAAACCAATGATTGTCTGAAGAATTTATACAAAAGAATGGGAGACTAGTGGAGCATACCATCATAATAATGGTCGATTCCCTGGTACAAATCCATTGGGAACATAACTTAAAAGACTCCAAGGGTTCTCATGGGCTTCCTAAAAAGCATCCACAATGTACAATAATGTCTTGTCACTTGACTTTGATAGTGACCAATTTTCGTGGGATTTTACGAAAAAAATATCCACATTGTAAATATCTTTTCCGTAGGATTTGGAATAATCTCTACTTTGTAAAAATTCTGATTTTTCGAGACTCAGAGCACTTCTCTGACTTTTGGTGTGATTTGATCCACATCTCAGAATCTTAGTACGATTGTCTTTTGGTGTGATTTGATCCATATCTCAGAATCTCAGTATGATTGTCTGATGTTTGTCCCCTTCTCATCCTAGAAAAAGAGAAAAGTAAGGCTCATTGGGACATTTGGGGTTGGAGAGTCTGAGAGTGAGAGTCTTGTTGTAAAAATTCTGAGATAATCTTCCTGCTCTGCATCTATGAATGTCTGTGTTCGATCTACTTGCATCACGAAGAAAGTCTCTTTTAGATTCGAGTTTGAAAAGCCTGCATATCAGGGCCTAACAACCCTGGTAAGAACCTAAAGTGGTTGAACTCATTAAGTTTGAGTATGTGTTTGTTTCAGAAAGTTCAATGACAGAGTCTACGAAGGGCCAGGTAGCATATGGAGTGCATCTTAATTTAAGGTGTAGCATTTGGTAAATTCCCAAGAAATCTATCTTTGATTGAAGTTTCTCTAAATCTTCTAGCATTGTAATTCATCTTTTGAAATCAATAAAAGAGAGAAGTTTTTTCAAAATGTTCCGCATGAGCTTATGTTCTGTTATTCTATTTTAAATATTCTATTAGAGGAGAGGTTCATCTGAGGCTCGCCGGAGGTTCACTTAGGATCGAAGGATGTTTTTCTCATGTTGGCAAGAGGTCGTTGAAGAGCATTATTGTGTGAAGATCCAGAGGTTCGTGTAAGAGTTCATGTATTCATCACAGAAGACATAGAAATTGCACAACAAGCTTCATTTTTTCCTTTGAAGGAAGCCCTTGCTACAAATTAGTATCAGAGCCAGTAATGTTTGGTTCATACGGGTATTTATCTTTTAAATTCTCTCAAAAGATAACTTGGAACAAAGAATAAAATTTGTTTCATTCAGAGAACTTCAGAAAGAAGAAACACAAGAAAATAATTTTGATATGGAAAATTTCTTTCATAGTGCATCATCTTCAATGATTAACTCTTCAGAAATAGAGTTAATAGAAAGTCAGCCATCAGCCTGATGAGCTCTCCCTTCCATAAGCCCATCAGAAGTTTATGGTGATTTATTTGTGTTTCATTTGAAAGCTATAACTAGAGTCATTGTTAAAGAATGTGTCTCTCAGATCCAAGAAAATGCCGAATCCATTCAAACCATTTCCCTTTTAGATCCTAAAAAGCTTCAGGAAGAATCTCAAAGACAAGGTACTTCTTATCTACATCTTGGCTGTATCCGGGTGGGTATAAATTCTTTAACCCACACAGGGCTTAATACATATGTGTTGGCTACTATCAAAGATCTCACGCATAATAGATATACTAATTCATTAAATGGTGGTATTGTGGCTCCTTTATCAAATGGTCTTGTATGGTTTGATTTCCACCCAAATTTCTCAGTATATGTGTATGATGAACACATTAAGGACATCCTCCAATTGCAAATCAAATCTAGTGGTTTTGATATGAAAACAAAAAGAACAAACATTGCAGTTCATAGTAGAGGGTGTTTCAGGCACACCAACACATTATATCTAGCCATTCTGCATACACCCAGTCAAGAGTCAAAATCCAGCACCCTGGTAATCACTGATGCTCACAATAAAAAAATTGAGCATCATACCATCAAATGGGAAAATCTCAGCTTTCCTGAAAACTAGGTAGTAGATCTACCTCAGTCACCCAAAGTTCAAAGTATCACAACTACTCAGATACAAGAAGGACCAACTAAAGCTACTTTGTCCTTCCCTAGAAGATCTACTTTGGATTGCAAAAGAATACAAGAAGCCTGTCAAGCCACAAAATACCATATAAACTCAGATCATATTTCATGTCAGCCATCTACTTCCACATTTGTAAATACTCCATCTGTAAGTTGCTCACATGTTGATTTATTTGAACTCGCTCAGTTATTACATTTTTCCACTGTCGAAGTAAAATGCCCTGTCTACCAAACAGTAGTTTGCTTACAATCTCTTGCACATCTTGTTCTCCACAAAAATCATAATCCTAGGACTGGAGAGGCCCCTTCTACTGTTACTACGAATCCATGTCCAAATCCAAAATGATCTGACATTCCATTTCCTCGTGACACTATCTTAATGATTCATGAATTACCCACTCTGGAGAATGAAGACCCCCATCTCACTGAAATGTTTTGCAAGATGAGACCACCTGGGATGCCAAAATATGGCTTGGGATATCTTGAAAGATTAGAAAGTCTCATTCCATCTTCAAGATTTCAAAATCCTATTCCACCAGACTGAAAAAAGCCATCAATCCTAGAAATGTACAAATTCTTCTCCCTCGTGGATGGGTGTCCCAAACATAAGATTAATAGAGACTGGATGAAGAACATGCTAAATTGGGATCTCTATACACACCCTGAATCCAAAGAATTTAGTCTCAGCACATCTATTGATGAAAAATATGCTCTTTCTCTGGAATGGAAAAAGTATATGGAAGAAACAAATTCATGGATTTCTTTTTATGTCTGGAAGAAATTAAAGGAACAACCAAAAGTACATATGGTAGATGTAGAAACTTCATCTGCACAAAAACATTTATGGACAACTTGTGAAGGAAGAAAGCTAGAAAAAAATACCACATTCCCTGCATATAAGGGAATCATGCTAGGAGAAGCTATCAACTCAACCAAGGCCATTCCTTTAGTATTAAAAGATGATTCAACCCTAGGTGTTAGTGCCTAGATTTACCTCAGGCTGAAAAGGTAGGATCCAGGGCCAACATCGAACCACGCTCAGCTTGGTAGCTAGCCCTACCAGGTCAGGAGAGGTCTCTCTCCGGGTCAATCTTAGCAAATTATGATCGATGAGGGTTTGAGATAACTGAAATATCTTCTGATCTTAGGCTAGGTATATGTGCAAAAGGGTTTGATTTGATAAAATGATGATTTTGTTGGCTCAGATGGAAAGATAGCTTTTGGGTGCGAGGATTGAGGATCAGTTCTGCAGAGATCTCAATGGGGCAAGGTAGGCAATCATTTTGGCACTTAAATTTGAGTGAGATGGAAGGAATAGATAGGTGATGTGTTGAAGAGGGCAAGAGAAATCATGGATCCTCCCCAAACAACTGAAAACATCAAATAACTAAAGCAAACTTCAAGTAGAGCACTGCACTTTCAATGGATTTTACTTACACTCTTGTTTATTTAGTTCAGAAGAAACAAGAAAGAGCATACATAACATATAAGAAAATTCACAATTACAAAGAGAAGCACTATACCAACACAAATTGCCACATGAACCCCAAAGAGTGCTGCAAATCCTGGTCTCAATTCCTTAAGCCAAAATGAAATAGGAGTGTACAATGAAGTTCTTTTCTTCCTCAAGAGTCCAACCTTCTACCAAAATCCAACCCATACACTATGAAATTCATAAAATATATACATTTTCTCATCCTTGTACTAAGGGATTGAGCTCAACCATTTTCTTCAAAATAGAATCAGTTACATTAAACTTGGTCCGAATTTCTGAAAATAGGTGTTGAAGATGAATTCGTATCTCCTAAACCATAGTATTTGTTACAAAAATGAAAGATGTCTTTGTATATAAGGTCATGTTGGAGAGAAACCTCTCTCAAATTTGGGAAATTCGTTTCCAGTAGCTCGCAATCTGTTCCACAAAATCATCTCTAAGACAGAAAATCATTAAAAATTTAAATCTGTGAAAATGAGCTGTTAAGATATAGTCACATATCTCAATCCATGACACTTGTGAATAAATTGAAAGAGGTTTTTGTTATATGGCTCATCCTTAACAAAAATGTCCTTTGGTTTTGAAAAATTACTTTCCATCTGTTGTAAAATGGCCCCGCACTAAAATGACTAAAATAGTAAAAAATATGAAAAATTTTGCTTTGTTTAAATGTAGGCTCCAAATATCACTGTATATCTCCCACATAGTAGCACCTGTGCATAAACTGAAGGAGGTTTTTGTTATTTGATATGTGATGAACAAAATCCTCTTTCACTTTTGAAAAATTCCTTACCATTATTTCAGAAACTGATTTTGTACTAAACTTGTCATTGTGTGCAACAACTGACCTCAAAACATGCATAACCAAGAATCACTCATTCATTTCTTCTAATCCAGGAACCAGTTACGAGAGTGTGATATACCGTTGGAAAGATTTTTCCGAGATTCTTTTGATGGACACACTTGTGACATGTTTTGTGCTAAACATCATGTGCAAAACATCTAACAAAACTAGACATAGTAAGAGCTCATGTTGATCCCTGGTGACAGGCTGCGAAGACTGGAACTAACATCGGCTCCAATGGGGATGGTAACTCCTTGGAGGTGCGAAGAACTACAGATCTCTAGAAATCAAATAGTGCCTCTTCCATTGGGCATGGATGGTCAAACAACTGCAAACCCAAAACAACTCATACCAATCCAAAACATACACATACTGCAACTTGTACATAAACAAATACCGAAAACTGAAATGCTGCCTCAGGCAGCTTATTTATGTACAAATCTAACCTACTTTGTTGCAAAATTGATAGGTCAAGTAACACTGTAATGCCAGATCAACCAATCAAGTAACTGTGACAAGGATGCTGCTTGGAAGTGCTCGAACCAGGACACAACTGGAAAGGCTGGTAGCCATACATGCACATAATGAATTTGGTTGTGTAAAAGGCAATCTGATCTATCATTCAAACTGAAAAAAATTTCCATTTACACTGCAATAGGATCGAAGAAACCAAACTTTGTTTTCTGCCCCAACTCCTCAATACATGCTTCCAGCTGCAAACTATTAATGCAAATATCTTCGGGCAGTCTTACCTTCTGTTCCTTCTGCTGAAATAGGTCCCCAAAGAATGGGACTCCACAATCCAGATCCTGGGACTGTATTTGGGTCTCCAATTCAATTAGATCTCCTTCAATTTTGATGGCAAACTCTTGCAAAAAATTGAGCTTAACTTCATGGCTGCATCGACAGGATTTCAGATAAGAAGAAAGAGATGAAGCAAAGTTCTCATCTACCTCATCATCTGTGCACATATCTTCCCATTCTCTAAAACCTTGAATAGAGGGCACCTCTATTTTGAATTCTTCCGCTCTCTCCATCCATGTTTCAAGAAAGATATGCCAAAAATATGCAAAGGACTTAATAGATCTGATAGGAAAACCTTCAATCCATTTTTTATATTTTCCTTGAAACGAATCAAAGAACAATCTGATGAAGACATCTTCGTTTTTAACTCTAAGAATTTCCACAAATGTTTTAAAATTTTCTATATGTTCTAGAGTCAAAGTCAGATCTTCCCAATTGAATTTAGGGCCATTACTCAAAATGTATGCATCCTTGGGTAGTTGATTAGGAAAACCAGGAAGATTAGAAAAATCGATGCATGAATACCTTGAACAAATAGAAGCAACATTTGAGTCCTTTATTTAGCCAGTGGAGCCACCATCAATACTTCGAAACTCGAGACTTTGAATAGTGGAGTCGCTAGGTAGATGATTTTAGCCTTCATATGTGTCTGATCATTGTCCACCATCAACAATCAGATTTGAACTTGATACATGTTACTCGGGAAATTTGCAAGTTAGATACTCCATTTATAAGACTAGACCAGAGATTGACTGAAGCAACTTTTATCTACTTTCGCTAATGCAAAGCAAGAGCATTTCGAAGGCTACCTGGATAACTTCAGGCTCCATCTGTAGTCTATAAAACAAAGAACACTAACAAACAAATAAACTTTTCTTCCCTAGTATGGTTGCCACTATGTTAGTGCCTAGATTTACCTCAGGCTGAAAAGGTAGGATCCAGGGCCAACATCAAACCACGCTCAGCCTGGTAGCTAGCCCTACCAGGTTAGGAGAGGGATCTCTCCGGGTCAATCACAGAAAATTATGATCGATGAGGGCTTGAGATGACTGAAATATCTTCTGATCTTAGGCTAGGTATATGTGCAAAAGGGTTTGATTTGATAAAATGATGTTTTTTTTGGCTCAGATGGAAAGATAGCTTTTGGGTGCGGGGATTGCGGATCAGTTCTGCAGATATCTCAATGGGACAAGGCAGACAATCATTTTGGCACTTAAATTTGAGTGAGATGGAATGAATAGACAGGTGAGGTGTTGAAGAGGGCAAGATCAATCATGGATCCTCCCCGAACAGCTGAAAACATCAAATAACTAAAGTAAACTTCAAGTAGAGCACTGCACTTTCAATGGATTCTACTTACACTCTTGTTTGTTTAGTTCAGAAGAAACAAGAAAGAGAATGGCATACATAACATATAAGCAAATTCACAATTACAAAGAGAATCATTGTACCAAGACAAATTTCCACATGAATCCCAAAGAGTGCTGCAAATCCTGGTCTCAATTCCTTAAGCCAAAATGAAATATGAGTGTACAATGAAGTTATTTTCTTCTACAAGAGTCCAACCTTCTACCAAAATCCAACCCCTACACTATGAAATTCATAAAATATATACATTTTCTCATCCTTGTACTAAGGGATTGAGCTCAACCATTTTCTTCAAAATAGAATCAGTTACATTAAACTTGGGCCGAATTTATGAAAATAGGTGTTGAAGATGAACTCATATCTCCTAAACCATAGCACCTGTTACAAAAATAAAAGATTTTTTTGTAGATAAGGTCATGTTGGAGAAAAACCTCTCTCAAATTTGGGAAATTCGTTTCCAGTAGCTCGCAATCTGTTCCACAAAATCATCTCTAAAACAGAAAATCATTAAAAATTTAAATCTGTGAAAATGAGCTGTAAAGATCTAGTCACATATCCCAATCCATGACACCTGTGAATAAACTGAAAGAGTTTTTTGTTATATGGCTCGTTCTTAACAAAAAACTCCTTGTGTTTTGAAAAATTACTTTCCATCTATTGTAAAATGGCCCCGCACTAAAATGACTAAAACAATAAAAAATATGAAAATTTTGCTTTGTTTAAATGTAGGCTCCAAATATTACTATATATCTCCCACGTAGTAGCACCTATGCATAAAATGAAGGAGGTCTTTTTTATCTGATATGGGATGAACAAAAACCTCTTTCAATTTTGAAAAATTCCTTACCATTATTTCAGAAATTGATTTTGTACTAAACTTGTCATTGTGTGCAGCAACTGACCTCAAAACATGCATAACCAAGAATCACTCATTCATTTCTTCTAATCCAGGAACCGGTTACGGGAGTGTGATATACCGTTGGAAATTTTTTTTCGAGCTTCTTCTGATGGACACACTTGTGACATGTTTTGTGCTGAAAATCATGTGCAAAACATCTAACAAAACTAGACATAGTAAGAGCTCATGTTGATCCCTGGTGATAGGCTACGAAGACTGGAACTAACACTAGGAATAGATGGAAGGATCCAGAAGGCCAATGAACAAATAAATTGGACAAATACAAAAATTAAAGGGCTAGAAATGAATATGGTAAAAACTTCTGAACAAAAGGAATGTTTTGACTCACTATCAGTCACTGTACATAGTGTGAATAAAACTTTGAATGATGTCAACTTTTCAGTTTCTGTATTAACGAGTTTTGTAAGAGAATCAACAAAAAAAATTGAAAGCATGGAGAGAAAGGTAGATTATGAGTTCGAATCTACCCAGACTCTTATGGGTAAACTATCTGAAAAATTTGAGCAACTTGCAATATCTCCCAAAGATAAGGATATCCCTACCTCCATGTTCTTTAGCCACCATGTACCCATTCAGCATGCCACAAAACCTGTAGAAAGGTTTCCATTTCTATTTCCTCAAGAAAAACCAAAGCAACACATTAGCACCAAAGAATCTTTTAGTGAATACTATTCTCTTTTCACAAGGACCATGACCAAAGAAGAAGAGCCAGGTTCTTCAAGACAACATCTTTTGGCTATATATGAACCTTTGTCTAGCCAATTCACTAGATATCCAGCTCTTGACGTCAATCGCAAGGGAAAGATGCCAGAAACTCATACCTTTTAGTCTAGATCTTATAAATAATGGAATATTGATGGCTTGAGTGCTAGTCAAATCAGAGAAATGATTGACAAGATGTACACTGAATATAAGCTTATGCATATGAGAGGAAAATCTGAAATTGAATCCTACAAAACTCTCATCCATTGCTTTATAGGTACCCTACAAAGATGGTGGGAAGTAGAATCTTCCCCTAAATTACTTGCAAAAATGGAAGCATAATTTGTTAGGATGAAGCTGGAGATGTTATCCACAATGAAAATGGTGACCCCCAAAATAATATGATTGGAGAATTAACCTCCTTCATCCTAGAACATTGGTGTGGAGCAACAATAGAAATTGCAAATAAACATGAGATGATCTCGATGAATCTCAAATGTAAGAAAATGTCCCAATATGAATATTTCCACATAGATTGGACACAAAGAATTTATGAAGTAAAAGAAACTCAGAATGACCTATGGAAACAAGTATATTTAATAGCATTACCCTCCAAATTTGTTGAATACATCCAACAACAAGAAGTGTTCCAAACTTCTTTTGAAAAATATACATGGGGAGAGATATATTGCAACATAACAAAAGCCTTGGTAGGACTATGCACCATTGTTATAGACATTTTTGGGCCATACAACCCCAAGCATGAAATGTCCATAAACCAAGGGCTCATAAGTCCCTAAAAGTTTTGTTCTAACCCCTAAAGGAACAAGGTCAACAGGTTACAGCTTCTCCCAGAAGTTCTCCATGAGAAACTGCTCAGAATTGGTCAAAACAGGATCATTGCAACTGCTCCACTGGCTAAGTGCATTGCATCTCACACAAATACACTGTGAGGGTGCGTTGCATTTCAAAAGTCCCTTCTGTGGGGTGCGATGGGCGAGAAATGACAAATGGCAGTGTCATTTTGCGAGGTGGAGAGGCAATGGAAGCTTCGAGAATCTTCTCCTGTGACACTTGCCTCACTGAATTCGACCAAGGATGAGTAAGAGGCCCTCAGTCTCCAAGTGGAAGCAAGAACTATCAGAGAGAAGACACTAATCAAATCACAAGCTGACTTATCCCCCTTACAGATATCTATATATGGATCCCTCATCCCAGAGATCCAGAGGCTGGAATTTTTCATATTGTAAGGAATTGTTGTTGGTTTCTAGAGACAAACATCAGATTGTTGGGTGATCTAAGCTTTGTTTGAGGTGAGGAGGGGCTTCTTTGCTGGTAGGTTGATGCTGGGTCGGAACAACTAGTTGTAACTCTTCTTGGCTCTTTTCTTGTTTATCAATAAAAACTATTTGAGTTTTCCTCCATGCTTTTGTATCATTGATGCTTGTTACATTTGTATGGTCAATTTACATCTGATCCTAGATTGTTTATGATTATAGATCCATGTCTTCGTATAGCGCTATGCTTCTATGATCTTACAGGTACTTTGTGAAGCTGGGTGTGAAAGGGAGCAGGTAGCTGAGGACTATCAAAGAAGAGAGGGATCGAATCGAAGGATTAGCGCAAGACAGAGGTCGGTCTTTCTGTTCCTCTCTATCTATAATTCATAAAGGAAAAACAAAAGTAGTTTTTCTCTGTTTGTTTCTAAGGCAGCTGTCACACCTTAGTGAGATAGAGCAGTTCTAAATAGAAACTTTTCCCTATAACAAAATGGCGACTCTGCTGGGAGCTAATTAGTTTGTTTGTTTATCATTCTTTGTTGTCTATTTCATAAACTTACAAGTAGCATTCGAACTGCATTTGCCATAACAAATGCAAAGTAGACAACTGCTAATTCAATCCATCTACTGGATCTGTTTATGATTTAAACAACTGATTCACAAACTATCTGATTGCCCTTGTGATAGCTCTTAGATCCTCCTTAGATCTACCCCTGATTGTTGCATTACTGATTGCTTTTTGCTTGGCCAAAACCCAAGAACTGAACTGTAAACTATGACTCGGAACCTGAACAGAGTATCGTTTCTGGCCCATCGCAGGTACTGTTCAGAGATTCTAAAATTCAGTGCACTTCCCGAGTGGGCAACCTGCGTTGCATTTCAGATTCTCTGTGTTACAGGTGCGTTGATCAGACTAGCTCTGTGTAGTTGTGGCTCCTGTGGTTCATTCTTTCCAGTTCTATTCTTGAAGTTTGCTGCCTGTGATCAGTATATGTCTACTTGAAATCCATTTTCCTTACTGTTATTCTGCCTCCTTTGTACAAAAGAATTGTAGATGTTTTTGTGTGTTTGTTGAGTCATTTACAGTTCTCCTTTGCAAAAGTAGCGTAATCGTACTGTCGCCCTTTGATTTGAAACTGTCGCAAGTGTCGATTTCAATCGTAGGAAAGAGTTTGATTGCTGTTGATGGTTGATTATTCTGTTACTATTGCTTTTGGTCTGAATTTGTAATTTTCTAGCATCAAGAACAAGTATTCATTTCAAAATCATAAAGTGTTGTAATCTTCTCCATTTTTTGGATTTCGAAAAGAAACTTGTTTATATTTATCGCTTGAAAAGAAATTCAGATTTGTGCATCAACTTTCTTTTTAGCATCCATATACTAAGAAAGTCGAAAACAAATACATGCATGTGCATTTGCATATAGACAGTTTGATTGGCTTGATTTAGGAAAGTGCATTTAGAGTGTGCTCTTTGCTCTTTGTGAAAAGATTCTGTCTTTCTTTTCCCTAGTAGCTAGGATTTTCATTGCATAAAAGAGATAAAATGTTTGTTTGTCATCTTAGATTGCATTTTAGGAATTACATCTACATCTCGTGGTGAACCCGAAAGGAAAACTTCATAAACAAGATCAACTTAAAATAAATTCAATGAATCTAACAACGCTTTGGAACTTAACGCACAACATCTAGAAGTCTAGGCTAGAGACGTATTTCGGTGTCGTAAAGCCTGGTAACTATTGTTCTCACTGATGGTTCGGTGATTCCTCCACTTTGAGACGATAAGTGCCAGTACAGACTTGTGCTCCCACGTATCGTCGAGTATATTTTGAGAGACACCAATAGGTTTAATCCTTTATCCATAGGAAGCCGTGTCTGCCGTCCTATCAATCGCAATGCAATGAACACAGCATTCGGGAAGATTGACTGCCGTACGGTAAAAAGTATTCTGTAGTTTTGCAATTGGTTTGGTACTCCCTCTACCTAGATTTCTAGAGCAGTCCCTTTCGTTCCTTTTCAGAATCCTTAACGGAAAAGGTCCATCTGAGCACTTGTCACTTCAGGCTCATTAAAAATTGAAGGAGACTAGAGTCACCTTTTGTTTTTTCTCGACTCTTAAAAATTGAAAAAACAAGTTGTGTCAAAGCGTCTAAAATTCATTTAATTCGTAAACATACTTCCCCTTTATTTTAGTTGATCGAGTAATCCGCAACCGTGGAAGAAAGTCAATTGAAACCCCGTCGTTCGCGGAGGCTTACTAGTCAACCGTCTTTGTCTCCGGAATCGAAGCCAGTACGGACAAAGCGAACTCATTTAACCGGTTCCAAATCTCCTATTAAAGTTAGAACAAGTGTTCCAACGACATCAGAGACTCTGGTTACTCCAAACATTTATGGAATCCTTGCCTCTACAGAAGACGTTCGGTAGCCACAGAAGGACAGTGATACTGATCCTAGTCTAAGAGTAAACACTTGCATTACCGAACTAGTTCCATCTACAACCGGTTCGAAGAGTCTTGCTCTTCAAACATCTATCACTGCCGATTCCATACCTTCTTCAGCACCAGAAATATTTTACGGACCTGACGGTCTGCCCCTTCCACCTGGTCTGATTTCCATAGAAGAAATTGTAGAAGATCCTCCAACAAGTACTCCATCGCAATTTGGAGTCGGGATCACTCTATATCCTTCTTCATCAGAAGTTAGTCTACCACCAGCGGAAGCTCCTGTAGAATCGCTAGGTAATCTTTTGGATAGACTACAAATGTCTGAACAACCGTCAACATCTAGGACTGTGTCGTTTGACACAGCGATGGCGGAACTCCCTGCTATCACTCCGACAATGTTCGCCAGTATACCATCTGTCTCGACTAGATCTCAACCGCTAGAAGGAGCCCACTCAGGGGCTATTTCGATAGTATGGTCTGTTCCTGTTTGTTCATCCGGAATAATATCCGGAAACTCTTATGTTGAGTCTCAACAAATTGATCCATTTGGAGGTCAATTTGGGCAGTCCCTTGAGTTCTAGATTACCACCGTATGGGGGGCAGTATACCCTTTCATTATCCCCTCCGGGAGGGTATCCATACGGGAGTTCGCAACAACATTCAGGTTATAATAGAATTACCTCAAGCAGTTGGGTACCAATACTACCTCAACAACCAAGAGTTGTATATTCGATGCAACAATGCTTACCTATGTCAAATATCCCAACTACGCCAACTATTATGATGGTGTCGCAAGTTCAGGCGCTGCCTATTGTATGCCAACCTCAGGTTTCTCAAGTTGTAATGCAACAGCCCCTTGACCACGCGACTCAACCACAATCGCCGACCGGTGGAATGACACAGGTTCAGACGGGTACGATTACCCCTTATCTTGGTCAAACTATTAGTATCGGGCTACAACACATGGCTTCACAACCATGGCTGGTGCAATACCAACAACCGCAATTCCAACAAATATACCAAGGTTCTGAGCAACAAATCTTTGCTAATAGTGGACAGCCGTACATTCAAAATGGTCAAAATCAACCATTTTACAATGGTCATGCCCACCAACCTTACCTAACATACCAGCATCAAATGCATTATGCCGGTATGCAAAGACCAATTGCTCAGGCAATCCCATCTTATCCTAGGTATGCTCCACCTAACCTGAATCAACAGTTACCCTTTGTGGCAACTTTAGAGTTACCTGATTTAAATCGGTTAACAAATGATCCAATCGCTTACGCCCCTTGGTGGTCAGCGATTCCGCATAAAATTCCTTCAGATATTCCTAAATTTAATGGAAATCCGGGTGAAGATCCATCGAATCATGTGATGACTTTTCATCTATGGTGCTTATCAAACAGCCTAAATGATGATTCGATAAGACTTCGCCTCTTTCAGAGGACGTTAACGGGTCCAACGACAAAATGGTACATCAAATTTCCTAGAGCTTCATTCGACAACTTTAGTACCTTAGCCACAACCTTTTTAACCCATTTTCAGTTACCAATAAGGTACGAAACGGGAACAGAACTTCTTACTAATTTCAAACAGATGAAGGCCACTCACATATCTGATCATATACATGAGTGGCAACGTCGTCGTAGAATGGTAAAAACGTATGTCCCCGATCAGCTCTTAGCTAAATGGTTTATCAAGTCATTACTACCTTCCATCACGGAAGATGTGGCAAAGGGGGGAGTCGTAACAGAAGAGCAAGTTATCGCTCGTGCGCAATATCTGGACTTGATTTACACTCAGTCTGGCACGCTCTACGATAAAATACCTGATGCCCCTAGACTGGAATTCTCAATTCCTCCTCCTCCTAAATCGAACAATGACTCTCATGCCGGCAATGGTGTGTTTGGCACAACAGACACGAAATCAACAAAGGCTACATCCAAAAAGGCCCGTAAGATTTCAGGTCAAAATGCAAAAGATGAACTTCTTGCTTCGGAAGTAAATGCCGTATCAACAGGTAAAGGCAAAGAAACCAAACAACCAGGGAGCAAGAAAAAAGGCAAAGGGAAGAAGAATAAACAGGAGGAATCATCACCTGAAAAATCTTCTTCAAATCCTCCTGGAAATAGGAAACCAAAAAATCCATGCTTTATATGAGATGAGGATCATTGGACCGTAAATTGTCCACACTGGGCTGAGCTTAAGAAATTCTTCAAGAATTCGAAAACATCCACAGTGTTAACTGATCTGTTTCCAAATCCAGGAACAAATCTGGTTGACAGTGAAAATGCTTCCCCGTCTCAAGTGCTAATGTTATCGGTTTCAAAACAGCAAAATGATGCTTTGATATCGACAAGGAACAAAGATTATGGGAATCCACAGCTATCGAACAACAAGGATAAAGATCAACCTAGTAGTTCGACAACAACTTTGACAAAAGTTGCCCCACCCATCATTCCTGAATTGACAATAAAACCGCCAAAGGGAGTAGTACACAAGTCAACGTTTAATCCCCGCGCTAGAGCAGCACAGCATTATAATATAGTGGAATATTTGGCCCAATCGCCATCCGCTATGTCGACCCTTGAAGTACTACAGAATTGCCCATCCCAAAGGCAGGCTTTATTATCAGCCATTGGTGGGATAGACCCAAAGGATTCCAATCTTGTATCCTTCGATCATAAAGGATACGATCCTCAATTACCAGCTCAACTAGCTTTCCTTGTTCAAGTGAAAGCCCTCAACAAAATTGTTCATCGAACAATTATTGATGATGGAGCATCCACATGCATTATGTCGATGAATTGCTGGAAAACCTTAGGATCTCCAACCTTGTCGCAATCTTCGACGACATTAAAAGCATTCGACGGAAGGACATATACCCCATATGGTATACTAAGTAACTTGAAAGTTGAACTAGGAGGTAAAACAGTAGAAATAGATGTTGAAGTAATCAATGGAAATCTTGATTACAACATCCTACTAGGAAGACCATGGATATATGCTATGGCTGCTGTTGTGTCGACCTATTTTAGGAATATTGCATTTCCCTTTCAAGGAGGGATTACAATCATCGATCAACAAAACTTCCTCCCCAATGGTTCTCAAGTTACAGGAAGAATTCCCATGATCCATGGAAGCCCCCATTCGCTTCAAAATATCGGAGTAGGCCTACTAAAAGATCCTATACTAATGGGAACTTTAGCCCTTCCACCTCCAATCAACCTAGCAGAAGTGGCGTCGATAGGAACCTGCAATATGATATCTTCTAAAAAGATCTCAGAAAACGATATCGACATGGATCATGCAATGGTTTTTCCCCCAAGCCCAACGGAAATATTGTAGCAATCAATGTTCCTAGCATGGGAGGAAAACCCAAATCAACGCTCATCAAGAGTTTGGATAGATAGGTCTAAAGAATATGGTACCCCTTCAGATCCTTGGTCGCAAGTGCATGTCACCGACAAAGGAATTGTCCAATCAATGGTAATTGAAGGAGCACCATGGAATGATTCCCACCATCGTTCCCTTCTTTCAGATTGTGGAGGAGATACTCAAGATGACCTTCATCATCCTTTAGTCTTTGATTTCCTATCAAATACTGTAAACACGGTGGATTCCGAGCGAAACTTGTCCAATATTGAAGAGACTATCGCCATAAATATCTCGACCAAAACAGATGTTGTAGAGAATATTTATGTTGGCAAATGTTGTTCTCCTTCAGAACTGGAAATATATAACGCTCTTTTTCGCAAATTCAGAGATGTCTTTGCTTGGTCATACAGTGAAATTCCAGGCATTGACTCGAATATCGTTGAACACGAAATTAAGATGTATCCAGATGTCAAACCAGTACGACAACGGCTAAGGCAGGTGCACCCCAAGAAAGCCGCTGCTATTAAGGCAGAAGTTGAAAAACTTCTCCATGCTAGTTTCATCTACTCGGTTCCTCTAACCGATTGGGTATCGAATATTGTCCCTGTTATGAAAAAACAAGGAACAATTAGTGTGCGTCGATTATAGGGATGTAAATCAAGCTTGTCCAAAAGACAACTACCCTACACCCTTCATTGACCAGATAATTGATGAATGCGCCGGATGCGAAATATTTTCATTCATGGATGGATTCTCCGGGTATAATAAAATAAATATCCGCCCACAGGACCAGTCAAAGACTGCATTTATTTGTCCGTGGGGCACGTTCGCATATCGAAAATTACCCTTTGGTTTAAAGAACGCAGGGGCGACGTTTCAGAGGGCAATGAATTATGCCTTCCATGACATCAAAAACATCATTCAACCATACCTCGACGACCTTCTGGCTCATTCGCGAAAGCGGACTGATCACCTGCAGCATTAAAGAGCGATATTTCTATGTTGCCGACACTACAAGATACGACTCAATCCACACAAATGTGTATTTTGCATCGGTTCTGGTCGTTTACTTGGCTTTGTAGTCTCAAAGGACAGGATTCGTCTCGACCCATGTAAGGTCCAGGGAATCATAAATTTGCCTCCACCTTCGAATTTGATTCAGATTCAGAAACTCCAAGGGAAAGCAAACTTTTTGAGGAGGTTCATTCCAAATTACGCCGAACTTGCTAAAGGTTATACATGTCTTTTGAAAAAGGAAGTGCCCTTTGTCTGGGATCAGGTTGCGCAAGCTTCCTTTGATGCTTTAAAAGAATCACTAACGAAAGCATCATTAATGTATGCTCCTGATTATCAAAAATATTTTAACCTGTATCTGGCTGCAGCGGATACAACCATCGGAATGGTTTTAGTTCAAGAAGTCAATGGAATTGAACATCCTATATATTATTTAAGCAAAAAATTAAATGATACAGAAAGAAAATATTCTTACGTTGAAAAGCTAGCACTTGCAGTTGTTCAAGCGATACAGAGATTTAGACACTATGTCCTCTTTCGGAAAACTACCATTCTGTCAGATTGCAACCCCATGACTTATATATTGTCGCGACAGTTGCTGGGGGGGAAATATTCAAAATGGATAGCAATCCTACAAGAGTTTGATCTGGAATTTGTAAAATCCAAGTCGAAGAAAGCTCTAGTTTTCGCAGAATTATTATGCGATCTCTCATCATCGTCCAACGATGAAATGTACCAAGAAACAATCGTGGACGAAAGTTTGTTTCTGATATCTTCAAGCAATGAGTGGTATGGGGATATAATAATTTATCTCCAAACCCAAAAATACAGGCCAAACACCTCCCACTCCGAACAAAAACGTATTTGATACCAAGCAAAAGACTACATGATCATCGGTGATACACTTTACCGTCGTGGTATCGATATAGTTCTGAGAAGGTGCCTCACCCATGAGGAGGCCGAAAAAGTCCTGAATGATTGTCATTCAGGCACGTGTGGCGGGCATCAGTCTGGATACGCTACAGCGCAAAAAATCTTACGAGCAGGATACTTCTGGCCAACAATGTTCAAAGATTGCATAACCGCAGTTAGAAGTTGCCATGCTTGTCAGATTTTCGATAGCAAAACCAGAAGGCCACCCGCACCTCTATAGCCAATAGTGGTTGTTGGGCCATTCGCCAAATGGGGCATCGATTTCATGACATGTAACCCCACCTCGATTGGGGGGCATGGGTATATCATAGTCGCAGTTGACTATTTTACTAAATGGGCCGAGGCAATGCCTACATTAGATAATACTGGTGAAACAATTGCCCTCTTCTTTTTCAATCATGTAGTCGCCAGATTCGGCATACCACAGGCTATAGTCACAGACCATGGATCGCATTTTCGCAATCACATGATGGTCGAATTAGCTACCAAACTAGGGTTGTCTCACGACAGCTCTACTCCATATTATCCGCAAGCCAACGGACAAGTTGAAGCAATCAACAAGGTCCTAAAGCGCATGCTGCAAAGTATGATTGGAGTTCATAAAAGAAGATGGCACCTAATCCTATACTCAGCTTTGTGGGCTTACCGAACATCAGTAAGGAATGCAACCGGGTTCACACCTTTCCAACTGGTATATGGCCTGGAAGCAGTCTTACCAATCCAGTGCGAAATCTCGTCTCTCAAACTCGCAATTGATCTCCTCCTCGGAACTTCAGAAGAAGAAGCTTGTTTCTTGGAATTAATCCAATTGGATGAAACCCGTTGTGATGCCGCTTTGGCTAACGAAGCCCATAAGAAATGAGTCAAGACGCAGTTCGACAAAAATGTCAAACCCCGTGTCTTCTTAGAAGGTGACTTAGTCTTGCATTACGACCAAGAATCCGATAAATTGGGAGCAGGTAAATTTAAGTCTTTATGGATGGGCCCCTATATTGTTAAACAAGTGTTAGCAAAAGGAGCCTACGAGTTAATGGATTATGTCGGAATTCCACTGGCGCAACCTCGTAATGGGTTGTACCTCAAGGGTTACTATACGTAACGGTAACCTGTATGCTTTTGTTATGTTTTTGTTTTCGCTAAAGTGTTTATTTTGGTCAAGTAATCCAATTTTTACATTTGTTGCAGATGTCAAACCTATTGGAGTCATGTGTTGGATACACCGATGGAGCGAGTCACAGTTCGCGGAACTTATCTTCCGCAGCCTGGGCTATTTTTGATCCAAGCAGTGAGTTAGTAAGTTTCAGAGGGGTATGTATTGGTCGATCAACAAATAACATCGCTGAATATAGCGCATTGATAGAACTTCTCTCTGATGCCATCACATATGGTATATGTCGACTAATTGTCAAGCTAGACTCACAACTCGTAATACTACAACTCAATGGTATATATTCTGTCCGAAACCCAGCTATTTATCGCATGTTCCTAAGGGATAAGATTCTGGAAAGACAATTTGATTTTATTCAATATCAACATATTTCCAGAAACTTAAACACATTAACTGACTGATTAGCAAATTATGTGTTAGATAGACATTTGCAACATTTATGAAAAGAAACATACCATCAATGTTTGGATCATGTAACTTAACCAAAATAAAACTCTGAAAATCAAAAATATATATAACTGTTTATGGTTTACACATAATGTTCTGTAACCAAGACAAAATCGGTCAAGTGACCGAAAAACTCAAAATGCTAGGGGGCACCCTAGTCTAATGATGCTTGTGATAGCAAGTCACAGCCTGTGCGATCATGCGTAAGCGACGAGTCCATCGTCTTGGCACACCAGTAGTATGCCGCTGTAGCCTCAAAGGTAGCTCGTCAGTCCTCACATTTGGAATACCAAGAGTGAGGCCCTCAACCTACTCTTGTAATGCTGTGAGAGTCTCGGCCACATCGAGGTCACGAAGGATAGCCCTTCCGACAGCCTCTCCTGCTGGGGTGGCAGCTGGAACTCTCAGGTGAACTACTGGACGAACATGACCAACATATGCATGTACACATGAGTTTGATTAAAGTCTTGATAGAATAAAGCACAAGAACATTATAAATGAAAAACGATAAACATGAATATGGTCAAAGATTTTACTAATGGTGCCCCATTGTTCGCCATTCGGCAGTACTAAATCTAGATCACCCCGGAAGTCCATGCCAGCATATGGATACTCAGAATAAACCATCTCCTGACGATCAACCACCTAAAGAAGGTATCAGAAAATGAAATCTGAGACTGACCAGCATGCCTAGACATATGGTCAACCCATCTCTGCATACATGGTTCAGTAGGTGAAGGTAAATCGAGTGCAATATACTGCGGCTGCATCAGTGGTATCTTCTCCAAGGTAAAGGCGGTCAAAATAGAACCATACCCAAAGTTCTTCAACCTCCTGCTCTTTATCTTGGTCAAGTGTTCTTTCATCACAAGAAGTACTGCGTCGCACTAGTTGAACACCTTCGGTTGGAGGCATTCCAAGGCATACCGCATATAAGATCGGTTGGCTACATGAAGAGCCACACTGTTATAGACATTTTTGTGCCTTACAGCATTGAGCATGAAATGTCCATAATCTAAGGGATCCAAAGTCCCTAAACATGTTGTTCCTACCCCTAGAGGAACAAGGCTAACAAACCACAACAATTCACAAAAGTTCTCCACCAGAAACTGCTCAAAAACAAGTCAATTCAGGATCAATTCAATGGCTCCACTAGCTGTCTGCGCTGAATGTCAAAGCCAACAATGGCTACCTGTGCTGAATGTCAAAGCCAACACTGACTACCTGCGCTGAGCGAGAGTTGACATGTGGCAAGTTCATTCCACGAGGTGTCAAAACCCAGGAAGCTTCTAAAATCTTCCTCAGTGACACTTGCCTCAGGGAATTCGACTGGTGATGAGTAAGAGGTTCCAAATCTCCAAGTGGAAGCAAGAACCTCCAAGTGGAATCAAGAACTGACAGAGGGAGAGGACACTAGTCAGATCTCAAGCTGACTCATCCTCTCTCCAAACATCTATATATGGATCTCTCCTCCATGAGATCTAGAGGCTGGAATTTTGTGATTGCAAAGAATTGCTGTTGGTTTGAGATTGGAATCATTGGGTGCTTAATGCTTTGAAGGGGGTGAAGATAGGAATTCCATTTGCTGGGAAGGAGATGCTGGATTGGAGCCCTCTGAGTTGTATCTCTTCCTGAACCTTGTTATTCATCAATAAAGCTATCTTGGTTTCTCCTATATACTGATGTATCTTTGATGTATGATTGCATTAGTATGTTTAGTTTATTTCTAATCCTAAACTAGTTATGAATATGAATCCATGTCTTGTGTAGTGTTCTCTTCTTGTGATCTTGCAGAAACCTCTTGAAGCTGGGCGAGCAAGAAGGCAAGTAGCTGGGAACTCTCCAAGAGAAGAGAAGCCGGATCGAGGGACAAACGGAAGACACCGGTTAGTCCATCCATCTCTCTCTTCATTCTTAGTTCATAAAGGAAGAATACCAGAATAGCTGTCTCTGTTTGTTGCTAAGGCACTGTCACACCTTACGTGGATAGGATCGTCCTGCATAGGCATTTTTCCCCACAAAAAATTGGCGACTCCACTGGGGAGATCTGTTTAGTCATTTTATTTGTGTTTCTATCATTGTTTGTTTCATAGACTCGACAACAACAATCGAACTGCATCTGTTATTCCCAGATGCAAAGTAGACAGTTGCTGCTTTGATCCAATCTCTGGACTTGTCCATGATCTAAACAATGGACTCACAAATGATTTGATGATCCTTTGTGATAGATCTTAGTACTCCCTCAAAGCATCCCTTTGATTGCACCTTGCTTGTTGCTTTTATTTGGCCTAAAACAGTAGATTAAATAGCAATCTGTGACCCAGAACCCAGTGAGAAACGAGAGTTTCTCCTTCAGTGCAGATCTTGTGAAAGGATTTTGCATTTCAACACAGGTCCCGTGAAGGCTACCTGCGTTGAATGTCAAAACCCCTGTGTTGAGGTTGCGCTGAACCAGTTTGGCCTTGTGCAGCTGGGGTTCTCTGCTCTGTTTTGCCTTGTTTTGATCTCTGATTTTTGCAGCCTGTAACCAGCATAGGTACCAGTCTGATAACTCCTTTTCTCTGCTTAAATTCTGCCTCCTTTTGTACAAAAAGACTGTGAGTGTTTTTATGTGTTTGTGGCGTCATTTACAGTTTTCCTTTGCAAGAGTAAAATAGTCATCCTGTAGCCCTTGATTCAGATCTGTTGATTGCGATCTTAGGAGAGAGTTCATTGGCTGTTTACAGTTGATTATACATTTGCTTTTGCTTATTGGTTTGAGTTTGTCTCTTTTAAGTGTCGAAACAAGTATTCATTTTGAAAATCGTTAAGTGTTGTAATCTCTTCTACCCTCTCTGATTTCGAAAAAGTAAACTTGTTTGTATTTGTCATTTAAAAGCGAATTCAAAGTTGTACAAAAAGCTTTCTTTGTAGGCATCAATACTAAGAAAGCGGAAAACAAACACCTGCATTGTGCATTTGCATTTTGATAGTTTGCATGTTTGATTTAGGAAAAGTGCATTAGAGTGTGTTGATTGCTCTTTGAGAAAAGATGGTGTCTTTCTTTTCCCTTAGTAGCTAGGATTTTCAAAGTTGAAAAGATATAAAGCTTGCTTATCATCTTTAGACTGCATTTAGGAATTGTATCATACATCTCGTGGTGAACCTCAAAAGGCAAACTTATAAAAAGATCAACCTAAAATAAATTGAATGAACTTAACAACGCTTTGCAACATAATGCACAACATAGAGGACTAGGCTAGAGACGTGTTCCGGCGTCGTAAAGCCTGGTGACTGTCGATCTCGTTGATGGTGGGTGATTCCTCCTGAGGGACGATAGCGCCAGTACGGATTGTGCTCCCACGTACTGTCGCGTATATATTGGGAGACCCCTATAGGCATAAAACCTTTATCCTTAGGAAGCCATGTCGGCCGCCCTACTGATCACAATGCACTGAACACAGCATTCAGGAAGATCGACCGCCCGTACCCTAAAAAGTATTCTGCGGTTTTGCGAAAAGTTTGGCACACCCTCTGCCTAGAACTCCAGAGCAGTTCCTTTTGGCCTTTTTTAGACTCTATAACGGAAAAAGTCCATCCGAGCATTTGTCACTTCGGGCTCGTTAAAACATCGAAGGAGACTAGAGTCATCTTTAGCTTTTTCTCGACTCTTTAAAATTGAAAAAGCAAGTTGTGTCTAAAAGCGTCTAAAAAATTCATTTAATTCAAAAACACGCTTTCCCCTTTTGTATTTTGGTTGATCGAGTAATCCTCAATCGTGGAAGAAAGTCAATTGAAACCCCGTCGTTCGCGGAGGCTTACGAGTCAACCGTCTTTGTCTCCGGAATCAAAAACAGTACGGACAAAGCGAACTCGTTTAACCAGTTCAAAATCTCCTATCAAAGTTAGGACAAGTGTTCCAACGACATCTGAGATTCCGGTTACTCCAAACATTTCTGGAAACCCTGCCTCTATAGAAGAAGTTCAACAGCCACAGAGGGACAGTAACACTGATCCTAGTCTGGGAGCAAATACTTGCGTTACTGAACCAGTTCCATCTGTAACCGGTTCAAAGAGTCTTGCTCCTCAAACAACTGTTGCTGTCAATTCAACCCCTTCTTCGGCACCAGAAATATTTTACAGACCTGACGGTCTTCCTCTTCCACCTGGTTTGATTGCAATAGAGGAAATTGTAGAAGATCCACAAGCAAGTACTCCAACACATTTTGGAGTCAGGGTCACTCTATTTCCTTCATCAGAAGTTAGTCTACCACAAGTGGAAGTTCCTGTAGAATCGCTAGGTAATCTCTTGGATAGACTCAAAATGTCTGAACAACCGTCAACATCTAGGACTGTGTCGAACGACACGGCGACGGCAGAACCCCCTGCCGTCACTCCGACAATGTTTGCCGGCATACCATTTGTCCCAACTAGCTCACAACCGCTAGAAGGAGTCCACCCAGGGACTATTTCGACAGTGTGGTCTGTTCCAGTTTGTTCCTCCGGAATAATATTTGGCAACTCTTATGTTGAAACTCGCCAGATTGATCCATTTGGAGGTAAGTTTGGGTAATCCAGTCCCCAAGGACAAACAATCCCCTTGAGTTTCGGATTGCTACTGTATGGGGGGCAGTATGCCCTTTCATTACCCCCTCCGGGAGGGTATCCATACGGGAGTTCACAACGGTATTCAGGTTATACTGGAGTTACATCAAGTGGTTGGGTACCTATGCTACCTCAACAACCAGGGGTTGTGTATTCTATGCAATAATGTGTACCTATGTCAAACATCCCAACCACACCAGCTATTGTGACAGTGTCGCAGGTTCAAACGTTGCTTGTTGTATGTTAGCCTCAGATTTCTCAGGTTGTAATGCAACAACCCCTTGACCCTGTGACACAACCACAATCGCCAACTGGTGGGGCGACACAGGTCCAAACGGGTACAATTACCCCACACCTTGGTCCAGCAATTAGTATAGCGCAACAGAACGTGGCTTCACAACCGTGGCTGGTGCAATACCAACAACCACAATTCCTGCAAGTGTACCAAGGTTCTGAGTAGCAGATCTTTGCGAACAGTGGACAACCGTACATTCAAAACGGTCAAAACCAACCGCTTTACAGTGGTCAAGTCCACCAGCCGTATCAGTCATACCAACATCAATTACATTATGCTGGTATGCAAAGGCCCACTGCTCATGCAATTCCATCATACCCTGGGTATGCTTCACCTAACCTGAATCAACAGTTACCATTCGTGGCAACTTTAGAGTTACCCGATTTACACCGGTTAACGAACGATTCGATTGCTTACGCCCCATGGTGGCCAACGATTCCTCACAAACTTCCATAGGACATTCCTAAATTTAATGGAAATCCGGGTGAAGACCCATCGAATCACGTGATGAATTTTCATCTGTGGTGTTCATCAAACACCCTGAATGATGATTCGATAAGGCTTCGCCTTTTTCAGAGGACGTTAACGGGTCCAGTGGCTAAATGGTATATTGAATTACCTAGAGCCTCGTTCGACAATTTCAACTCCCTAGCCACAACTTTCTTAACCCATTTTCAATTACCGATAAGGTATGAAACGAGAACGGAAATCTTAACCAACTTCAAGCAGACAACAACCACTCACATATCTAATCATATACATGAGTGGTGTCGTCACCGTAGGATGGTGAAAATGTACGTTCCCGATCAGCTATTAGCTGAATGGTTTATCAAGTCGTTACTTCCTGCCATAACAGAAGATGTGGCCAAGGGAGGAGTCGTAACGGAGGAGCAAGTTATTGCTCGTGCACAATATCTAGACTTAGTGTACACTCAGTCTGGCACGCTCTACAACAAAATACCTGACGCCCCTAGACCAGAATTCTCAATTCCTCCTCCTCCTAAATCAAATAGTGACTCTCATTCCGGCGATGGTGTGATTGGCACGGCAAACGCGAAGTCGACAAAGGCCAACTCCAAGAAAGCCCATAAGACTTCAGATCAAAATGAAAAAGAAGAAATTCTTGCTTCAGAAGTAAATGTCGTATCAGCAGATAAAGGAAAAGAAACCAATCAACCAGGAAGCAAGAAGAAGCAAAACAAAGGGAAGAAGAAGAAACAGGGTGAGTCATCTCCCGGAAAAACTTCTTCGAATCCTCCTGGAAAAGGGAAACCAAAAAGTCCATGTCAAATATGTGATCAGGATCATTGGACAGGAAATTGTCCATACAAAGCTGAGCTTAAAATGTTCGCAAACCTCAGCTGTGTTAACTGATCCGTTCCCAAATCCAGGTCAAAATCTGGTTGATAGTGGAAATGCTTCCCCGTCGCAAGTGCTAATGCTATCGATATCCAAGCAACAAAATGATGCTTTGATTTCTACAAGGAACAAAGATTACGGGAATCCGCAGCTGTCGAACGACAAAGGTAAAGATCAACCAAGTAGTTCGACAACAACTTCGACAGAAGTTGTACCACCCATCATTCCTGAATTAACAATAAAACCGCTAAAGGGAGTAGTACACAAGTCGACATTTAATCCTCGCACCAGAGCGACGCAACATTATAACATAGTGGAAGATTTGGCCCAATCACGATCCGCTATGTCGACTCTTGAAGTACTACAAAACAGTCCATCCCAAAGGCAGGCCTTGTTATCGGCTATTGGTGGGGTTGATCCTAAGGATTCCAATCTTGTATCCTTCGACCACAAAGGATACGATCCTCAGTTACTAGCTCAACTAGCTTTCCTTATTCAAGTGAAAGCCCTCAACAAAACTGTTCACCGAACAATTATTGATGAGGGGGCATCTACATGTATTATGTCGATGAGTTGCTGGAAAACTTTAGGGTCTCCGACCTTGTCGCGATCTTCGACGACATTGAAAGCATTCGACGGAAGGACCTATACCCCGTGCGGTATCCTAAATAACTTGAAGGTTGAACTGGGGGGAAAAACAGTAGAAATAGATGTTGAAGTCATCGATGGAAATCTTGACTACAACATCCTACTGGGAAGACCGTGGATATATGCCATGGCAGCTGTAGTGTCGACTTATTTTAGGAAGATCGCATTCCCTTTTCAAGGAGGGATTACGATCGTCGACCAACAAAACTTCCTCCCTAATGGTTCACAAGTTACAGGAAGCATTCCCATGATCCATGGAAGCAACCATTCGCTTCAAGATATCGGAGTAGGCCTACTGAAAGACCCCACATTAATGGGAACTTTCGCACTTCCACCTCCAATCTATATAGGAGAAGTAACGTTGGTAGGAGCCTGCAATATGATATCTTCCACGAAGATCTCAGAAGACGATATCGACATGGATCATGCAATGGTTTTGCCCCCAAGCCCTATAGAAATATTGTAGCAATCAATGTTTCGGGCATGGGAGGCGAACCCAAATCAACGCTCATCAAGCGTTTGGGTAGATAGGTCTAGAGAATATGGTACCCCATTAGATCCTTGGTCGAAAGTGCATGGGACTGACGAAGGAATCCTACAATCAATGTTGATTGAGGGGGCACCATGGAATGATTGCCACCATCGTTCCCTTCTTCCAGATTATGAAGAAGATACTCAACATGACCTTTATCACCCTTCAGTTTTTGAATTCCTATCAAACACTGTAAATACGGTGGATTCCGAGCGAAACTTATCCAATATTGAAGAGACTATAGCCATAAATATATCTACTAAAACAAATGTTGTAGAGAATATTTATGTCGGCAAAGGATGTTCTCCTTCAGAACTGGAAATATATAACGCTCTTTTTCGCGAGTTCAGAGATGTCTTTGCTTGGTCATATGATGAAATGCCAGGCATTGACTCGAGTATCGTTGAACATGAAATTAAGATGTATCCTGTTGTCAAACCAGTAAGACAGCGACTTCGGCAAGTGCACCCCAAGAAAGCCGCTGCCATTAAAGCAGAAGTTGAAAAGCTCCTCCATGCTGGTTTCATCTACCCGGTTCCTCTAACCGATTGGGTATCGAATATTGTCCCTGTTATGAAGAAACAAGGGACAATTAGAGTGTGTGTCGACTATAGGGATGTAAACCAAGCTTGTCCGAAAGACAACTACCCTACACCCTTCATCGACCAGATAATTGATGAATGCGCCGGATGCGAAATCTTTTCATTCATGGATGGATTTTCCGGGTATAATCAAATAAATATCCGCCCACAGGACCAGTCAAAGACTGCATTCATTTGTCCGTGGGGCACATTTGCTTATCGAAAATTACCCTTTGGTTTAAAGAACGCAGGGGTGACATTTCAGAGGGAAATGAATTATGCCTTCCATGACATCAAGAACATCGTTCAACCATACCTCGACGACCTTCCGGCTCATTCGCGAAAGCAGACTGATCATCCGTAGCATTTAAGAGTGATATTTCTACGTTGCCGACACTACAAGATAAGACTCAATCTGCACAAATGTGTATTTTGCATCGGTTCTAGTCGTTTACTTGGCCTTGTGGTCTCTAAGGATGGGATTCGTCTCGACCCTTGCAAGGTTCAGGCAATCATTAATTTGCCTCCACCTTCAAATTTTCTTCAAATTCAGAAACTCCAAGGGAAAGCAAACTTTCTGAGGAGGTTCATTCCAAATTACACATAACTTGCTAAAGGTTATACTCGTCTTTTGAAAAAGGATGTACCTTTTGTCTGGGATCAGGTGGTGCAAGCTTCCTTTGATGCTCTGAAAGATTCTCTAGTAAAAGCATCATTAATGTATGCCCCGGACTATCAAAGAGATTTTAACCTGTATCTGGCTGCAGTGGATACAACCATTGCGATGATTTTAGTTCAAGAAGTTGATGGAATTGAACATCCTATATATTATTTAAGTAAAAACTTGAATGTTACAGAAAGAAAATATTCTTACGTTGAAAAGCTAGCACTCGCTGCTGTTCAAGCGATACAAAGATTTCGACATTATGTCCTCTTTCGGAAAACTACCATTCTATCAGATTGCAACCCCATGACTTATATATTGTCGCGACAGTTGCTAGGGGGCAAATATTCAAAATGGATAGCGATCCTTCAAGAGTTTGATCTAGAATTTGTAAAATCCAAATCAAAGAAAGCTTTAGTTTTCGCAGAATTATTGTGCGATCTCCCATCGTCGTCCAACGATGAAACATCCGAAGAGTCAATCGTGGACGAAAGTTTGTTTCTGATATCTACAAGCAATGAGTGGTATGGAGATATAATAATTTATCTCCAAACCCAAAAATTCAGGCCTAACACCTCTCACTCAGAACAGAAACGTATACGATACCAAGAAAAAGACTACATGATCGTCGGTGATACGCTTTACCGTCGTTGTATCGATACAGTTCTAAGAAGGTGCCTTACCCATGAGGAGGCTGAAAAAGCCCTGAATGAGTGTCATTCAGGCGCGTGTAAGGGGCATCAATCTGGATATGCTACAGCACAGAAAATCTTACGAGCAAGATACTTCTGGCCAACCATGTTCAAAGATTGCATAACCGCAGTCAGAAGTTGCCATGCTTGTCAAATTTTTGACAGCAAAACCAGAAGACCACCCGCACCTTTACAGCTAATAGTTGCTGTCGGGCCTTTCGCCAAATGGGGCATCGATTTCATGACATGTAACCCCACCTCGACCGGGGGGCATGGGTATATTATAGTCGCCGTTGACTATTTTACCAAATGGGTCGAGGCGATGCCTACATTAGATAACACTTGTGAAACAGCTGCCCTTTTCTTTTTCAATCATGTAGTCGCGAGGTTCGGCGTACCACAGGCTATAGTTACAGATCATGGATCACATTTTCGCAATCACATGATGGTTGAATTAGCTGCCAAGCTAGGGCTATCTCATGACAGCTCTACCCCGTATTATCCGCAAGCCAACGAACAGGTTGAAGCGATCAACAAGGTCCTGAAGCGTATGTTGCAAAGGATGATCGGAGTTCACAAAAGAAGGTGACACCTAATCCTATACTCAGCCTTGTGGGCTTACCAAACATCGGTAAGGAATGCGACCGGGTTCACACCTTTCCAACTGGTGTATGGCCTGGAAGCAGTCTTGCCAATCCAGTGTGAAATCTGGTCTCTTAAACTCGCAATTGATCTCCTCCCTGGAACTTCAGAAGAAGAGGCCCATTTCTTGGAATTAATCCAATTGGATGAAACCCGTCGTGATGCCGCTTTGGCTAACGAAGCCCATAAGAAACGAGTCAAGGCGCAGTTCGACAAAAATGTCAAACCCCGTGTCTTCTCAGAAGGTGACTTGGTCTTGCTTTATGACCAAGAATCCGATAAATTGGGAGCAGGTAAATTTAATTCTTTATGGATGGGCCCCTATATTGTTAAACGAGTGTTAGCAAAAGGAGCCTACGAGTTAATGGATTATGACGGAATTCCACTGGCGCAACCCCGTAATGGGTTGTACCTCAAGCGTTACTATGCTTAAATAGTAACCTGTATGCTTTTGTTGTATTTTGTTTTCGCTAAAGTGTTTGTTTTGGTCGAATAATCCACCTTTTTACATTTATTGCAGATGTCAAACCTTCTGGAGACATGTGTTGGATATGCCGACGGAGCGAGTCGTAGTTCGCGGAACCTGTCCTCCGCAGCCTGGGCCATTTTTGATCCAAGCAGCGAGTCAGTGAGTTTCAGAGGTGTATGTATTGGTCAATCAACGAATAACATCACTGAGTATAGCGTGTTGATAGAACTAATCTCTGATGCCATCACCCATGGTATACGCCGACTGATCGTCAGGCTAGACTCACAACTCGTAATACTACAACTCAATGGTATATATTCCGTCCGCAACCCAGCTATTTATCGCATGTTCCTAAGGGTTAAGATTTTGGAAAGACAATTTGATTTAATTCAATACCAACATATTTCCAGAAACTTAAACACATTAACCGACTCATTAGCAAACTATGTGTTAGATAAACATTTGCAACATTTATAAAAAGAGACACATCATCAATGTTGTACATCTGGATCATATAACTCAACCAGAATAAACCCCGAAAATCAAAAATATATATATATATAAGCTGTTTATCGTTTATACATGATGTTCTGTAACCAAGACAAAAATCGGTCGCATGACCCAAAAACTCAAAAATGCTAGGGGGCACCCTAGTCTAGTGATGCTCATGATAGCACGTCACGGCCTGTGCAATCATGTGTAAGAGACGAGTCCATCGTCTAGGAACACCAGTAGTATGCCGCTGCAACTGTAAAGGTAACTCGTCGATCCTCACATCGGGAATGCCGAGAGTAAGGCTCTCAACCTGCTCCTGCACGGCTGTAAGGGTCTCGGCCACATCAAGGTCACGAAGAATAACCCTCCCAGCAGTCTCCCCTGCTGGGGCAGTAACTGGCGCTCTTGGGCGAACTGCTGGACGAATAGGACCAATATCTGCATGCACACATGAGTTTCATTAAAGTCTTGATAGAATAAAGCACAAGGACATTATAAATAAAAATAGTAAACAGTGATATGGTCGAAGATTTTACCAATAGCGCCCCACTGCTCGCCATCCGGCAGTACCAAGTCCGGATCACCTCGGAAATCCATACCAACATATGGATACTCGGAATAGACCATCTCCTGACGCTTGAACCACCTGAAGAAGGTATCCGTGAAAGAAATCTGAGATTGACCAGCATGCCTAGACATGTGATCAACCCATCTCTGCATACGTGGCTCTGTAGGAGAAGGCAAGTTGAGTGCGATATACTGAGGCTGCATCAGTGGTATCTTCTCCAAGGCAAAGGCAGTCAAAATAGAACCAAATCCAAAGTTCTTCAGCTTCCCGTCCTTTACCTTGGTCAACTGACTTTTCATATGAAGAAGTACTGCATCACACCAGTTGAATATTTTCGGTTGGAGGCACTCCAAGGCGTGCTGCACATAGGATCTGTTAGCAACATGAAGAGATGCGCTACCGGCCATCCTACCAATAGTATACAGAATGGACCTGAGAGATCTGTCAGCAATCTCACGGATAACGACCTTGCCGTCTCTGCTCGGCTGAGATCCTTCCCTGCAATACTGGCGGACATAATCTCTCACGGAGTCATTCCCTCGGGCCGAACCTGACAAAGAAATGGGAGCACCCCGCCTCGACAAGCCAGTCAAGAAGTAAATGTCTACTATGGTCAGGGGGATATATTTTCCCCTAATCTGAAATAGTTGGTTGATAGGATCCCAAGCATCAAGCGTATACTGCAGTAGGGAGATCTGTGCTCTCATACTAGAGATACGGAAGAACTTCAGCAGACCACAGTTCCGCAGCGCGTTCACCGTGACAGGATCATGGAGGGCAATCATGTCCTCTTCTTCATGTTCTCGTTCTCGCCATGTAAGGGTCATTTTGCTCAAAAGTCCCTGCAAAACAAACAAGAGAAAGAGTAAGATCCTAGATTGATGAGAAACTGGCAAAATTTTCATCAAAAACTCTGCAACAAAACTGTTTTTCTATGCCCAACGCAACTAGCCAGTGTTCCACCTGCGTTGAAGGTCAAACTGCCTTCATGCAACTTGACATTCAGCACAGGTTTTGAGTGAACTACCTGCGCTGATGGCAGAGCGCCCTAACAAAACCCCAGGGGCTCAGGGGAATAGGAAAACAGGCACAGAATGGAAAAATGAAACCATGAAAAGAAAGAGATAGGGTTTAGCTCCTACCTGGTCCAGACGGCGCCGAAAATTGTCCGCAGAATCTCCCGGAATCAGCTGATGAAAATCAATGGGGAAGAGGCACCTCCAAAGCTCCAACAAACCAAGTTCAAACGAAATGGTAAAATGAGAGGTAAAAACACTTTTTAATTGCTTTTTACGTAGTTCAAAGCGAAATATGAGGGTTCTAATCTCATTTTCAAGCAAATGTTGTTCATTTCTAACTAGTTTGATGCAGCAATTGAGGATACAGTACTATCTTTGAAAAGGGCAAAGCTAGTTATGGTAAAAAATCAAAAATTTGACCATATGATATCAAGCAGTTTTAGCACACAGTTCATGCTCATTAAAAAATAAACGCAAGATCCGAGCAGTTTTAGCACATAGTTCATGCTCGTTAAAAAATAAACATAAGATCGAGCAAATGTTTCCACCCGCGTTTAAGCTCGTTAAAAAATGAACTATCCCGGTAAATAACCACTGTGAATGTAATATTATCAGCCATTAAAGCCTTGGTCGTGTTTGCACCGTCACCTCCACTTTTCCGTTGGCCGATCGTTCACCTCCATGTGTTTGTTTACCCATTTTGAGGAACAGCTGCGAAGAGTGATTTCACTAGCCATCCTTGTGACACTGCCGTGATTGGAAAATTCCAACCTGTACCTGGAATCAGCTGCTAACCCGTTTTATCACTCGTTCCTCAAAAGACGAGTCTTCTTTAAGATCTTTTTATCTGACTCGTAAAATATGAAAAGATTGTCGAGTCCCTGGCCTTCCAGCTCGTTAAAGGGACAGGAAGTGCTATCCCTCCTCTAGATTTTAATCTTTTTGGACCTGAGGGATTATTGCACAAAAAGATCGAGCGCTTGTTTTGTTCGGCTCGTTAAAACTATCGAAAACTCATCCCTTCTGTATTGTTTTATACTTTTTCGGACTTAAGGGATTAGATGACGAAAAAGGACTTTTGGAGTTAACTTTATGTACCTTTTCAGACTCTCTAAAAATGAAAAGGACCGAGTTGTCTTTGTCATTAGACTCGTTAAAATCATTAAATAGCGACAAACTTGTCTTTAGACGAGAACGAGTTTCACTATCGCTAGGCTCGTTAAAACATAGCGATGGGCTTGCCCGAAGGGCGGGTTATAGAACAAGCATATGTTATCCTCCTCAAGCTTGACAAAAATAAAGAGGTACTGGTCAGCAATGACTGGGGAAAAATTGGGAGAAACTCAAGAAAACTTTGATGGTAGCAAGTCGCTCTTGAACATGACACTTTTCCTCCGTACCACAATCGGGTTGGATTGTTTCATTCACCGGTCACATCCATGGTCTCACCATACCATCCATATTTGGGGTAATGCTACCGATCCATCGCATCAGTGTCGCCATATGTTCAAGAGAAGTCATTCAGAAAAGTCAACCGTGTGCCATCCACTGCCATACATTATCTTTCATCCTTTCATGACCGCCACCCTGAATCATATGTCACAGATCGTTTTCACCTCCATCAAAATCATTAGCTCCGTTCCGTGTCACTGATGTGGGATTCATTAAGGCCCTCCTTTGACGGATCGCTTCTTGTCGACATCAGCTCATTATCCAAGAAGTTGATCTAGGAACAACCCCTTCAGTACTTTGAAGCTTGCATGCCTCAATGGCAAGTTTCTCACTTCCGGCGACAGGTATACATCAATGACCTTCGACCAAAAGATTTTGCGTGGTGTTCGACGCCAAGTCCTTTATTCACACCACGTGAATTGTACTGCAGTACCTTGAGGGTCATTATCATTATCGGTGATTCCTCTCGCGCTTGTTAACGGTTTAACTCATTAACCGGTAATCAAGCGATGTCTTTCCATGTTCGACTTCAGAACATTTCTCACATGGATCGACTTGTACTTAGAGTGAAGATCGAACGAGTTTGAAGACCCCGGATCTAGTTTCATCCATCCGGGCTGCGATATATATTCAGGAAAGATAAAGAAATTGACATGTACATCATTGCAGCAGATAATCATCCTACTCAAAGGATGATAATTTCATCAAAATTATCAGTCTACCATCAGACGATTGTCTGTTCTATGTACAAAAAAATGAATTTATAAAGGTGAGCATGGGGATGCCCGCCTCAGCTAGATCATGAAAGCAGTATGAAAAATAATGTATTGTATTGATCTTATTACAGGTCTCCTCCCAGCATTGGATGAACTTCGGATCCTCCTGATAAAGCATTTCACCTGATAAACGGCCTCATACTTTAGGGGGCAACTGTTATAGACATTTTTGTGCCTTACAGCATTGAGCATGAGATGTCCATAATCTAAGGGATCCAAAGTCCCTAAACATGTTGTTCCTACCCCTAGAGGAACAAGGCTAACAAACCACAGCAATTCACAAAAGCTCTCCACCAGAAACTGCTCAAAAACAAGTCAATTCAGGATCAATTCAGTGGCTCCACTAGCTGTCTGCGCTGAATGTCAAAGCCAACACTGGCTACCTACACTGAATGTCAAAGCCAACACTGACTACTTGCGCTAAGCGAGAGTTGACATGTGGCAAGTTCATTCCACGAGGTGTCAAAACCCAGGAAGCTTCTAAAATCTTCCTCAGTGACACTTGCCTCAGGGAATTCGACTGGTGATGAGTAAGAGGTTCCAAATCTCCAAGTGGAAGCAAGAACCTCCAAGTGGAATCAAGAACTGACAGAGGGAGAGGACACTAGTCAGATCTCAAGCTGACTCATCCTCTCTCCAAACATCTATATATGGATCTCTCCTCCATGAGATCTAGAGGCTGGAATTTTGTGATTGCAAAGAATTTCTGTTGGTTTGAGATTGGAATCATTGGGTGCTTAATGCTTTGAAGGGGGTGAAGATAGGAATTCCATTTGCTGGGAAGGAGATGCTGGATTGGAGCCCTCTGGGTTGTATCTCTTCCTGAACCTTGTTATTCATCAATAAAGCTATCTTGGTTTCTCCTATATACTGATGTATCTTTGATGTATGATTGCATTAGTATGTTTAGTTTATTTCTAATCCTAAACTAGTTATGAATATGAATCCATGTCTTGTGTAGTGTTCTCTTCTTGTGATCTTGCAGAAACCTCTTGAAGTTGGGCGAGCGAGAAGGCAAGTAGCTGGAACTCTCCAAGAGAAGAGAAGCCGGATCGAGGGACAAACGGAAGACACCGGTTAGTCCATCCATCTCTCTCTTCATTCTTAATTCATAAAGGAAGAATACTAGAATAGTTGTCTTTGTTTGTTGCTAAGGCACTGTCACACCTTAGGTGGATAGGATCGTCCTGCATAGGCATTTTTCCCCACAACACGCACCACCGGCCATCCTACCAAAAGTAAACAGAATAGTCCTGAGGGACCTGTCAGTGACATCACGAATGATGATCTTGCCGTCTTTACTCGGTTGAGATCCTTCTCTGCAGTACCGGTGATCATAATCTCTCATAGAGTCACCTCCTCGGGCCGAACCTGATAAAGAGATCGGGGCACCCCGCCTCGACAAGCCAGTCAAGAAATAGATGTCTACTACAGTCAAGGGGACAGATTTTCCCTTGATCTGGAAAACTTGATTTGTAGGATCCCAAGCATCGAGCAAATACTGCAGTAAGTTGATCTGTTGTCTCATGCTAGAAATGCGGAAGAACTTCAGCAAGCCACAGTTCCGCAATGTGTTTACTGTAACTGGGTCATGTAGGGCAAGCATGTCCTCTTCTTCATGCTCATGTTCTCTCCATGTAATGGTCATCTTACTCCAAAGATCTCTGGAAAACAAACAAGAGAAGTGTTAGATCCTGATTTTGGTAAGAAACAAGAAAAATTTCCATCAAAAAATTGTGCATTAAATTCCTTTTCTGCGCCCAACGCACCTATAGCAGTGTTCTGGGTGCATTGAATGTCAGATAGCCTTTAGACAGGCCAACATTCAATGCACCTTTCGATACACAGAGGGTGCGCTGAAAGCAGAATGAGTTTTTCGAACCCAGGGGATCAGAAAAACTAGGAATCAAGCTCGGAATGTAAAATGGAAACCATGCAATGAAAGAGCTCAGGTTTAGCTCCTACCTGGTCCAGACGGCGCCGAGAATCGTCCACAGAATCTCCCGAAATTAGCTGATGAAAATCAAGGGGGGAAAGCACCTCCAAAGCTCCAACAAACCAAAGTTCAAATGAAATGGTAAAATGAGAGGTAAAAACACTTTTTTATTACTTTTTACGTAGTTCAAAGTAAAATATTAGTGTTCTAACTCGTTTTCAAGAACATATTGTTCATTTCTAACTAGTTTGATGAAGCAGTTGAAAATACAGTACAATATTTGAAAGAACAAAGCTATTTATGGTAAAATCAAAATGGGACCATTCAATCGAGCAGTTTTAGCACATAGTTCAAGCTCTTTAAAAAATAAACATAAGACATGAGCAAATGTTTCCACCCGCGTTTAAGCTCGTTAAAAAATGAACTATTCCCCGATAAATAACCATCGTGACTGTAGTACTTCAGCCATTAAAGCCTTGGTCGTGTTCGCACCGTCACCTCAACTTTTTCATTGGCCGATCATTCACCTCCATTTGATTGTTTACCCATTTTTAGGAACAGCTACGAAGAGTGATTTCACTAGCCATACTTGTGACACTGCCCTGATTGGAAAATTCCAAACCTTACCTGGAATCATCTGCTACCCATTTTATCACTCGTTCCTCAAAAGACGAGTCTCCTTTAAGCTCTTTTCAACTAACTCGTAAAATATGAAAATATTGCCGAGCCATTGGCCTCTCCAGCTCGTTAAAGGGACAGGAAGTGATATCCCTCCTCTAGATTTTAATCTTTTTGGACCTGAGGGATTATTACACAAAAAGATCGAGTGCTTGTTTTGTTCGGCTCCTTAAAAGTATCGAAAATTCATCCCTTCTCTATCGTTTTATACTTTTTCAGACTTAAGGGATTAGATGACGAAAAAGGAATTTTGGAGTTACCTTTACGTTCCTTTTCAGACTCTCTAAAATTGAAAAGGACCGAGTTATCTTTGTCATTAAACTCGTTAAAAAGATTAATAATGACAAACTTGTCTATAGACGAGAACGAGTTTCACTATCGCTAGGCTCGTTAAAACATAGCGATGGGTTTGCCCGAAGGGAAAATTATAGAACAAGCATATGTTATCCTCCTCAAGCTTGACAAAAATAAAGAGGTACTGGTCAGCAATGACTGGGGAACAATTGGGAAGAAAACTCAAAGAAACTTTGTTGGTAGCAAGTCGCTCTTGAACATGACACTTCCACTCCGTGTCCGAGTCGGGTCGGGTTGTTTCATTCACTGGTCACATCACCATGGTCACGCCATACCATCCACATTTGGGGTTAATGCTACCAATCCATCACATCAGTGTCACCGATATATTCAAGAGAAGTCATTCAGAGAGTCCACCTGTGTCTCACCCACTACCATACATTATACTCCATTCTTTCATGACCGCCACCCCGAACCTTATATCACTAGATCGTTTTCCCCTCCATCAAAATCATTTGCTCCGTTCCGTGTCATTGATGTGGGATTCATTAAGGCCCTCCTGTGATGGATCAATTCTTGTCGACATCAGCTCATTATCCAAGAAGTTGATCTGGGAATACCCCATTCAATACATTGAAGCTTGCATGCCTCAATGGCAAGTTTCTCACTTCAGGCGACAGGTTTACATCAATGGCCTTCGATCGAAAGATTTTGCGTGGTGTTCAATGCCAAGTCCTTTATTCACACCACGTGAATTGTACTGCAGTACCTTGAGGGTCATTATCATTATCGGTGATTCCTCTCGCGCTCGTTAACAGTTTACATCATTGACTGGTAATCAAGCGATGTCTTTCCATGTTCGACTTCAGAACATTTCTCACATGGATCGACTTGTACTTTGAGTGAAGATCAGACAAGATTGAAGAACCCAAATCTAGTTTCATCCATCCGGGTTGCGATATATATTCAGGGAAATAAAGACATTAAATGTACATCATTGCTGCACAGATAATCATCCACTCAAAAGGATGATGGCTCTATCAGAATCATCAGTCTACACTCAGACGATTGTCTGTCCTATGTACATTAAAATGAATTTATAAAGCTGAGCATGGGAATGCCTGCCTCAGCTAGATCATGAAAATAGTATGAAGATAATTTATTGTATTGTATCTTATTACAGGTCTCCTCCCAGCATTGAAAGAACTTCGGATCCTCATAATAAAGCATTTCACCCGACACCAAAAGATTAACGGCATCATACTTTAGGGGGCAACTGTTATAGACATTTTTGGGCCCTACAACCCCAAGCATGAAATGTCCATAAACCAAGGGCTCCTAAGTCCCTAAAAGTGTTTTTCTAACCCCTAAAGGAACAAGGTCAACAGATTACAACTTCTCCCAGAAGTTCTCCATGAGAAACTGCTTAGAATTTGTCAAAACAGGATCATTGCAGCTGCTCCACTCGCTAAGTGCGTTGCATCTCACCCAAATACACTATGAGGGTGCATTTCATTTCAAAAGTCCCTTCTGTGGGGTGTGATAGGTGAGAAATGACAAATGGCAGTGTCATTCCGCGAGGTGGAGAGGCAATGGAAGCTTCCAGAATCTTCTCCTGTGACACTTGCCTCACTGAATTCAACCAAGGATGAGTAAGAGGCCCTCAGTCTCCAAGTGGAAGAAAGAACTATCAGAGAGAAGACACTAATCAAATCAAAAGCTGACTCATCCCCCTTACAGATATCTATATATGGATCCCTCATCCCAGAGATCCAGAGGCTGGAATTTTGCATACTGTAAGGAATTGCTGTTGGTTTCTAGAGACAAACATCAGATTGTTGGGTGATCTAAGCTTTGTTTGAGGTGAGGAGGGGCTTCTTTGCTGGGAGGTTGATGCTGGGTCAAAACAACTGGTTGTAACTCCTCCTGGTTCTTTTCTTGTTTATCAATAAAAACTATTTGAGTTTTCCTCCATGCTTTTGTATCACTGATGCTTGTTACATTTGTATGGTCAATTTACATCTGATCCTAGATTGTTTATGATTATAGATCCATGTCTTTGTATAGTGCTATGCTTCTGTGATCTTACAGGTACTTTGTGAATCTGAGCATGCAAGGGAGCAGGTAGCTGAGGAATATCAAAGAAGAGAGGGATCGAATCGAAGGATTAGCGCAAGACAGAGGTCGGTCTTTCTGTTCCTCTCTATCTATAATTCATAAAGGAAAAACAAAAGTAGTTTTTCTCTGTTTGTTTCTAAGGCAGCTCTCACACCTTAGTGGGATAGAGCAATTCTAAATAGACACTTTTCCCTGTAACAACCATCATGAAATTCAGCCCGATGGGCTCTCCCTTCCATAAGCCAATTAGAGGTTTACGATGATTTATCTATGTTTCATTTGAAAGCTATAACTAGAGTCACTGTTAAAGAATGTATCTCTTAGATCCAAGAAAATGTCAAGGCCATTCAAATGATTTCCCTTTTAGATCCTAAAAAGCTTCAGGACGAAGCTCAAAGACACGGTACTTCTTATCTAAATTGTGGCTGTATCCGGGTGGGCATAAATTATTTAACCCACAGAGGGCTTAATACATATGTGTTGGCTACTATCAGAGATCTCACACATAACAGATATACTAATTTATTAATTGGTGGTATCGTGGCTCCTTTATCAGATGGTCCTGTATGGTTTGATGGCCGCCCAAATTTCACAGTATATGTGTATGATGAACACATTAAGGAGATCCTCCAATTACAAATCAAAACTAGTAGTTTTGATATGAAAAGAAAAAGGAAAAACATTGCAGTTCATACTAGAGGGTGTTTCAGGCACACCAACACATTATATCCAACCACTCTGCATACACCCAGTCAAGAGTCAAAATCCAACAACCTGGTAATCACTGATGCTCACAATAAAAAAATTGAGCATCAGGCCATCAAATGGGAAGATCTCAACTTTCCTGAAAACTGGGTAGTAGATCTACCTCAGTCGCCCAAAGTTCAAAGTATCACGACTGCTTAGATACAAGAAGGACTAGTGAAAGCTACTTTGTCCTTCCCTAGAAGATCTACTTTGGATTGCAAAAGAATACAAGAAGCTTGTCAAGCCACAAAATACCATATAAACTCAAATCATATTTCATGTCAGCCATCTACTTCCACATTTGTAAATACTCCATCTGTAAGTTGCTCACATGTTGATTTATTTGAACTCGCTCAGTTATTACATTTTTCCACTCTCGAAGTAAAATGTCATGTCTGCCAAACAATGGTTTGCTTACAATATCTCGCAGATCTTGTTCTCCACATAAATCATAATCCCATGACTGGAGAGGCCCCTTCTACTATTACTACAAATTCATGTCCAAATCCAAAATTCTCTGACATTCCATTTCCTCATGACACTGTCCTAATGATTCATGAATTACCCACTCTGGAGAATGAAGATCCCCATCTCACTGAAATGTTTAGCAAGATGAGACCACTTGGGATGCCAAAATATGGCTTCGGATACCTTGAAAGACTAGATAGTCTCATTCCATCTTCAAGATTTCAAAATCCTATTCCACTAGACTGAAAAAATCCATTAATCCCAGAAATGTACAAATTTTTCTCCCTCATGGATGGGTGTCCCAAACATAATATTAATAGAGACTAGATGAAGAACATGCTAAATTGGGATCTCTATACACATCCTGAATCCAAAGAATTTAGTCTCAACACATCTGTTGATGTAAAAGATGCTCTTTCTCTAGAATGGAAAAAGTATATGGAAGAAACAAACTCATGGATTTCTTTTTATGTCTAGAAGAAATTAAAGGAACAACCAGAAGTACATATGGTAGATGTAGAAACTTCATCTGCACAAAAACATTTCTAGACAACTTGTGATGGAAGCAAGTTAGAAACAAATACCACATTCCCTCCATACAAGGGAATCATGCTAGGAGAAGCTAGCAACTCAACCAAGGCCATTCCTTTAGTATTAAAAGATGATTCAGCCCTAGGAATAGATGGAAGGATCTAGAAGGCTAGTGAACAAATACACTGGACAAATACAACAATTAAAGGGCTAGAGATGAATATGGTAAAAGCTTCTGAACAAAAGGAATGTTTTGACTCACTATTAGTCGTTGTACATAGTGTGAATAAAACTCTGAATGATGTCAAATTTTCAATTTCTGTATTAAAATGTTTCGTCAGAGAATCAACAGCACAAATTGAAAGCATCGAGAGAAAGGTAGAGTATGAGTTCCAATCTACTTAGACTCTTATGGGTAAACTATCTGAAAAATTTGAGCAACTTACAATATCTCCCAAAGATAAGGATATCCCTACCTCCATGTTCTTTAGCCACCATGTACCCATTCAACATGCCATAAAACTTGTAGAAAGGTTTCCATTTCTATTTCCTCAAGAAAAACCAAAGCAACACACTGGCACCAAAGAATCTTTTAGTGAATCCTATTCTCTTTTCACAAGGACCATGACCAAAGAAGAAGAGCCAGGATCCTCAGGACAACATCTTTTGCCTATATATGAACCTTTGTCTAGCCAATTCACTAGATATCCAACTCCTGACCTCAATGGCAAGGGAAAGATGCCAGAAACTCATACCTTTCAGTCTGGATCTTATAAAGAATGGAATATTGATGGCTTGAGTGTTGGTCAAATTAGACAAATGATTAACCAGATGTACATTGAATATAAGCTTATGTGTATGAGAGGAAAATCTAAAATTGAATCTTGCAAAACTCTCATCCAGTGCTTTACAAGTACCCTACAGAGATGGTGGCAAGTAGAATCTTCCCCTAAATTACTTGCAAAAATGGAAGCAAAATTTGTTAAGGATGAAGTTGGAGATGTTATCCACAATGAATATGGTGACCCCCAAAATAATTTGATGGGAGCATTAACCTCCTTCATCCTAGAACATTGGTGTGGAGCAACAATAGAAATTGCAAATAAACATGAGATGATCCTGATGAATCTCAAATGTAAGAAAATGTCCCAATATGAAGATTTCCATAGAGATTGGACACAAAGAATTTACGAAGTAAAAGAAAGTCAAAATGACCTATGGAAACAAGTATATTTAGCAGCATTACCCTCCAAATTTGTTGAATACATCCAGCAAAAAGAAGTGTTCCAAACTTCTTTTGAAAACTATACATGAGAAGAGATATATTGCAACATAACAAAGGCCTTGGTAGAACTATGCACCAACATGAAAGTCAATAAGTCCTTAGAAAAGATGTCCAGACTACCTAACAACGAATCAATCTGCAGTAAATATGGATTGATTATTGATGATCCAATTGTGCAAAGAAGAAAACATAGAAAATCGTAGAAGAAAGGTCATAAATAGTCAGCTAAAAGTCATCCTCATAAGTCAATAGTCACAAGAAAGGATCATATAATATAGTGCCCAAAACACACTACTATGAGCCCAAATATATCCATCTTAAGTCTCAAAGAAAAAATATGATTACCTTTTGGTTATATGGACAGACTGGACATACTGCAAACAAATGTCCTCAAGAAAGAGAGTCAAGAGAAAATAGAGGAAAAAAGACACAAGAATATGCCTCTAGAAGACCTAGAATCCACTTCAAGGAAGAAGTACACCTGATGAAGCAAAATTGTTGCAGTTCATTAGAATCATCTGATTCTAGTTTATCTGAGTCTGAACATAGTGAAGAACAGGTGAACGTCCAACAGTGCAATTGCACAGATATTGATGAGTGCAATTGCAACCCTTCTGAGACAGACACAAACTTTAGCTCAGAAACAGAAACAAAAAGGCACCAGCCAAAGAGAAAGTGTGTATGGCACACACTATTGATGATGATGAATCAAAAGTTTTGGCAAGCATCAAGATGCTTGTAGAAGGAGAAATGAAAGAAAAACTTCTAGAAACCTTTTTACAAATCAGACACAGATATCTTGGTAATACCTCAAAAGGTAATATTTCTAAAGCACTGTTTGTTGACGCTTCTTATGAGAAAAACACAAAATCTTTTCAAAGAAACTAGCAGCATACAAAACCAAGGTCTTTGACTCTAGGAGAAGTCAGTCATGAGATTCATCATTTAAAAAGGAAATAGTTGAGCTGAAAGCAAAAATCTCTCAGATAGAAAAGGGAAAATGGCAAGAACTAGCAAAAAATCCTAATGTCGAGATTTTTGAAGATATGAAAAATAGTGGCATAGGGTTTGGAAATATGAAGATCATGGCCATTCAGTATCAGCAGCACCATCTACTATTAAATGTTAATATACAAGGAGAAAACTTCACTCTCAGAACGTTAATAGATTCGAGTGCAGACATAAATGTTTTAAACAAAAAATTTATCCCAACCAAATACTGGACACATGCATATAGGCAAGTCACTGGGGTAGGTACACAGGGTTTTCAATATGAAGTCTCCAGTGCAACTCTTTGTTTTTCAAGATATTGTATGAAAATGAAATTTGCAGTGTGAAATATTCCAATTGACTGTATTTTAGGCAATATTTTTCTTGCTACTGTTGAACCACATGGATCGGCCAGATTACAGGATGGCAAAGCTGGTTATTTTATATCTGCCCCTGATAACAAAGGTTTCTTACAAACCATCACATTTCCTTTTATTTCAACACCAAGAATATCCACCATGGTTCAGACTATGAAGGATGTTGGGTCGCTATAATACTAGTGATTACCCCATTACTATTGTAGTTATACCCCTTATTTATATTTTTGTGCCCCTATTACCCCCATATTGTTACTTCTGTGCCCCATAGAATCCCTCTATTGTTATTTTTGTGGCTTTATATTATTATTGTTAGGTCGGCTGGATTATATTGTGACTCCTTAGACTCCTATATATAGAAAGGAGGTTTTGTCATTTGTATCATCCAAGAATTGTTCATTTATGTAATGTAAAGGAGGTTGCCCCCTCAAAGAGGCTGAATTCTAAGGCGTTGATCTATCTTTTCTATCTTTTCTTGAGCTGGTTTCATAACATTTGGTATCAGAGCTTTGGATTCTAGGGTTTCGCTGCTCCAAACAGGTCATCGTGGAATTTTCGCTATAACGTTTTTTCTGTAACGTTTCAGAAGTTGCAAAAAAAACCCATTTGAGAAGAAATCACGCTGAACCTGGGGTCCGAATTTCAGATCTTTTTGCGTGATATTTAAGGAGATATGATCTGAGGAAGTTGGTCTTTTTGCAGACTCCTGAATTACATTCAAAACAGGTGACCTGGGGAAAATCGTCATAAATTTTTCTCTGGGGATCGGATTGAAATTTTGTAAGAAGGTACAGAAAGAGGACAGACTGTAGTTTCTTGTATGTGTGTTTTAGATTCAAAGGTTGAAACAGTGACTCGTGGCACATCGTACAAGTTCGCTCTACTGAACCAGTCTAAAAGCAAGTCACTGTGGGAGATTTCACATAACTCTTCCTTGGAGAATCCAATTTGGCTCAGACTTGTGGCATTGGAAAGAGAACGCAGAAGGCTACTACAGGTATCAATTTCAGAACTAGATGATCCAAAATTACAGAGATACATCAGATTCAATATCAGGCTTCTATAAAGTGAAAAAAGGTGTGTAGTTTTTTTTTTATTTTTGTGTAAGCTTGGTTTAACGGAATTCAAAGGGCATAGTAAAGCATTATTATCGGTAACTGATGCCCCGAGGAAAGAAAATGCAAACACCTAGTAAGGAACCTGAAAGCTCTAGCATGACTCATGAAGAAGAGGAAGAAATGCTACATGATATATCAAAATTACAAGAACAAGTGCAACAAATGTCACGCTCACAAAAGCTAACAGAAGCTAAGATAAGTGGCGTGGAATCTAAGATAAATGGCGTGGAATCTAAGATAAATGGCGTGGAATCTAAGATAAAGGGCATGGAAGCTAAGATGGATTATTTGAAGACAGATTTGAAGAGAGAAATGGTAGATTTGAAGATAGATTTGAAGACAGACATGGAAGAATTGAAGAAGTTGCTACAAGAAAGGGTCACTAATGGTGAAAAGGTAGTAAAGGAAACTCATGATGAGAACAAAAGAAATGTTAATCATGATTCCATAGATGCTAATGTTGGATCGAAGAATCACCATATTCCAAAAATCGATATGAGGAAGTTTGATGGCAAGGATCCCGCCACATGGATATTACAGATGGAGCAATTCTTCGATCTCAATAATGTGCAAAACGCACAAAAGGTACGTATGGCAACTGTATATTTGGAACCAAATCAGTTTGTATGGTATCAATGGCTTTGATCTCGTAAACAATTTATCACTTGGGCAATTTTTACGGAAGAATTGATAGCACATTATGAATATACAAAAAGCAACACTTTTTTTAGCCAATTGATAAGTCTCAAACAAAAGGGTTCAGTAATGGAGCACATTGAGGAGTTCCAAAAATTGAACATAAGGTTAAAAGATATTCCAGAGGAGCATAGGATTGATGTGTTCATAGGGTCTTTAAAGGATAATATCCAACATGATGTTCGCCTTTGGGAACCTGATTCATTAGAGAAGGCATTCAGGTTAGCAAGAAAAATGGAAAGCAAAATTATGGCAACCAGGAAGCATACCACTCACAACTATAAAGACGGAAGTGTTGTTGCCCCTAGTCTTCCACAACCTATAAGGTTGACACCACAACAATTGGAAGAAAAAAGAGCAAAAGGGCTTTGTTACAGTTGTGATAGCAAATACACTAAAGGTCATAAGTGTGCTGAGAAGAAATTATTCTACATAGATTGTGAAGAGGAAGAAGAAAAGGAGCAAGAAAGGTCAAAAGAAGAAGATATACTCCAGGAACAAAGCCTAGATGAAGAACAAATAAATCCGACCATATCTTGTAATGCATTGGCGGGAATTACCACTCCTCAAACCATCAAGATAGAAGGACAAATCAAGAAGAAAAAGGTAATAGTGTTGATTGATTCAGGAAGCACCCACAATTTTATTCATTGTAGGGTAGCAAAAGAATTGAATTGCTTCCTATATCCAGCACCAGAGTGTCAAGTGATGATTGCAAATGGAGGAACAATAAATTGCTCTGGAAAGTGCCATAATATCAAGCTATCCATGGGAGAATATGTATTGACTAGCCCAATGCTTTCCATTCCAATGGGAGGTGCTGATGTTGTACTAGGAGTCCAATGGCTACAATCCTTGGGTACAATAGCTTTTAATTTTCAAGAACTTTTCATCAAATTTTCTACAGAAGAAAGGAAGTTGAATTAAGGGGTATTGCAGGGAAACCAGGAAAGATAATCAGCTCTAATGGTATGACAAAGCTTCTAAAAAAGGAGCAAAGAGGTGTAATTGCACAATTATGTTCGCTAGATGTTTCCACATTGGAATCATCTATTTCTCCAGATCTCCAAAAAGTCCTGGACAATCATTCCAAGGTATTTGAGACTCCCAAGGGTCTCCCACCTATGCGTGATCATGATCATGCTATTCATCTGATTCCAGGAAGTGTTCCTCCAAACATCAGGCCGTACAGATATCCCTATGTCCAAAAAAGTGAAATTGAACGTATGGTTGCAGAAATGCTAGAGGCTGGTATAATTCAACCGAGTCAAAGTTCTTTCTCAGCTCCAGTAGTATTGGTGCACAAGAAGGATGGATCATGGCGCATGTGTCCGGATTATAGGGAGCTCAACAAGCTCACTATTAAAGATAAGTTCCCCATTCCTGTTATTGATGAATTACTGGATGAATTGCATGGATCAATTTACTTCACCAAGTTGGATCTTCGTTCGGGATATCATCAAATCAGAATGAAGATTGAAGACATTCCGAAAACGACATTTAGAACTCATGAGGGTCATTATGAATTTTTGGTCATGCCTTTTGGCCTTACCAATGCACCTTCAACATTTCAAGGTTTGATGAATTCAATTTTCAAACCATTCCTTAGAAAATTTGTGTTAGTATTTTTTGATGATATACTAATCTACAGCAAGTCTTGGAAGGATCATGTTGAACATGTTGACAGGGTGCTACAACTATTGGAGGAGAAACAATTATATGCAAAAAGATCCAAATGTTTCTTTGGAGTCCAGGAGGTGGAATATTTGGGTCATATTGTATCTCATGAAGGAGTTAAGGTAGACCCTAGCAAAATTAAAGCCATTAAGGAATGGAAAATCCCCACATCCATAAAGCATCTGCGAGGATTTCTTGGGTTGACAGGGTATTATCGCAAGTTTGTTAAGAATTATGGGAGAATAGCAGCACCTCTAACAACATTATTGAAGAAAGATTCATTTTCATGGACTCCGGAAGCAACAAAGGCCTTTGAACATCTTAAAGAGGCAATGTGCCAAGCACCGGTCTTAGCTACACCGGACTTCACAAAAACCTTTATTGTGGAATGTGATGCTTCAGGAAATGGAATTGGTGCTGTTCTAATGCAAGATGAAAGACCCATTGCTTTTGAAAGTCGTCCAATCAAGGGAAAGTTTTTAAGCAAAGCTATTTATGAGAAGGAAATGTTGGCAATACTCCATGCACTTAAGAAATGGCGACCCTACCTAATGGGAAGACACTTCAAGGTAAAAACTGATCATGATAGCCTTAAATACTTTTTAGAACAAAGATTATCCTCTGAAGAGCAACAAAAGTGGGTCACAAAGATGTTGGGTTATGACTTTGAAATCATCTACAAAAAAGGGAAGCAAAATGTGGTGGCAGATGCACTCTCAAGAAAGGATGAGGATGTGGAAGCATTGTTGTGTGCCATTTCTATCCAACCAGATTGGATAAACGAAGCAAGGGAGGAATGGAAGAATGACGAAGAAGTGTGGGCACTTATTCGAAAGCTACAACAAGATTCCAGTACTTCTGATACATTTAGCTGGAAAAATGATTCGTTATGGTACAAAGATCGCTTATACCTCTGTAAGAATTCCCAGCTAAAACAAAAGATTCTTATGGAATTGCACACTTCTCCCTTAGGAGGGCACTCAGGATTTTTAAAAACTTACCACAGGGTTAAGAAGGAATTTTTTTGGGATGGCCTTAAATCAGATATTCAAAAGTTTGTGGCGGAATGTTTGGTTTGCCAACAAAATAAAGTTGAAACAATTAAGACACCAGGTCTATTACAACCTTTATCCATTCCAAGCCAACGTTGGGAGGAGGTTTCAATGGATTTTATCACAGGTTTACCCAAGTCTGAGGGAAAGAGTGTCATCATGGTGGTAGTTGACAGACTTACCAAGTATGCACACTTTTGTGCATTATCACATCCATTTAAAGCCAGTACAGTTTCTACTGCATTTATGGAAACAGTTCAAAAGCTACATGGAAACCCAAAGATTATTGTAAGTGACAGAGATCCCATTTTCACTGGAAATTTTTGGACAGAATTATTTTCTTGTCTTGGTACTCAGTTAGCTCATAGCTCATCTTATCATCCTCAATCTGATGGGCAAACTGAGATAGTAAACAAATGTTTGGAAGGATATCTTCGTTGCTTTGTATCTGATAAACAGACACAATGGGTCAAATGGTTGCCTCTGGCTGAATGGTGGTATAACACTTCCTTCCATACAGCAACAAAAATGACCCCATTTATGGCACTTTATGGGTATCAACCACCATCCATCACATCATATTTAAGAGAAAATTCTAAGGTTCAGGCAGTGGAACATCACATCGAACATCAACAACAAGTCCTCCAACTCTTAAAGGATAACCTCGTGTTGGCACAAAATAGAATGAAACAACAGGCAGATCAACATCGCAGTGAAAGAAGTTTTGATGTAGGTGATTGGGTATTCCTACGGCTACAACCATATAAGCAAATGTCCCTAAAGCAAGCTAAGAAGGATAATAAATTATCACCAAAGTATTATGGTCCGTACAAGGTGTTGCAAAAGATTGGTACTATGGCATACAAATTGGAGCTTCCTGCAGCTTCTCGATTGCACCCAGTTTTCCATGTTTCATGTTTAAAGAAGGTTATAGGTGACAAGCTCCCAATTCAAACAATATTGCCAGAACTTGACGAGGAAGGAAAAATTATATTGGAACCGGAAGCAATCACAGAAACAAGAACTCGACAGCTACGAAATCGATCAATTTCAGAGTATCTTATCAAGTGGAAGAAATTATCCGCTGAAGATTCCACATGGGAGGATGAGAATTTTATGCAGAAGTATCCAAAACTACTCAAGCGTTGAGGACAACACTTTTTTGAAGGAGAGGGGCATGTTGGGTCCCTATAATACTAGTGATTACCCCATTACTATTGTAGTTATACCCCTTATTTATATTGTTGTGCCCCTATTACCCCCATATTGTTATTTCTGTGCCCCATAGAATCCCTCTATTTTTATTTTTGTGGCTTTATATTATTATTGTTAGGTCGGCTGGATTATATTGTGACTCCTTAGACTCCTATATATAAAAAGGAGGTTTTGTCATTTGTATCATCCAATAATTTTTCATTTATGTAATGTAAAGGAGGTTGCCCCCTCGAAGAGGCTGAATTCTAAGGAAGTTAACCTGACAGAAAGAAAATTGGGATATTTAAAAGACTTCAAGTCCTCTCTCATAATAAAATAACAACTACAGTCCCCAAAGGTACAACAAAAAATCTCAGAGCTCAGAGAGCAATTAGAAAAGGATTGTTGTTCTGAAAACCCAAGTGCTTAATGGAATAGAAAGCAACACAGAGTTTCATTGTCGTTCAAACAAGAATATGATGGAAAATCATGCAAGAGTCGAGCCATACCTATGAACAACGAGTACAAAACTCTGTGCCAAAAATAAATCTCAGATCTCTTAAAAAGAGGATTGATCAGAGAATCTAGCAGTCCTTGGAACTGTTATAGGTTCTTTGTAAATAAATACTCATAACAGATTAGAGGTGTTCCCAGATTAGTCATAAATTACAAACCTCTAAATTTTGTACTAGTAAATGATACATATCCTATTCCCCACAAAGGAAGCCTAATAAGTTGAATAGAAGGAGCTAAAGTTTTCTCCAAATTTGATATGAAATCTGGGTTTTGGCAGGTTGCGGTAAAAGAATAAGATAGATTCAAAACCGCCTTCAGCATCCCTGCTGGTCATTATGAGTGGAATGTTATGCCCTTTGGCCTAAAACATGCACCATCCAAATTTCAAAAGGTCATGGACCAGGTTTTCAAGCCATATTTTGATTGGCTCATTGTATATATTGATTATGTGTTAATCTTCTTTAAATCTGTAGAACATTTCAAACATGTACAAATTTTTACACAGGTAGTTAAGACAAGTGGGCTCGTACTAAGCAAGAAGAAAATGGAATTGTTTTAGACAAAGATCAAATTCCTGGGACATACTATTGAGGATGGCCAAATCACATTACAAAAGCATGCACTTGAATTTGTTGATAAATTTTCAGATATGATCACAGATAAAAAACAATTGTAGAGATTCCTAGGTTGTTTGAACTACGTCAACAATTTCTATCAAGGATGTTCCCATGATAGAAAATTGTTAAATCAAAGATTGAAAAAAGATCCAGCGCCTTGGACTTCAGAACATACCAATGCCATCAAAAAAATAAAATCCAAGGTAAAAACTTTACCTATTCTCTACCTTGCAGATGAGGATTTGCCAAAAATTGTAGAAAGTGATGGCAACAACATTGGATGGGGAGGTATTCTCAAGCAAACTAAAGAAGGAGAAGAACAAGTTATACAGTATTATTCAGGTACATGGAACCAAGCAGAACAAAACTATCCTACAATTGAAAAAGAGGTAAAAGTTGCATGGAATTGTATAGACAAATTTGACATCAACCTCATACAAAAGGTTTCTTCTTAGGACTGATGCTTCTTGTTTAAAGAAAGTGTTAATAAAAGACATCAAAAAGCTTGGAGAATCAAAGTTTGCCAGATGGCAAGCTTTGTTTGCAAATTTTGATTTTGATGTCGAGCATATAAAGGGAGAAAGAAACTGTCTACCACATTTTTTGAGTCGAGAGTATCTGAAAAAAGAAAATCATCTAATGGTTATTTTATTGAATGGGGCCCTAAAACACAGCAAGAAGAACTTAGAAATATCCTAGACAACACCTCATGGCCAATCTATGCTGAAAAATGGAAACCCACTTGGCAATTAAGAAACACCAAAGTTATGGATGCAAATCTACAACCTCATTAGGACTTACAACACCTTGTACCAGAAAGAAAGATTTACCCTAAGTCCAGCACTTGGATACATGATATGGTGTATAAGAATTCAATGACGTACTCTGATCTTGCAGACGAAGCATTAAGGGAGAGTTTTCATGATATCAGTCTGATATGGAATGAGGGAAGCAATAGAACCAAAACATTCCATAAATATTATACTATCAATAGAACCAGATATCCTAAACATCCTGCAAGAATAATGTGGCCACAAAAGGATCCAAGCCTTGTATTTCCTGACACTGTCTATAATTTCTAGGGCTATAAAGATCTCTAGTGGGATCTCTTATGCAGAGAAGAAAGATCAGAAATACATTATACATTATTAAAATTTGGACCTATCTTCATTACACAATTACTGTTACAACCAACTTGGTTACAGGAATGGTGGAGATGGTATGAGATAAATAAGTCTGCTATGGATCCAAGGTACTTTGAAAGAGACTTTCAAAGTGATTGCTAGGAGTGCATGGAGTGTAATGGCATGGAGTGTTTTCACCTTCCCTGTAAGACTATTGCAAATCTAAAATTTTTACTGATGATCACATATTAGGCTACTTCATGAGAGGACATCATCATTGGTTAGTCTTAACCAAAGTGAACCATCAGATTATCCTCGGGAAACCAATGATTGTCCGAAGAATTTATACAAAAGCATGGGAGACTAGTGGAGCATACCATCATAATAATGGCTGATTTCCTAGTACAAATCCATTGGGAACATAACTTAAAAGACTCCAAGGGTTCTCGTGGGCTTCTCCTGAAAAGCATCCACAATGTACAATAATGTCTTGTCACTTGACTTTGAGAGTGACCAATTTTCGTGGGATTTTACGACAAAAATCTCCACATTGTAAATATCTTTTCCGTAGGATTTGGAATAATCTCTACTTTGTAAAAATTCCTATTTTTCGAGAATTGGAGCACTTCTCCGGCTTTTGGTGTGATTTGATCCACATCTCGAAATCTCAGTACGATTGTCTTTTGGTGTGATTTGATCCATATCTTGGAATCTCAGTACGATTGTTTGATGTTTGTCCCCTTGTCATCCTATAAAAAGAGACAAGTAAGGCTCATTGGGACATTCATGGTTGGAGAGTCTGAGAGTGAGAGTCTTGTTGTTTGAAGTCTGAGATAATCTTCCTACTCTGCATCTACGAACGTCTGTGTTTGATCTGCTTGCATCACGAAGAAAGTCTCTTTTAGAGTTGAGTTTGAAAAGCCTGCATATCAGGGCCTAACAACCTTGGTAAGAACCTAAAGTGGCTGAACTCATTAAGTTTGAGTCTGTGTTTGTTTCAGAAAGTTCAAAGACAGAGTCTGCAAAGGGCCAGGTAGCCTCTGGAGTGCATCTTAATTTAAGGTGTAGCGTCTGGTAAATGCCCAAGAAGTCTATCTCTGATTGAAGTTTCTCTAAATCTTCTAGCATTGTAATTCATCTTTTGAAATCAATAAAAGGGAGAAGTTTTTTCAAAATGTTCCGCATGAGTTTATGTTCTGTTATGTTATTTTAAATATTTTGTGAGAGGAAAGGTTCACTGGAGGTTCACCGAGGATTGATGGACGTTTTGGTCATGTTGGCAAGAGTCCGTTCAAGAGCATTATTGCCTGAAGATCTAGAGGTTCATGTAAGAGTTCGTGTATTCATCACAGAAGACATAGAAATTGCACAACAAGCTTCATTTTTTTCTTCAGAGGAAGCCCCTGCTACAAATTGGTATCAAATATATCGAAGACATTACGGTTGGCAAGAAGAATATAGGCCTATCGTATCAAATTTTCTGCCTATCATATTCAACTATGTGAGAAAAGATATCATATTCAGCTATGTGAGAAAAGATATGCCTCAAGAGTGGTAAGCTAGGTGAGAAAAGATATATCTCAAGAGTGGTAATCAGTACAGGGTGTTTCACCATCACAAAATAGGATGGAATTCAGTTTCTAATCCGGGAAGTGCAGTAAAATTTCTTACCTATCAAATAAATTGTTTTATATTGGGTTTATTTGTGACCAGAAATATTATTGTATCCTATAGTCTAAGCTTGTGAAGGTTCCACAATGAGTTTGGCATCCCCAATACGAAAAAACCAAGCGTTTGTTGTGATAATACTCATTTCATCAATTAAATTTGTACTAATAACATATCTAAATTTACACGATGTATTTTCCATCGGATGTCATTGTTTAACATCAACATCAACATTTTCTATAATATGTGGTGCAGACCGATGTATAGTGACAGTTAGGGAGTTTTTAAAAGAAAATGTTTACCGTGTAATTAATTTAAAAAAATAATATTATTGTATTAAAAAGATTAATATGACAATGAACCGCATTTGGTTCAAAACCCGTTAGCCAAAAATTTCTCTTATAACAATATTTGGCCTTGGAGTATGTCCTAAAACTACCTCTGCTTGGCTAAGAGCTAGTCTTCCTCGGACACAAGGAAGCAGATTAATGGCCCAAGACCACCAAGAGGGTGTTCTAGGTGGTGTGGTTTTCCTTGAATAATGGTGATGAGTCAATCTGCATTCGTAGATAGCAGCGAGAGTCCTCACGGCTGGTTTGACAACTGTCAACGCACCACTAACGGGACCACCAACAGGTTATTCTAGGTGGCGTCGTTTTCCTTGAATAATGGTGATGAGTCAACCTACATTCACAGATAGCAGCTAGAAATTAATGGCCCAAGACCACCAAGAGGGTATTCTAGGTGGTGTGGTTTTCCTTGAATAATGGTGATGAGTCAACCTGCATTCGCAGATAGCAGCTAGAGTCCTCACGGCTGGTTTGACAACTGCCAACGCACCACTAACGGGGGACCACCAACAGGTTATTCTAGGTGGCGTCGTTTTCCTTGAATAATGGTGATGAGTCAACCTACATTCACGGATAGCAGCTAGAATCCTCACGGCTAATTTGACAACTGAATCATGATAGGTTTTCCCACCCAGTAAAAAAAACATCTAGTCCAATTAAAATTAAAATTATTACCGTAAAAAATAACCAAAAACAAATTTAACGTGACGAACAGCCTTAATTGCTGAAAAAACCATCAGCTATAAAGTGATTCCGGCTGTATGAAGTCTTTCACCTCTCCTATCATTCATGGCCTGGTCTGGTAACTAGGAATTGGTTGGATCCCTGAAATGTGCTAGTACTGCATTTCTGTGATATGTCTAAGAGGGATTGTTTCGGTTATCCAAATCAATATCTTTGTACCACGTGTAACAGTGCTTTGACAACAAAAATGTTGGTTAACAAAATGGACTTTTTATTAAACTACGGTTAGGATATCATACTGAAATCAAAACTAAAGAGAGCACACTCTGAAATTGAAATGATGCAAAGCATATCACAGTGAAATTGAAACATGGAGAGCAAAAATGTGTTTGGTCCATTAATAATTTTGATTTTGAAGACTCACCTGAGGCTTCCAATTTCTCTTTGCATGAAATTTTTTCGAACTGCTACGGAGAGCACAGATAGTGTTAGTGGGACACAGCTTGGGAGGCGTTAGCGTAGCCCGTGGATCTGAAGATTTCCCGCATCTCATTGCGGTAGCAGTGTATGTCTGCGCTCTTATGTTTCGGGGTGGAGAATCCATGCAGCGGGAAAAGGAAATGGTAAGGATTTTACCTCTTTTAAAGACATAATTATAATCAAATAAAAATATAGATATAGTTGAGAGTAAGATAGATTGCCTCTGCAGATGGAGGTGGACAGAGACATTGCTGAGCAGGTTGAATATAATTTTGGCAATGGCATGGAAGAACCTCCGACATCTGGAAAGCTGCCTAAAAAGATTCTGAAGGATTTCTTCTACGGTACAACCTCCACAATGGTAAGTGCATTCACTATCATATATTATTTTTTGATTAATCTCTTGAGAGGAGTGGTAATAAATATAATTTGATGTTGACAGGATGCCACTTTGGCTTCTCTGTTGCTCCGACCATGTCCATCGAGGGCACTGACAAACCTGAGCCTGGAGACCACAGATGAGCGGTATGGGGTTGTTCCAAGAGTTTATATCAAAACTATTAAAGATAACGCGCTCTCTCTTGCCAAGCAAGAAGAGCTCATTGCCAATTCGCCACCACAGAAGGTTTACAGTCTCGACACAGACCATAGTCCATTCTTCTGTGCACCGGAGAAGCTGCATAGCCTGCTATTGGAGATCGCTAACACATACTGCTTATGATTGCAAATAGTCACTTTTACATCGAAGCAAAAGGCCTTTACAGGAAAAAGTTTGGCTTGGTGCTCGAGTTTAAATTTTGTTATTCTTCCCTGGAAAAAAAGTGTGTCAACCTGAGAGAGAAAAAGTAGTTTTTTTTAATCTGTGAAAGGTAGGTTTGTGTGTTTGTTTGTTTAAAAAAAAAGGTTTAGATTGGTTAAATATCAATATAATAATAAGGGTTAAGTGAAAGATGTCAATATAGAACAAGTTTAGCACATAGAAAAAACTTCAATCATTTAAGGCTAAACATGACACATTAATCCATTTCACTCAATACTAAATCTTAGTGTACAGATCCTATGTGCCCATATTTGTAATTGGAGGTTGGGAAGATTATGTTGTGATATTGTTTGGGTGTTGGAGGTGAAAATAATGACAGGTTATCTAGTTTTATCCATTGTAAAAGAAACACATGTCATAGAATGTTGGTATGTTATTAAATTATATATATTTTATAATGAATGTGCATTCTTGTTGGATAAAACAAAAAAGGCACAAACCCTAATCTCAAATTATCTAGAAAATATAATGTTGCTTATAAGTTAACCAACATTTTCTATGAAAAATTACTAATACCAATAATTTTTATTATTTCTGTGTGATTGGAAGGGAAATATTATCTATTTCTTGTTGGTAATTAATGTGAACATGGGGAATAGATGTTATTGATTAAGAAATTCTTTGAGGAAAGTACAAGATAGTGACAAGGTTAATGAAGAATGAAAAAAATGCAAGGTTATGTATTGAACAATGTTTGGAAAAAAATGCAAGGTTATGTATGGAACAATGTTTGGTCTCAATAGAGATCAATCCAAATTCTAGCTTAACAGATGCCACTATTGTTTCTCCTTTGTTGCAATAGGAAAATCATGGGATTTTATTCGAGGCTAATCCAATTTTGACATATATTAAACCTCCAATGGCTACTTCATCAAAATAAGTTGTGAATGGGCATATAATGAAAGATTTGCTTGGAGCTAACTATATCATGGATGAAATTAGAGAAGCAACTAATGGATAGCCTTTTAGGAAATAAATTTTCATGGTGCAATTTTTTGTTGAACAATTAGACATTCCTAAAATTAGCCATGAGAATATCCATTATCTTCCAAAATTGGACTTACAAGTAACTAAAGGGGTAAGAACTCCATTAACTATGCAATAGAGAGGTGATGAGTACCAAAACGTGGGTCCATCACCCATACTTAGATTGAGAAAAAATCTCCTAACTCCTAAATGCATTTAAGTGAAAGAAAGTGATCTATCATCCCTTGAAAGTGAGTTATCTAACTAAACGATTAGTCATCAATCATTCAAAATTATTAAAGAATGTTTTGAATCAAAAACTAATTCAATTAAAAGTCAAGGATTTTTATCTTTGTTAAAATATAGAGCTTTGATTGTTGTGAGGAAGATTTTAGGCATTAAAATAGTTAAAGTTCATAAAAAAAAATCATATTGTTAGAAACCTCATGGATGTTTTTCATAGAACTAGGGAGAAAAATTGTTCAAAAGACTATAATACAACCCAACATGTATTGCCACAATCAATTGTTAGTAATTTCATAAAAAAATATTGTTTGTTGAAATACACATTTCATCTCGTTAAATGTAATGTAAAAACCATTCAAAAGTAGTCTATTAGATGAGACAACATCGATACTGCAAGACAAACAAATTTGTGGGATTTCACTGGCATTTTTCTCATTTTGACATGAAGTTAATTAGAGCAACTAAGGGTCTAGTGTAGAACTTTTGGCACTAGAACTCTAGGCCTCCTTTCAACCATAATGATGTACTAAAATTGAGAAAGGGTTCTAGGGACCATGAAACCCACTTTAAACACTTTCTTAACCTGACATAGATAGAATTGGATGAGGAAATTCAAGAGTGAGCATAACGTAGGTCAAATATCTTTTGATAAATGCAAGCCTTGGCATGTTAAATTAAACACAATACGTAACACATATTGTTGTAGATACCATAGCTCAATGGGTTGGATTGAGTGGTTGAGTGCCATGAATTACAAGCAAGAGGTCATAAGGTCAAGCTCCCGAGTTGGCTTCCTATGTGAACATTATTGGCCTCACTTGATGTCCCCTTCGAGGTTGGTTACCAAAACTGCAGCTAGATAATTTATGGCAGGTACCATCCTCGAAATGAGGAGAGTACGTGGAGGGTTTCCCAGGGATGTGCATTCCATCAAAAACAAATATTTTTTTGTGCACCACATTGACTATGGTTATTATTATTACACACACACATATTTGTAATGACACATACACACACTCCAAGTTAGTAATGCATACCCAAATGTTATCTTTTCTTTCATATTGTAGTTTGAAATGCCATGGGAGAATTATTATAACAATGAATTTATATACATATCTTTACTGTTATACCACTATGTACAAGTCTATGAATTTATCAAATATTTTTTTAGACATACCCAATAATATGTTTAGCATACCCATATGGCTTGATGGAAAGACAAACATTTTAAAATTTTTAGAGATACCTTTCCCATTGATACTATTTTATCAGTGGTTGCTTTTTGCTAAGAACTACACTCTTTAGCCACAAAATAAGATTCAAAGGCAACATTATCACTCAAAGCATGTTAACTTAATGGTTCATATCACATACAAGCATAGGCCATGTAGTAACAAAGATAAAAAAGTTATACTGAAGGAATATCACTTCTACATAAGTAATGATAAGTACTTTGACTTATCTTATGTACAACATTTCTTTCAATTTTTCTATAGTTACTTGAGGAGAATAATATGTAAATGAATCATCATTGTATTTGGTCAGATGGTTGTGTGACTTAGTTAAAAAATGTTAATCTATTTCACTTAGTGTAGTTGAACATAAAAATACAAGGTGTGAGATAATTGGAAATATTTAAAGACAATTAATTGGGAAGCGGAGCATGAAGGAGTTAGCATAAGCATCAAAACTACAATATGTGGGGAAGAATTGAACTTTGCGACAAATAATCCTATTGGATATGAAAAATATATAGGTGAATGGTGTTCTTCAATAATGGTAGAGAGAACAAGAAAGTGAATAATTGATAAGGAAAGGTTTTGAAAATGATTGATGTGAAGCGATCATATACTATGAATGAAAAATAGTACATGGAACTTGGGGATTTTAGTTAGTTTGGACCATAAACAACACTATAGTTGAAATATGGACAAGAAAGCTTGCATGATCGTGTGGTCCATGTAGTAATGGTAAATGTGACCGTTGTGAATCCACTGACTAAGTTGATAGATGGAATTGTGTATCATTGCTTATTGGTTAATGTATAACTATTGAATTATCCCAATTGAAGGAGGACCAACCAACTATTCCACCACATTATATTCCTGTTTTAGATTTCATACAACCAAGTTTAGTGCAAATGGGGAATGTTAGATTAATTTTGATTAACTATTGTGAATATAATATGCTTTGACAATTTGGTGGAGTCACACGACAACATTCCACTTTTTGCAAGGCACATATATGCAATGGTTTTCTCAAAAGATAATGAATGGGGCACTAACTATTAATTGGCACGTTGCTTAGAGGGAAAGTAGACCCCCAATATCTCTTTAATGGCTAATGAAGTCATTCAATTTCTAATTGGTTTAATGGATTTTAAAGGAGAATATTGACATAGGATGATAGAACTAAAAAGAAGGGTGGGTTTGTATTTCAAGATTACAAACTAAGTGCATATGTATACCACTTTACAAATATATTTGTTGTTACAAACCTTAAACCATAAATAATGACAAGGAAGCACTCATTAAAATGCATGATACTTCGTACCTCATTTTGAGTATGACAAGTAATAGAGACAATTAGTACTAGAGATGGTGAGGTAGTCTACTTGAATGATCGTAGGTAAATATATAAGTGAGGTAAAATGACATCCTAAATCATGCGTTTTATTCTAAGGTATGTGGGTTGTTTGAAATTATTATTCTTTTACAATTAAGTTATAGATGACTCCTAGTTGTTTTAATGAATTAGTCTTACATTGTTTTCATGTTGCATGCCAAAGTTATCCAAAAAGTCATAGGCACATGAAGGTCCATAAATAAGATCAATGATGTTTTTCAACACCACCAGTAAAATCTCGGGAAGATGAAATTTCTGATCTAAGACATGCTTTTATTACTTTTTTTTTCTTAACTCCCTTAAGTCCACCTTGTGATTCTTCATTTATCTCTCATCATTATTATCATTTTGGAAGGTATTTCATGCTCGTATTCACTTTACATTACATGTAACACAATTTTATCAACCTTTTCCTTTCGCAATGACCAAATATGGGGCCCTAAGACATACCTTTCAATCATGCTCATACAACACATGTAGGATAAACATTTCATTTGTATGTCTTCTTTGGTGGTTTGAGGCCTCATTCCTAGCCCATGAACCTAACAACTTCATTTACTTCATACAAGCTAAACTTGGTGATATAGGACCCCATACATAGGACATGTGAGGTGATATAGGTCCCCATTCATAGGAAATGTGAGGTGATCTAGGCCCAAAGATTCCATATATAGGGAATGCTTATCAATTATGGATATTTTTCATGATCCACTGAATTGAAAACAAATCTTTAATAACCATGGCCAGATCCTAGTGGTGTTCCTTCTTGTAGCATCGCCAGATCCTTAAGGCACATGCATGGTTTGAAAAATCTCATAATGACATGCATGTTGCACTCATGGAACCTAACATACTACACACATACCTCTACAATCATAAATTACCTACCATATATAAGGCCCCATGCATATTATATAGCTCATGATGTATGTTAACACCCAAAACCACAGGAAGGCCTTGTACCCATTCATGGTGTGCAACCATTTTTTTTTTCAACGAGAATGAGTACTTTTTCATTAAATCTGCATTGGTCATTGCAAAATTCCAAGAGATTTACATTGCAAAAGAAATTTTGAACTTCATGACTAGCATATGTTGGTTGTATCAGTGCCCAGATTACATCCAAAAAATTAGGAATAACAAGTACTCTTATTCTACTATTAGTATATATCCGACAAAATTTAGACAAAAAAACTAATTATTTAAACCTAGTCATATGTTAACTAACTTAATCAAGAGGGTCTGCTAGATGGTCAGATCAATTTCCAGTTTCACTTCTACCATGAGGTTGTTCGGCTTATTCTGTTAAAGATGAAGATTTTCCATAATGCTGTGAAGTGCCTCCACTTCGTCCTCCAAGCAGGAAATCCTTTGACATTAGCTCTCCATGGTGTCTAGTGTGCTACTCTGAGAGGTTCTCTCCTGAAGGAGCATCACCTTAAGGTCATATATCTTGACCCCCATCTCTGCAAGTTCCATATTGCAATGCTCACTGGCATCAAGGGCCTAGAGGCTAGAATCCAATGGGCCACCTGTTGATTTGAACCTTTTACGTTCCCTTCCCGAGCCACGTCCAATGCACTATTGTCGACGAACACAAGTCCCTATCGCGATGACAAATAAAGTTCTTTGGAGAGGAGAGCTGCTTGTTGTGCAATAAATTATAACAATGTCCACATTAAAATTTTGGGAAAATGTTGCAATGAAACATATCTTATTACACTTGTGGAACAAATATTCCATTTATATGACACATTTGTCAATTATGGACCATGCACATCTTCCATTGAACCAAAAACTAATCTTTTATAACCATGGCCACATCCTTGTGGTACTCCTCTTCATGCATGGCCACATCCTTAGGGCATATACATGGTGTGAAAAAACTCATAATGAAATGCATATTACACTCACATATCCCAACATACAATGCACATACCTCTACAAGCTTGAGTTCCCTACCATATTTAAGGCCCCATGTATATTTTAGGGCTTATGACATAGGTTTCAATCTAAATACCACACACTACTACATTTGGGCAGAAATTCTGATGGTGGAATCCGACAAAATGGATAAAATCGAAAAAAGTGTCGGAAGTTAAAGGATATTTTTGTTTTTTTTTCTAAAATCTCAACAACCATTGAATATTCGACGATAGTTCTTTAGTGGTCAAATATTCAACGAAATGCCCTATCCCGTCGATTATCGAAGGTTTTCCTTTAATCCCTAATGTCATCGAAATTATGTATATAAAATATTACATCTGTGAGATGAATGATGCTATTAAATAGGTTAAGCAAGTGTGTGCTTCTGGACTGGGAATAAAATGTTGTGTGAAATGCTTGTTAATGTTGCTTATAACATATAATAAGCAACAAAATGTGTAATGATTTACATGATAACAAGGGTTATGTTATATCCCTAAAATGGAATCCTATTTTGTAGTAAATGTTTAACTATGTTGTTAAACAATACATATGAAAATAACACACAAACATTATGAAAGGCTATAGGTAGTGGAAGGATCCATAAGGATCTAGATTAAACCCTAGAAACATTAGACATAAAGATCCCTTCTATTAATATGAAGTGATTACATAAGAGACTTCTTGCTTAGTAGGGTCTGTGTATACACATATATGATTATTCGATTAGTTACAAGCCTATGAATCTACATAGGTGGCATTGCATTGATGTTGAGAGAGTTATTTTCTCTTTTAAGTCTAAGGGTAGCCCGAAAACCTTGCATAAAGGCTTAGTCGACCTTGCATTCTCAGCAACCTAGAGGTCTTCGACAAGCTTCCTAGCACTGCTAGTTAGGCCTTGGAAGACGCTACATAGCACCATGAAGATGCTTACAAGATTTCTCTGGAGTCAATAACCCTTAGTGTGTGGAAGGAGAGGTGGAGGCCCTTCAGGAGTTCACTACAAACTCATGACAGAGAGTGACCATAGGAGAGCCTATTCCAACATGCCTGGAATTCCTTGTTCATGCACAGGGAATGTCTGAGGGCCATAAACTCATTGGAGTGGCTTTCACCCAAGCTCAAGAGGGGTAGCACCATAAGATTCTTTAGTAAGCCACCACCGTTAGTACCGAATGTTGGTGCTAATCTTGATGTTTACAAAACCTTAGTGGTAGAGCCATCGTTGAAATGACCAACGAGAAGCGATAGATGAAGAGATGAAGCAATATCTCATGATACTCAACAAAACCCAAATTAGGTGCATCGCATAAGGCTTGGCAAGGTTCCCCTGGTCGGGCTATGGCAAAGATCGAAGGTAAGTAGCGTTGCAATGGAAGAGGGTCAAGACTTAGTTTTATAATGAAGCTGACCACCTTATCCGTTAACCAGACAGAACTGTAGCCATGACAACCACATATTGGCACACCTAATTTTCCCTATAACACAATTGGATGAAGAATCTATGATGATGTGGCACATAGGTAAATCCTGGAAGGTAAAAAGTGTCAGAAGTTAAATGATTTTTTTGTTTCTAGAATCTGGACGACCATTGAATATCCAATGACACTTCTTTAATGGTCGAATATTTGACGGAATGCCCTATCTTGTGGATTATCTGATGTTTTCCTATAATCCCTCTGTCATCGAATAACCGACAGTGGTTTTTTACCGTCGGATATCTGACACTATATCCAATATGAAAATGTGTTGTTGAATTTCCCACAAATGGTAAATAACCATTGCATAATGTTCAATTCCACCATTAATGGCTTTTTGCGTTGACAAAATCTAATATGGGATCGCTTTACATTGATTAGTTTGACTAATTAAAATAAATATAACATTAATATATAATTAATATAATGATATATATATATATATATATATATAGATATATATTATATGATTATAATATAAATTATATATAAATTTATTAAATATATTATTATAATTATAATATATGTGTGTGTAGTGGCCCTAAAATCATATAACTTTGACATAGTTGTTATATATATTAGTTGCGATTTTTTTGAAAGGTTGTAGCCTTGTTTTAAGGTTAATTTTTTTATCAAAATCATCACTGAAAGTTTGGTGACAAAAAATGTCACATAACATTCCTCAAGGAGACCAAGGATACGTGGGATTGACATCAAGGGCTTCTGAGGATGGAAAAATTGTATTGCCCTTGTAGAAACTGTAAGGGCTTGAGGCCAAGGAGAATTCTAATAAAATCAACTAAAAAACATTTTAGAGACTATGGACACACTGAAGGCGGACATGAATATCATCCATTTGTAAGTTGTTTAGTATATGCCTTTGTATTGTAGATTGTTTTTGTAAATGTTTATATGTATATTTTATTTTAGATCGTATGTATTTGTATTGTAAATTGTATTAGCTTTCTATTGTAAATGTATTTTATAATAATATTTTGGGAGGTGTTTGAACTATGTTGTCATCTTGATGTGGACTAGAAATATTATTTGATTATTTTCATTAGGGTTGTTTAAGGGTTTAGGGGTTAGGGGTTAAGGGATTAGGGGTTAGGGGTTTAAGGGCTTAGGGGAATGGGGTTAAGGTGTTAGATGGTCAATGTATATTGTTTAGGGGGTTAATTTGGACTTATAGAATTTAGATGTTAATCATGGGTTTTTATGGAGCATTATTAATAGGTTTTTAAAGTATATTATGCAAAATATGAGATTAAGAAAGAATATGACATTACAATGATGAATGCAAAATAAGGTCAATATGTTTTTTATTATGGTCATGACTATATATATGAGAAAATGTATCACTTCCTACATGTCAAGAAAAGTAACATCTTTCTTATATTTTTTCAACATATTCTTAAATATCTTGATAAATTGCAAAAGCATCATCATTGATTTGTTATCTTTATTTCTTGGTCTAACCTAAGTTGTATTTCTCTTTGTCTTTCTTGTCTTTATTTTCTTTATATATTATTTTTGTAAACTGTTGTTATATAAATGTTTCAATATTTTCTATATATACTAAAATTACTTTATAGATTGTAATTTTATAGTATCGCCCCCCTAGGGCATTTCTTGATGAGGAAGAGGTGGTTGTAATACAAGCACCTGTTCAAGAACATGGAGTGATTAATATTGAGGATCAAGCTAATGATCCTATGGAAGAAGATAATGATGTTGATAACATAGTTGAAGAATATGGGACAAATATATTGATCCAGGAGACATTTAATAATGTTGGAATGGATGATGATGACAACCAATATGATGACCATGCTTTTGATTTACCTATACTTGAGATGGCATCTAAACCTATTTATGAAGGCTCAAAAAGGCTAAAAAAAAATCTCTTCTCTCTACTCTATTGTTGTTGGGTCTCCTTTTTTATGCCTATAATACCTTATATTATCCTCTATTTTTTTTGACCAATTTCACCTCAAACCTATGTACTACTTGGCTATCTTCTTCCAAAATATACGTCTTAGCCTCCTTAAGTATCTATGAGGTAATTTATATTTCAAAGTGTGATTTTTATGTTTTCTTGTAGTAGAAATATAATTATTGATTCTTTATACTCTCTAATTAATTGGATTGGTTCACATAGATGTTTAGACCATGTTCCTACTCATTCGGTACCATTGTATTGATCTGGTAATCATGCTCCTACTCATCCAGTACCAGCATTATCACTCCAATACTGGCGCTCCTACTTATTTGGTACCAATGTTATCAATTTGGTGCTCGTGTTCTCAGCCAGTACCCGTGCGTTTTCCTATCAACTACTCGAAAATAGTTACTCGTGTTCACCCGCTTACCTGTGTTCATCCAGTACCTGCAATCCAACACCTATGTTAATCCCGTACCACCTACATTGAATGTGTTATTCTGGTACCAGACCCTACTTTCTAGGTTCGGTGGTTGAGCGAACTATCTTCGATGAGGCCGAGGAAATTGTTGGTCAAAGGCATCATCTTGTTACAACAAATCAAGATATGCTTCCTCCTCATGCACTACGTGTCATGAGGATGAAGCCGAATATGTAAAATGAGCTAAACTGTAATATTTTGTAGTGATTTGTTACTATTCTATTAAGCCTTGATGTAACGCCATTTCTCTATAAGAGAAGGCTTGTAGATGATAGCCAAATAGACATAGTTAGAGAGAGAGAGAGAGAGAGAGAGAGAGAGAGAGAGAGAGAGAGAGAGAGAGAGAGAGAGAGAGAGAGAGTTGGAGAGTTAGAGAAGTATCTAGATTTCCAGCAGTGTTATGCTGAAGATGTGATTGAACCATTAAGTTTTGTAATCTTTCTCTTTGAATTAATGATATGAGTAGCGATTGATAAGTTCCTTGTGTAAATCAATTTATTAGTTCTGTAAGTTCTTCAAGCTTTCATTGGTAGCTCGGAAAGGGCCCACCAAAGCCATCAAGGCAAGTTCTTATTATAGTTATTATGCATATAGTTTTATTTATGTAGTGTTAAGTATTTGATGTGATTTCAGTCCTGTTTCATATAAGTAATTCTTGAGTGACAATTCATTAGCTTTATGAATGCAAACTTTATTTATTAAGCTGCACATTTAATTGTTGATTGCTATTTTGAAGAACAAGGAAGCTAAGATCAAAGATCTCACCATTCACCTACATGTGCTATTAGTGAAGACTCTTGTCATACATTTCCTGTACTAGAATGCATAGTTTCTTTCAAGACTAATCTTGGTTTCTTTGTTTAATGTTTGAATGCAGTGAATTGATTCTAGTGTAGTGATTGAGATCAACTGCTACAAGAAAACATAGTTAGATCCACCTTTCTGTTTCATGAGCTTGTAAATGGATAGACTTGTTACTTGAGCAAGAACATTTAGCTCACAGTCTTGTTAATATTTGATATATGAGTTTTACTTTATGATCTCTAAATTGTGTGATGAAGTTAGACTGAAATTTGTGGAGTGAAGTATTAGTTTTGAAGTACTTCTTATTTAGGATATACTCATAAGACATAGGAACTTATCTGTTATCAACACCTATAGCATATCAACTCTACTAATTACAAATCCTTGGTTGATAATTTAATATTATGGTGATATATCATTCATATAATTGCCCCAACATTTTTGGTGCCATAGTCTAGGTGCTGTAAATGGTAATAGGTAATGATTTGTTTTTTGATGGATTTTGAGTAACATTGAGGATAACCTAAGGGCGGAGAGAAGATGATAATACATAAGTGAAGAGCCAAGCATCCACTATAGCGGGGTTGCTCCAAAGTTAAGTTTTCCACTCTTTTTCTAAGTAGTTAAAGTTTGATGTTTTCATTTCATGAGAAGAATTAGATATAGGAAAGGTAGGCCTGTTTCATCAAAAATCCCAGAAAATCTATATGGTCCCAAAATTGTTAATCCAACTAATTCTGCTAATCGTTATGCAAGGAAAAATCTAGAGGAGAAAATTTCGGTGGTAACAATAGAGGAGACATCAATAAAGCATCTTGGAATAGAAACAAAGACAGTGACAGAAGAACTTCATACTACATTGGAACATTAGAGATAACCCTATGTCCGAACCATTATCTCCTGAAAGAGAGACATCTCCTAATTCCAGAAATTCCAAATTGTGGGAAGAAATAATCGAAGGGGAAGGAAGAGTAGACAATCCAGAAAAAAATGAAGCCAATAATGAGCTAGAAACGTTTGGATTTCCAATTCTTGGCATTACTAGTAATTGTACAATCTTTAGGAATAAATAGTAAGGATGCATCATTGCCCAAGGTTAGCCGTTGAAATGTCGACCAAATATTAATGATGTGATTATTCCGAAAGACATTTATCTACAATATGGATCACAAAAGTGTCAGATCTAACATTACTAGGAATGTCACCATGAAGAACATTCCTTTATCATCATTACCTCACTTCAACAGTATGTCATTCGAAGACCCTGATCCATTTTTATTCGAATTTGATATACTGTGTAGAAGTTATAACTATAAAGATAATGCTCAAAAGTTAAAGCTTTTTCCAGCCACCTTAAAAAACTCAGCATTAAGATGGTTCATGAGTCTAGGGGAGCACACTATTACATCTTGGGATGATATGAAAGTAGCCTTTCTCCAGAAATACCAGGATTACTATAGACCTAGGGATGCTAAGAATGACATCTTTAAAATGTAGCAAACCGAAGAATAAAGCCTAGAAGACTACCTAGAAAGGTTCCTTTACAATTACCAAAAAACCAAGCAAGTTGTTCTTGACCTAGCAACAATTAGAACCATTTTTCTAAAAGGAGTACGAGATGACTGCATGGAAGTAATTAATCTCATGAGTGTTGGCGATGTTTATCAAAAGCCATTTGCTGAAATTGTTGAATACTGCAAGAAGTACTCCCGTAGTCAAGCTAAAGCTGGGAAAAGTCTAAGAGAACTTACAAGTCGAGTTGGAAAACCCACTACAAGTGGTGTAACCATAATAGAGTTGGGAAATCTATTGGAAAACCTTAAAACTAATATCCTTAGCACAATTAATAACCAACTAGATACCCTCAATAGTAAGAGGAAAACATTGATTTAGCTATATTTTTCCCTCGATGTAGGAAGAAGCATCCTGAAAAGAATTCCCTTTTAATGCCATAGAGGTCTATGGAATTTTCACAGATAAACATTCAACTAATGAATTCCCTTCATTACCTGGGTTGCAAGCCATTTGCAAAGGGGAAACAGAACCACAATATCCATCTTATCCTCCTAGGAGACCATGGAGGCAACAAAACCCCTCCATGTTCCAAGACCCTTCCATGCAGATTGCAAAACCACAGTTGGCCCCTCAAATGCCTTACTCCCAGTGAGGGCCTCAACCATTACAAGGACATGCTTGGAAACAAGGTTGGAGGGGGACTCCCTATGGGAATATTACTCTACAACCATACCAAGCAACTTCTTACCCAATCTACACATAATATCCTCCAAATATTTATCAGTTATTGCCATGGTTTAACCCACCTCTATTACCTTCATTTCCTAAACAACAACTGCCTATGAACTCAAATTCACAACAACTTGCTCTTCCCACGAATCCAAGTCAACAACAACTACCTATGAATTCAAGTCCACAACAACTTGCTCTGCCCATGAATTTGAATCAACAACAAATGCCACCAAACCCTAATCCTCCTCGAACTACTCAATTACCTGCACAACCCATTCCAAAGCCTAATAATAGGTCATCTCAACCTATACAGAATGTAGAATTTTCTCTACAAATCAGCTAGCTCACTGATATCATGTAGAAATTTCACCTGCAGATCAAACTGATATATATAATGTACTAAAGCATAATACTAGATCTACATATACCATAAACTTTGCAGAAGCTTAATTGAACATGAGCAACATCAAGCATGAACACATATAACTGATAAGAAGGAATCAATCACACATAACACAGAATATATCACTGGGTAAAGTACCAACATAAAACCCCAACATTGTATTATCAATCAAGTGGAGATCCTCAACAACATACAAAAAGAATTAGCTCAATAGCTATCCTGCTCTCTCTGTAATCAGAAGATGAAAATTATGGACTACCTAGGTCTCAATATATAGGCTGTAAATTGGCCTAATCATATCTGCTGTCACCTCAGGTCCAACTACATAGTCATAGAAGAAAATAGATTCCTTCCTCATGCAAGGAATACTCACTAGAAATATCCTAGCATTTGATAGTACACTGTCCCTCATCTGATCTCAATTGGGTCTCTGTTTGAACTGCCATGCATAAGTTATTCATGAGAGAATACTTAGTTATCTGAAAATGATAGTTGTCACATGCATGCAAGCATCAACAAACTATATCTCATTAGTTTAACAACTTGTTAAATTAGTCTAACTAGACTTGACTAAGTTAAAATAATTCAACTAATCCTCTCAATATAGAACTGAACCTTATCTCCTTTAATCAAGGGATAAATTCCTAAATCAACAAAGAAAATAATTGCATGATCTCACAAAGACTTCAAGTTTAATTTTTCATAACTAATTAACTCATGGAGATTAATTAATTAATATTCCAAACTGCTGGTAAGACCAAATTTGAATTTACTTCCTATAGATAGACTAGGGATTGCTATAAATAGGAAGGGACCCATAAATGCTATTTTTAGAAGATTCTATTTTTAGCAGTTTCACCTCTCAATTAATTAATATTCCAAACTGCTGGTAAGACCAAATTTGAATTTACTTCCTATGGATAGACTAGGGATTGCTATAAATAGGAAGGGACCCATAAATGCTATTTTTAGAAGATTCTATTTTTAGCAGTTTCACCTCTCACCCAAGGTGGCCAAAATGCTCATTGGCCAAACTACTATTTTTAGAAGTGCTATTTTCAGCAGTTCTATTTTTAACACTTCCTAAATTTAGCATTTCTTGTTGCACACTTTTCAACACAGAATACGGAGCTGCAAACCTTCCCTACCTACACTATCACTTTAGTTGCAATCAATGAAATTCGACTAAGATTCAGGAAGGTATTAAATAAAACAGGACTTGCAGTGATCATTCAAGAAGAACAACCAACAGAATCACCTTTGAAGACAAGGAGATACGTAGTCAAGAGGAATATTCTCCTCCTGATGAAGAGGAAAACCCTCCCTCAACACCCATCAATTCTACCATACAACCTAAACCATCTCAAGAGTTTACTCAACCACCCTATCCAGAGAGATTGCTTGTAAAAAATCCTGAGGTCCCACTAAGATATGATTTAGAGGTTGAATTGCGAAATATTTGTGTAAAGATACCCTTGCTTCAATCAATCAGAGATATTCCTACCTACGCCAAGATTGTAAGGGATATTTTCATTAAAAAGCTAGGAAGAAAAAGGAAATACCCCCCTATTATAAAAGTAGTTAGCCAATTGTCAGAAACCATGTCAGAGATGCCTTCCAAACACACTAATCCTGGGAATCCAGTAGTGACCATACAGATTGATGGAATATCTTTACCAAACACTCTTGTTGACCTAGGTGTAGGAATAAATGTCATGACTATGGATATTATGCAAAAACCACAGTTAGAAGGCTTGAGGCCAACTCAAACACTATTGGAGTTAGTAGACAAATCCATCCTTAAACTTGTAGGAAACCTGGATGACATAACAATCGTACTATATTCCTGGGAATATCCTGTGGACTTCTTTGTGATCCATCTGAAATCCTCCAAACCTGAACATCCAGTAGTACTAGGCCAACCTTGGCTAGCCACTACTGATGCCTTTATTGGATGCAGGACTAGAGAGAGGACCATTTCCGACGGATGTCAAAGTAAAAAAATTACCTTATTTCCTCCTGCCCAACTTACTATGGAAATCCCCTTATGGATAAAGAACCCATATGGAGAGGATGAATGTACTGAACCATTGTTAACAGCTGAACAGTCTAAAGGCCTTCACGAACAAACCGAAAATCAAGTTTTGAACTTGTTCTTAACATGATGTACTTATTTTCCACAATGTGGAGTCTATATGGATGACTTCATAGTATATGGGTAAGATTTCCAACAAGCTTTAGACAACCTAGAGAAAGTTTTAATCAGATGTCAAGAGATCAACCTTGCCCTTAGCAATGGAAAATCTAGAATAATGCTTACGGAGGGTGTTGTTTTAGGCCATCATATTTATGAGACTGGGATAAGAGTAGATCCTGCTAAGATCGAAATAATCGCTCATATCAAAACTCCTAGCTCTCAAAAAGAAGTTAGAAGCTTTCTAGGGAATGTCGAATACTACAGAAGATTTATTCAAAATTTTACAACAATAGTCACCCCTATGCTCAAAATTTTAACAAAATATGCAAAATTCTAGTGGGATTCTCAATGTTAAATTTACCTTGAAACTCTTAAATAAAAAATGTCAACTGCTCCAGTTCTAAGAGGACCAAATTGGGCCCTCCCTTTTCACATCTATACCAATGCCTCAGACACAACTTTGGGGGTTGTTTTAGGCCAAAGAGAGAATCAAATTCCCCATGCCATCTATTTTGTTAGCAAAAATCTCTCTCCTATAGAACTGAATTACATGATCATTGAAAAAGAATTCTTATCAGTAGTTCATGCCATTAATAAATTTAGACATTATATAATCGGGTATGAAACCTATCACCAATGTCCATGTTACTAGATGGTTGTTACTACTGCAAGAATTTAATATTACTATTATTGATAGACCAAGAAAATATAATCTTGTCACTGATTTTCTGTCTAGACTTGTCCATACAGGTGACAATGCACTAGTTACTGATGATTTTTTGGATGAAAATTTATTTTCTATTTCTACTTCTACTCCTTGGTATGTAGATATAGCTAATTACTTGGTTACAAGAAAGTTGCCACAAAATTTGTCTTCAAGGGAAAAATAGAGAATCATACAACTTAGTGCTAATTATATGTGGCATGAGGATTTTTTATACTGTACTGGACTAGATTTGGTGATTAGAAGATGTGTACAGGAAGATGAGATGCAAGACATTCTAAAAGCCTGCCATAATGAGTCATGTGGTGGACATTTTTCCAAAAAAAGAACTTCATATAAAGTCTTACAATCTAGGTATTATTGGCCCACCATTTTCAAGGACACAGAAATACGTGGCCAACTGTGATGATTGTCAAAGGACAGGGAAAACTCTCCCAACATATGAAATGCCTCTTCAAGCAAAGGTAGTCATCGAACCTTTTGATAAATGAGAATTAGATTTTGTAGGACCAATTTATCCTATGTCCAAAAAGAAGAAATATATTCTGGTATGTACAAATTATGTAACCAAATGGGAAAAGGCTAAATCACTATATTTTGCTAATGAACAATCTGTTGCTGAATTTTTATTTGAAGAGATATTTACTCGTTTTGGTGTACCAAGGGAAACAGTAACTGATCAAGGCATTCAATTCACTTCCAAATTGGTCAAAGCTATTACAGAGTAGTATAAAATTAGACACTGGAAATCTACACCTTACCACCCCCATGCAAATGATAGGTAGAGTTGACCAATAAAGTAATCGAGGCCATTCTCACCAAGACAATACAACTGCATCATAAAGACTGGGTTGATAGGTTACTAGAAGCTTTGTGGGCCTATAGGAAAACCTAGAGAAACACAACATGACATTCTCCATATGAGTTGGTTGATGTAAAACAAGTTTTTCTTCCTATAGAATTCCAAATTAAAACCTTCAGAACTACTGTGCAGTTGGGAATGGATTTAGATGAGGCACAAAAATAAAGGCTAATGGAATTGAATGCATTGGATGAGATTAGACAAGATGCTCTTCAAAGGACGATGCTCTCTCATGATCAGATAACCAAATGGTGTGATAAGTTTATTAATAAGACACGTTTTCAATCAGGGGATTGGGCTCTACTGTAAGACAACAAATTTAAGAATTGCAAAGGAAAATTGACAACACGGTGGCTTGGACCTTATGAGGTAGATACAATATATGACAATGGCTTGGTCAAGATAAAAACTATCGATGCAGATCAAACTTCCTTTGTTGTGAATGGACATCGATTTAAAGTTTATCGTAAGCCACTATAAAGAGGATTTCACAAAACATGTTCTTATATAATCATTTTGGTGTTACTAACAAAAGCAAAAGCTGATTGTGTTCTCATGTAGATAAGTAATAAGGAGGACACTTACCAGGGTAATTTTATTCCTTTATCCAGCCCTGGTAGATTACGTATGGAAAAGGAGCCTAATGGAGTTTTCTTTAAGTTTTTCAGACTACTAAAAATTGAAAATACTGGCGAGCATGAACTGGCCCAGGCTCGAGGAAAATCCATGAGACAGTGAATGGGGTTTTCTTTAAGTTTTTCGGACTAACAAAAATTGAAAACACTGTTGGTCAAGGTTATCATTGATGTCAATATGACATTTTTGGAGATGGAATATATTCTTATGATACAAGCCTTAAACCATTTCATGATGTTTCCCTAACTACATGACAAAACCTTAAGTACATTTATGCCCTAGATTGGTGATGCATGATCTAAATGCCCATAATACTCTAGAAGATGTCTTAGCCCTAACACATTGATGCAAGTCCTAATACTTATGATGCCCTTAAGATACATGAATGAAAGCCTATGTGTATGGAACCCTAAGCCTATGAAGAAGACCTTCACATACATGAATGAATCCCTAATCCTAATGAAGAAGCCCTTGCCCTAATGTCCATGAAAAGCCTTAGATCATTAATGATGAAGCCTTAAATGAAGATGCCCAGGAAGACATATTGAAAATGAACCCTATTCTTGTTGATTCCCATGATACCTTTAAATAATCCCTAATCCCAATCAGCTTGATGGCCTAATTCTATAAAGAAGGAGCCCTAAACATTGGATGCCTAAAACTAAAATCCTAATGGCTGCCATAAATAAAATAATAATGATAGTCTCACAAAAATAATTCTATTGGTGATAAAATGACAATATTTAAGGATGGTATTGGCATAGGAGTGTAGATGATTTTTTCGTCTTTATAACGAGCTATTACATGCCCCCAAACTCCTTACCATTGAAGAGAAAATGAATTTTTAAGTTGAAAAATTATATATTTTAATGCAAGCCGACATGAGCCGACTCATGCAAGTTGGTCTTACCTCCAAGAGTCGTGTCTCCTCACCTTAACACAAAACTAGTATAAATATAAGTCCTTCTCCTCATTCTAGCCATCAGATTTCAGTGATCTTTTCTGAGATTGAGCACATAAGTAAAAGGAGGCCAAGGAGCACATTATAAAACACTATTTGGGCAACGCTTTTTGAAGGAGGCCAAGGAGGAATACCTCTATGGTATTCCATATCTATGGAGAGATACATTGCAACATAATTTGAATTTATGATAGTCTATCCGAAAGATTGGATTACAACCCTGTGGAAGAATTACAGTCTCAGATTTGTGTTTATTTGGGTTGGGTTATCACTCAAGGTTGGACAAGAAGCTCATATTGTTGACTAGTTGAATTGCAATCCTGTGGTGGTGGATCTTGGGCTTAGCATTGAAGGTTTAGAGTTGTTGCAGCCATTGTGGAAAGGATTTTAATTCCCTTTGAAGACTAAATTTTAACAATACCTATTCAATCCAGGAGTAGTCTACTATTGAGGGCTTCCTTGTAGACTTTCTAAAGTAATATTTAAGTGGAACCTGAAGTAGTGTTGGGCAGGACTTTAAATACTGTTATAACAGATTTGAAGCAACCTTTTGTGCCTCTAGAATATCTTCATTAACCAAATTTGTGGGCCAATCTGTGAAGCATTTATTGGTATTCCTAGATTATTGCCTGGACCATCATTGAATACCACTTGAAGCATAATTTGAGGCATGATTGAAGGCTGATTTTGAATTAAACATTGAAGAAGAATTGAAGTACCCTTCAAGTCTTGTTGAAGAACATTGTAATAGTGGTGTGCATATCTATTGATAATACACTTGGAGTGGCATTTGAAGAGCTTTTGAACACTTTGGAGAATATCTTGGGGAAACCTATTAAAGACACCTTAAGCATTGAAGATTTGTTGGAGAAGACCTGGTTTAAAAACTCATTGAAGACTTGGAAGTAGCCTCATTGAAGAACTTGTGTAGCAACAATGTTAAAGCATTATTAAGGCAATTGTGTTGAAAATGTTAGCCTCCTGCTGTAGCAGGTTAATCATCTTTCATGATCGACATTTTTACATGCCAAATATGTCGTACTATGCATGCTGCAATGCTCCATATTTGCTACAGATGGCCAAAGAAGTGTCCATAAGAGTATGCTAGTCTAAGTGCCACTGTTGTGTTCCAATTTTGATAAGCAATCCATTTTTCGGTTTGAGGCAGTTTCTCAGTTGGAGGTACTCAGGCTGGAATTCACTAACCTCTCCCTTCTTCTCATCACCCCAAAGTCACTTACTAACATCCCCCAAGAGGTCAAGATCTGCTTGAGCCTCTCAGTTTCATCATCTCCATGACATATTCCTTGGTGAACATCTGCTTCACTCAAGGATTGCTCACTCAGTGTTTGTGAGTCTTCTTTTCCCCAAAATGGCCTAAGGTCTCATACCTTAGCGCCCTCTTTTCATCTCCATATTAACTATTAACTTTATTGTATAACTCCCTAACAATTTTCCCCTTTCCCCTATTTAAATCATCTATATAAATCCCCTTATGTAAATATTCCCCCCTGGCAACATAGCCATATTCTCTACTAAGTCCGGGAAATCACAGTCCATCTGGGGCTGTTTTTAGCCCATCCGAGTCATTAAGGAACTAGTTTGACATCTGGTTAGCTAGTAACCTCTCCCTTAACCCTAAAAACCCCCAAAAAACCCATGTTTTCACCTTTCCCCTTGTTAAATTTCACCCTAACGCTGTAAAAAACCCATATTCCGCCCCTAACCCAAAGTTTCTGTGCATAAGTATTAAGCCCGCGCCTGTAAAAACCCACATAAACCCGATTCCCTATGTTTAAACCCACCGCTGTGATATATCAAATTTGGAATATTCCTGCAAATATTCCCACCTGCTAACCCGCCGTCCCTTCGCGTCCACCGCCAGCCGTCCGGTCCACAGCCTCGCAGATCGACGGTGGGCGGGCCGCCCCATCCCAGAACCACTCGAACCTTAGCATCCGGGAGATGGGCAGTATTACCGCCGTACTCCCGCCACACATCAAGCGCTGGGCTGTGGCGGAGCCCCTCCCTCCGAAACCTCCATCCCCGAAAAGCGGTGTGCCACATACCGCTTACCGCCTCCTGCCTGGTGACGTCACATGCCCACGTCACTCCCCTGCCCAGTCAGCGTGTCGAGTCATCCGCCTACGTGGCCTCCTGCCACGTCACTACCACGTGTCCCCGCCACCGTACCTACCACGTCATCATCCATACGTGATGACATCATGCTGACGTCATCCCGCCACATCGCCCTACTGACGTCATGCTGACGTCACCCGCCGTACAATGCTGGCGTCATGCTGATGTCATCAGAACTTTTTTGGGCGCAGAGGGGTAAAAGTCGCACTTCGGAGCCCCAGAATCGAATTCTGAGGCAATTTTTGATGAGCGATTTGGCAGGATTTTTAGGCCGAAATGGAGAATCTTCAGGGAATATTTAAGGAATCTTCTCACCATGCGGCCCCAGGAAGCCCGAAAAGGCGCAAAAATGATTCGTTTTCTTCACAGAGCATACCAAAAGGATCAGAAGACAATTCCAGATGATACAGAGGTCGAACAACGGCCATTTATTGGTGATTAGACCTGCAGCATATCAGATCAGCAGTCCAGATTTTGTCAGAGAGTATCAGTGGAAGGAAAGACGCCAGAGAGTATCAGTCAAGATTTTTTAGGGGCTCGAGGCACCTGAACATTGATGAAGCCCCCAGAAAGTCAAATCAATAAGCATCAGCCCACCCTTGCCTTCAAATCACCATTAAGGCATTCAAAGCACCAGGACAGCAAGGAAGCAGAAACCCATACTCATTTATTGCAGAAAACACTACAGCAAGCCACCAAGGACAACATCATTTATTCGGTTTTGATACATCGGCCCTGAGCACGGCCCGAGATATTTTTTGTATTTATTTCAGGATAGGATTAGGTCAAGTAGTCATTTTTTATGACCTAATTAGGTCAAGATGTAATAAAGGAACTCTGCAGAGAATTTTTGCCCTATATATACCACCCTCTGTATAGTTTTAAGGGTTGGTTAATTGATAATTTTCACTAGAGACTCGCTGTGTATACCTGAATTTTTCTGTAATCAAACATTGCTTAAAGCTTGGAGAGCAAACTGTCTGTTGTTGATGATGTTGAAGAGTTGAAGATGGAATTCCTGCGCTGCGGCCTGAAGCAATAAGTGCCTCTTATCTCTGTTTATGTGTTTGCCATTATCTAAATAGCAGAAAAAAGGAATAGCCTAGAATTAGTTTAAATACTCTCTATGCTCAATCTCTACTGTTTCTTGATGTTTTCCTCTTAAAGAATTGGTTATGAACATTGAATTCCTCCCAGCCCATGTTTACCCCAATTCACCTGTGTTGGCCAATTTTCTAGGGATTCTTAACTGCCCCTAGGTAGCGCCCTGTTATTTTCTCTGCTAATCTGTTGGAGAGATTCTTAACTGCCTCTCTTTCTTTAGCATTCAGTTCATCCCTTAAACCTGAAAATTGTTTCAACCTCAGCTATCTTGCTCCATGTTCCCTCACTGTTATTAAGGAAATACACCGGCAGTTCCCCTCCTCGACTCCACGCCCAATGGATTGAAAGATTCAGACTATACTCTGCCTCTCTACTTGAAAGTGTCAGTTTTCTCACCAAAACTCAATCAAAACCCCTGTGCATCATATCTAGCCTAAAATCATCCCTTCTCAACAAAGCTAAATCATAAAGAGAGAGCCCTCTCTGACTGCAGGTAGGCTAGGGCCTGCAGGCCAAAGTTGGTTTGTGGTTACCTCGGCCGTATCCCTTTAGGAGTCAAAAGGGACAACCTGAGTGATAACAGAAAACATCTTATTGGGGCAAGCATTGTTGAAGACATTTTTAGAAGCTAACTTCGAGGCATTAGTGAATACCTTGATGCATGATTTAAGACCTCATGGAATAAACTTGGAGAATTTTGTTTGGGTGACATGAAGAGTAATGGTGACACCTTTTGAGAAGACAAGGTTTTCATTGATGAAGTGATTTGGAGAAGGCAGTGCTGAAGAGATTACCAAGGTTTGTTGAAGAAGATATTGGGAGCCGACGAAGAATCATCAAACTTATCTTGACGAATTGAAGCTGAGGGTTGGAGCCTTAGAGGTTGGAGCCTCATAGAGAAAAGTTTGGTGCCTTGGAAGATAAGGTTGGAGCCTGAACTAGAGATAGGGTTGGAGCCCTAGAGGATCAGATTCCTCAAGAAACCAGGTCGGAGCTTGAACCATATATAGGGTTGGAGCCCTTGAGGTTGGTGCCTGAAAATTGACAAGGTTGGAGCCTTGGAAGTCCAACTCGGTGCTTGGCAAATACAAGTTGGAGCCTAAGAGATTGAAAATTTATGTCTTCATCTAGGGTTGGAGCCCTACATATATTGTACTTGATTTATTGTAAATAAGAAATTAATAAAATCATTTATTCTTATTGTTCATTTTTTGTTCTAAATATAAGTGATCTAATTGGTAAAAGTAACAATTGAAAATAAATACTTCATTCATCCCCCCAATGTTTCCAAAAATTGGTATCAGATCCAGTACCTTCACTCAAAGCCTAGCAACTTGAAGGTTGATCCTTAGAACACAAATGGAAAAGCCAAGGAAGAAAGCCTCCAATCCTCCTAATGAGGTCTCTTCCTCAACCATGAAAACTGAAGACAATCAAATTGAGAAAGTTCCAGCATTCAATGGAAACTTTGATATATGGAAGGTAAGAATGGGAAATTTCTTAATGTATCAAGGCATTGGAGTATGGGAATCAATGATTACTAATAGCATGATATACGATGAATCCAACGAGTACAATACTAGAGCAATGAAGACAATTTTGAATGGGCTACCAAATTCTATAAATGACAGTTTGGAAAAATGTTCGTCAGCAAAAGATATATGGGAAAAACTTCATGACCTTCACTCAAAATGGGCATTAACCATGACCACTAGTCAAGAAGATGATGAAAAGCAAGAAGGAAATACAGAACCAATAAAGGAAGATGAAAATAAGAATGATGACATCAAGGCCAAAGAAGACCTAGAAGAAGAAGAAAGAAAAGAAGACTTTGAAGAAGATCTCATGACTAAACTGTTGACAGTGCTGGACCCACCAACATGTCAGGGGATCTCCATGGTAAGAAGTCCCAACTAGACCTTAGACCATTTGATGTAGGAGTCCCAATAGTGGGTCGTACGATATCACCTTTATCACAGTTGCGCGCAAAGGCAAGCAACATGTCCTTGTTGGTAGCAAGGGTGTGACCAGCGCAACAAGCCAAGGAAGGTGCATGAAGGGTTCTAACACGCAGAAAGGGGAATGAGTGCACCCCTTAGAAACCTATGGAAACACGCAGCTTGAGAGCGAACAAATGATCAAAGATACATCACCAGCTGGAAAGCAAGGAAACCAATGATCCAAAGTGATGGTTAAACCAACAACACATCTCAGTATGATTCATACATACATATATAGAAAGATTCCATACATATATGCATAAGCAAATAACTACATATATCATTAGAGTAACCAAAAAAACTGAAATACAATAACAACATATGCATGAAACGTGTTGGCTCTATTATATTAAGAGTGAAAGATCTGATCATACAATACAACCATGTCCAACTACTAGTCCTGACAACAGAATGTTATAGTCACTGTCGCCTGCTCCTCCAAAGAGATATACTAGCTTTGCACCGTGGAGAAGCCAAGGCTCATTACAATATAGTCCAAGCTTTCTCTAAGATATACCTATAGGAAGCTTGGCTCCAAAAAGCCTGTATAATGAGTTATGAGGTTCTATAAATAGCAAAGGGTGGGTTGACCCTTAACCTTCCCCTTTATGAATCTTCACCTACCCTCATGACTCTTCAACTACTACATGACTGTTACATTCGACCATCGATACTTGGTCTTTCACTTTTACAAGATGTTACACAATCCGCACATGTACCCATGTGAGACAAAATAGGCTTGAGCAAGCCATGCAAGCTATCAATTTGACTCGAACAACTATGGGAAGACCAACTCTTCGACATCCTCACATTGATTGTCGGTGGCGAACTGATGCCAAGCTTGGTATTTTGTGATGGTGTCCGCATGCTTAATGGTGACATCCTGTTGAAAGCGAACCCTTGCTTCCGTTGCATATGGGTACATTGATTTGGCTCCTCTGTCCAACTCGTCTGATAACATGCTCATCATAGTCTTGAGTGCATCTGGACCAGCAACATACTGATGCATAGTGTCTGCGTTGATCTCCAAGTGTGTGCTAGTGGCTATGTGCACCAACTCATAGAAGTACATGTATAGCTCCAGTCAAACTTGGTTCTTTGTCTTTGCCTCGGTGAGTGTGCCAATGGATGGGATCACATGAATGTGCACAATGACATCCATGCTCCTAAACACCTGTGCATGTGATCGACAACACTGCTCACCTCGTCTACTCTGTGCCAGCTGTTGGGATGGGTCTATATCTTGTATGGGCATAGTTTCATTAGTCTGCACATGTTGCACCTCCTGCTATACATGTTCCTTCTGTGCTTCCGTCTCTCATCTGTGCAGCTCCTGTTCTTCTCTGAGTTGCCGCTTTAGCTCCTACAACTCCTCGTCTGTTTCTCTCTCTGTCTTTGCGTGACCCTCTTGTCGTGTTGTTGCCTCATAGCCTCAATCTCCAAATCTTCTTTCATCATGAATGGATATGCTTTGAAATTGCATCTTTTCTCTACCTCTGTGCTGTCAACAACCTTCCTCTTACATTTGTTGCATGTAGGTTTGCTACCCTCTACTACTAATGATGGTGTTGCTTGCTACATTGCTGCTGATATTTCATCTTGATAACCTTGTCTATGAATGGCTTGGTGTCTTCATAGATAGGCAAGCTCATAAAAAATTGCTCAACTGTATCTCCAGTTGTGCTCTCAATGGTTTCCTTTGACTCTTTTCTCCCCGAGGCCATTGTACCTATACTTATGAGAGGCAGATGAACACTTGTGATACCTGGATACATAGCAACACTCATGTCGAGAAATCTGTCAGTTGAAACCCAAAACAAATTGGAGGGATGTCATGCAACATACCTGTGTGACTGACTATGAATATTGCATAATTTTCACCGGGAGGCTGGGAGAATGATTGCCAAAATTATGCAATGCACAGTCTGGGTTGTCAGGAGGCTGAATGACTGCTGGAACTATGTAATGCACAGGTCGGTCTGGTCTGCTGAGGACTGAATTTGCACAATGCGCAATTTCAGTCAGCAGTGACATGCAAGATCAGGGACTACATTACGCAATTTTCTAGGTCAGTAGGGCACTACCTCCTAGAATTGCACAGATAAAACCTAGAGGTTAGTGCTGGCAAGGTTTGTACATTTTCTGGTGGGAAAGTTGTTATAGACATTTTTGTGCCTTACAGCATGAAGCATGAAATGTCCATAATCTAAGGGATCCAGAGTCCCTAAACATGTTGTTCCTACCCCTAGAGGAACAAGGTCAGCAAACCACAGCACTGAATAACAGTTCTCCGCCTGAAAACACTCAAAAACAAGGCAATTCTGGATCATGTCAACTGCTCCACTGAGCATCTGCGCTGAATGTCAACTGCTCCACTGTCTACCTGCGATGAATGTCAACTGCAAAGAAGGCTACCTGTGCTGGGCGAGTTTGGACATGTGGCACAGTCATTCCTCAAGGTGTCAATACCCAGGAAGCTTCCAAAATGACACTTGGATCAAGGAATTCGACTGGTGATGAGTAAGAGGGTCTAGATCTCCAAGTGGAAGCAAGAACCTCCAAGTGGACTCAAGAACTGAAGAATAACTGAAGTGAGGGAGGACATTAGTCAGCTTCATGCCAGCCTCAAGCTGACTCATCCTTTCTCCAAAACTCCTATATATAGATCTCTCTCATGAGGTCTAGGGAGGCTGGAATCTGGTGAATGTAAAGAATTGCTGTTGGTTTGAGTTTAGAACTATTGGGTGATTTGCTTTGAAGGAGGTGAAGAGGAGATTTCTTTCTGCTGGGAAGGTGATGCTGGATTGGGCCTCTTATGGTTGTATCACTTCCTGAACTTTACTTCTTCCATTAATAAAGCATTTGAGGTTCTTCTATATGCATGTGTTTCAATGATGTATTGTTATACTTGTGTATTTGATTTATTCTAATCCTTGAATCAATTATGAATGTATGCTTCTTGTAGTTTCTCTCTCTTGCCATTTTGCAGGATCTTGGTGTAGCTGGGCCAGTGAAAGAGCAAGGAGCTGGGAGCAAGCAGCAAGGAGAGAAGATTGGATCAACCATTAGAGAAAGACATCGGTTAGTGTATCTCCTTCTCCCCTATTTTACTTTCATAAAGAAGAAATCTTAGATAGCTTTGCTTCGATTGTTGCTGAGGTACTATCACCCTTAGAGTGGGATAGGGTCATTCCGTATTGGATACTTTTCCCAACAACAAATTGGCGACTCCGCTGGGGAATGTATCTTGTTGGTTATTTGTGTTTTTGCTATTCATTTCCTAAACACATGGAGTAATGAATCGAACTGCATTTGAATCTTTCAAATGCAAAGTAGAGGGCAGCTACTCTAGCTCAGTTTCTGGGCATGTTTATGATTTGAAGAGCTGATCCACAAGGACTCTGAACAGCTCTTAGTGATAGATTTTCATCCTCCTTTTCATCCTTTAGTGTGTACTTGATTGGTAGCTTTGATTTGGCCAAAAACTGTTGATTTTTGAGCAATCTGTAACCCGGAAACCAAGAGAAACAAGAGTTTCTCTCTTCATTACAGGCACTGTGAAGGCAGTCTACATTTCATCACAGGTCCTGAAGGGGCTACCTGCGTTGAATGTCAAACTGACAATGTTCTACCTGCGCTGAACCAGTGTGGCCTTGTGCAACTGGGGTTCTCTGCTTTCTGTTGCCCTGTTTTCATCCTTGTTTTTGTAGCCTGTTATCAGTCAATGTACCTATCTGAAACCACCTTTCTTTGCCACTATTCCACCTCGGTTGTATAAAGAAACTGTATTTGTTCTTTGTGTATTTCTTACATCATTTGCAGTTTCCCATAACGAAAGTGAACTAGTCTTGCTGTGGCCTCTTAGATCTAGACCTGTGATAAGTGTTGTTCTGATCTTAAGAGTTAGTTTATTTGCTATTCATAGCTGATTGAGCTTTTTTTTTCGTCATATGGTTTGAATTTATGTATTTCTAGTGTTGAAACAAGTAAATCTTAAGGTGTCTTTTGATTTTGGACAAAAGCTTGTTTGCTTTCACTTGAAATTGAATTCAAAGTTATACAACAGCTTTCTTTTTGTAGTACACCAACATTAAGAAAGAGAAAAGAAATACCTGCATTGTGCATGTGCATTTTGACAGTTTGCATGTTGATTTAGGAAAAAGTGCATTAGTGTGTGCTCTATGATCTGTGTGAAAAGATGATGTCTTTCTTTTCCCTCAGTAGTTAAGATTTTCATAAGTTGAAAGATTGAAAAGCTTGCTTATCATCTTAGACTACATTTAGGAAGTTGTACCATACATCTCGTGGTGATCCATAAAGGCAAACTGTTAAACAAGATCAACCTAAAATAAATTGAATTTACATAACAATGCTTTGAAACATAACGCAAACACATAGAGGTCTAAGCTAGAGACGTGTTCCGGCGTCGTTAAACGTGATATCTTAGCGTTGAGTGGTTGGGTGATTCCTCCACGGTGAAGCGATAAGTATCAATACGGACTTGTGCTCCCACGTACCGTCGCGTATATATTGGGAGACCCCTATAGGAACAAAGCCTTTATCCATAGGAAGCCGTGTCGGCCGCCCTACTGATCGCAATGCAGTGAACACAGCATTCACGAAGATCGACCACCCGTACCGTAAAACGTATTCTGTGGTTTTGCGAAAAGTTTGGCACACCCTCTGCCTAGATCTCCAGAGCAGTTTCTTTTGGCCTTTTTCAAACTCTATAACTGAAAAAGTCCATCCGAGCATTTGTCACTTCGGGCTCGTTAAAACATCGAAGGAGACTAGAGTCATCTTTAGCTTTTTCTCGACTCTTTAAAACTGAAAAAGCAAGTTGTGTCTAAAGCATCGTTAACAATTTATTTTAAACGAAACAATCACCCTTTATTCCTGCGTTGATCTTCGAAGTTAGTCTACCTTCATCACAAAGTTCTTGTAGAATCGTTAGGAAATCTTTTGGATAGACTAAATATGTCTGAACAACCGTCGACATCCAGGACTGTGTCATCCGACATAGCAGCGGCAGAGCCTCCTGCTGCTACTCCAACGATGTTCACTGGTATACCATCTGCCCCAACAAATTGTCAACAACAAGCTGGAGTCCAATCAGAGACTGTTTCGACGACATGGTTAGTTCCTATTTCTTCATCCGGATTATCATCTGGTATTTCTTATGTTGAAACTCAACGAATTGATCCAATGTGTCTTCAAAGGCCAATCTACCCTTTAAGCACTGGATTGCCACCATATGGAGGGCAGTATGCCTTTTCATTGTTCCCCACCGGAGAACAACCATATGGGAGTTTACAACAAAGTTCAGGTCAAACTGGAATTACATCCAGCGGATGGGTACCAATATTGCCTCAACAACCAAGGGTTGCATATTCAATGCAACCAGTCCACCCTGTGTCGAATGTTGCCACTATACCTGGTATGTTGATTGCATCGCAAGTACAAGCACTACCTGTTGTATGTCAACCCCAAGTTTCTCAGGTTGCCATACAACAGCCTCTTGTCTCGACAACTCAATCACAACCTCCGGTTAGTGCCTCCTTATCTGGAGCGACTCAGGCTCAAACAAGTACTATGACTCCTCATCTTGGTCAATCATCCAGTATTGGACAACAGCAAATGGTCCAACAACCAGAGCTGGTTCAAACTCGACAACCGCAATTCCAGCAATCATATCAAGGACCCGAGCAACAAGTCTTTGTAAGTAATGGGCAACCGTATAATAACGGTCATGCCCATCAAACTTGTCAAAGTTGCCAGCATCAAATAAATTATGCTGGTATGCAAAGACCCACTGCTCAGGCGATTCCATCTTATCCTGGGTATGCTCCGCCTAACCTGAATCAACAGTTGCCCTTTTTAGCAACTCTAGAATTACCAGATCTAAACTGTCTGACGAATGATCCAATTGCTTATGCCCCTTGGTGGCCAGCGATTCCGCATAAACTTCCATCGGATATTCCTAAATTCAATGGAAATCCAGGTGAAGACCCATCGAATCACGTCATGACTTTTCATCTGTGGTGTTCGTCGAACACCCTGAATGATGATTCGATAAGGCTTTTCCTTTTTTAGAGGACATTGATGGGTCCAACGGCTAAATGGTATATTGAATTACCTAGAGCTTCTTTCGACAATTTCAGTTCCCTAGCCACGACTTTCTTAACCCATTTTCAATTACCGATAAGGTATGAAACTGGAACGGAAATCTTAACCAACTTCAAGCAGACGACGGCCACACATATATCCGATCATATACATGAGTGGCGTCGTCGTCGCAGGATGGTAAAGACTTACGTTCCAGATCAGCTGTTAGCTGAATGGTTTATAAAGTCGTTACTTCCTGCCATAACGAAAGATGTGGCCAAGGGGGGAGTCATAACGGAGGAGCAAGTTATTGCTCGTGCACAATATCTAGACTTAGTATATACTCAGTCCGGCACGCTCTATGATAAAATACCTGATGCCCGTAGACCGGAATTTTCAATTCCTCCTCCTTCTAAATCAAATAGTGACTCTCATGCCGGCGATGGCGTGATTGGCGCAACAGACATGAAATCGACAAAGGCTATATCTAAAAAGGCCCGTATGATTTCCGGTCAAAATGCAAATGAGGAACTTCTTGCCTCGGAAGTAAGCGCCGTGTCGGACGACAAGGGCAAACGACTGAAGCAACCAGGGGGCAAGAAGAAAAAGAAAGGGAGAAAAAGGAAACCCCCTACGGGGTGTCATATATGCGATGAGGATCATTGGACAGCAGATTGTCCATACAAAGCTGAGCTTAAAAGATTCCTTAAGGGTTCAAAAACCTCAGCTGTGTTGACTGATCCGTTTCCAAGCCCGAGAACCGAACTGGTTGCTAATCAAAATGCTTCCCGATCCCAAGTGCTTATGTTGTTTGTATCAAAGCAGCAAAATGATGCTTTGACGAGGAATAAGGATTACAGGAATCCAAAGCTGTCGAACAACAAGGCTAATGAACAACCTAGTAGTTCGACAACAACTTTGATCGAAGTTGTGCCACCCATTGTCCCTGAGCCAATGATAAAGTCACAAAAGGGAGCAGTACACAAATCGACATTTAATCCTTGTGCGAAAATAGCACAGATAGAGGACCTGGCCCAATCGTCGTCCGTTATGTTGACACTTGAGGTACCGCAAAATTTCTTCTACCAAGAGCAAGCTTTATTATCAGCAATAGGTGGAATTGACCCAATGGATTCCAATCTTGTGGCCTTTGATCATAAAGGATATGACCCTTAGTTACCAGCTCAACTAGCTTTCCTTATTCAAGTGAAAGCCCTCAACAAAACTGTTCATCGAACAATTATTGATGAGGGGGCCTCTACATGCATTATGTCGATGAGTTGCTGGAAAACTTTAGGATCTCCAACCTTGTCGAGGTCTGCGACGACGTTAAAAGCATTTGACGGAAGGAAATATACCCCATATGGTATACTAAATAACTTGAAAGTTGAACTAGAGGGAAAAACGGTAGAAATAGATGTTGAAGTCATCGATGGTAATCTTGATTACAACATCCTACTAGGAAGATCATGGATATATGCCATGGCAGTTGTTGTGTCGACCTATTTTAGGAAGATTGCATTTCCCTTCCAAGGAGGAATTACAATCATTGACCAACAAACTTTTCTCCCCAACAGTTCGCAAGTTACGGGAAGCATTCCAATGATCCATGGAAGGAATCATTCGCTCCAAAATATCGGAGTAGGTCTCCTAAAAGACCCTGCTTTAATGGGTACTTTTGCCCTACCGCCTCCGAGTAATCTAGCGGAAATGGCCACAGTGGAATATGAAACCTTCTATTTCTAATGGATCTAAAACTTCGAGGATAGTTCCTATCTGTGTCAACCTCATTAAAAAATGAAACGACCCCCTGAAGTCTAGGGGCATGCGCCTCGTTTGCATTATTATGCTAGGGGCATGCAAAATTAATCGAGCAGTTTCAGCACATAGTTCATGCTCGTTAAAAAATAAACATAAGATTCGAGTAGTTTTAGCACATAGTTCATGCTCGTTAAAAAATATACATAAGATTCGAGCAGTTTTAGCACATAGTTCATGCTCGTTAAAAAATAAACATAAGAATCGAGTAGTTTTAGCATAAAGTTCATGCTCGTTAAAAAATAAACGCAAGATCCGAGCAGTTTTAACGCGGTCTTCATGCTCGTTAAAAAATAAATAAAAGCAGTGAGCAATGTTTCCTCCAGAGTTTAAGCTCATTTTTAAATAAAAAATGAACCTATCCAGGTAAATAACCGCTGTGATCGTAAATTTATCAGCCATAAAAAGCCTTGGTCGTGTTTTGCACCTGCCACCTCCACTTTCATTTGGCCGATTGTTCACCTCCATATGATTGTTTACCCATTTTGAGGAACAGCTGCGAAGAGTGATTTCACCTAGCCATCCTTGTGACACTGCCGTGATTGGAAAATTCCAACCTGTACCTGGAATCTGCTGCTATCCCTGTTTATCACTCGTTCCTCAAAAGACGAGTCTTCTTTGAGCTCTTTTCAACTGACTCATAAAATATGAAAAGTTTGCCGAGTTTTGGCCTTCCAGCTCGTTAAAATGACCGGAAGAGCTATCCCTCTTTTAGATTTTAATCTTTTTGGACCTGAGGGATTATTGCACAAAAAGGTCGAGCGCTTGTTTTATTCAGCTCGTTAAAGTTATCGAAAACTCATCCCTTCTGTATTGTTTTATACTTTTTTGGACTTAAGGGATTAGATGACGAAAAAGGAATTTTGGAGTTAACTTTATGTACCTTTTCAGACTCTCTAAAAATGAAAAGGACCGAGTTTCCCTTGTCGTTAGACTCATTAAAATGATTAAATAGCGACAAACTTGTCTTTGGACGAGAACGAGTTTCCCTATCGCTAGGCTCGCTAAAACATAGAGATAGGCTTGCCCGAAGGGCAAGTTATAGAACAAGCATATGTTATCCTCCTCAAGCTTGACAAAAATAAAGAGGTACTGGTCAGAAATGACTGGGGAAAAATTGGGAGAACCTCAAAGCTTTAATGGTAGCAAGTCGCTCTTGAACATTACACTTTTCCTCCATACCACATCGGGTTGGGTTGTTTCATTCACCGGTCTCATCACCATGGTCTCGCCAAACCATCCACATTTGGGGTAATGCTACCAATCCATCACACCAGTGTCGTTATATGTTCAAGAGATGTTGTTCAGAAAGAGTCAACCGTGTCCCATCCACTGCCATACATTATCCTTCATCCATCCATGACCGCCACCCTGAATCATATGTCACAGATTGTTTTCACCTCCATTAAAATCATTAGCTCCGTTCCGTGTCACTGATGTGGGATTCATTAAGGCCCTCCTTTGACAGATCGCTTCTTGTCGACTTCAGCTCATTATCCAAGAAGTCGATCTAGGAACACCCCCCTCAGTACTTTGAAGCTTGCATGCCTCAATGGCAAGTTTCTCACTTCCGGCGACAGGTATACATCAATGACCTTCGACCGAAAGATTCTGCGTGGTGTTCGACGCCAAGTCCTTTATTCACACCATGTGGATTGTATTGCAGTACCTTGAGGGTCATTATCATTATCGGTGATTCCTCTCGTGCTTGTTAACGGTTTACATCATTGACCGGTAATCAAGTGATGTCTTTCCATGTTCGACTTCAGCGCAATTCTCACATGGATCGACTTGTACTTAGAGTGAAGATCGAACGAGTTTGAAGATCCTGGATCTAGTTTCATCCATCCGGGCCGCGATATATATTCAGGAAATATAAAGACATTTGACATGTACATCATTGCAGCAGATGATCATCCTACTCAAAGGATGGTAATTTCAGCAGAGAATTATCGGTCTATCATCAGACGATCGTCTGTTCTATGTACCAAAATGAATTTATAAAGCTGAGCATGGGAATGCCCGCCTCAGCTAGATCATGAAAGCAGAATGAATCATAATGTATTGTATTGTATTTTATTACAGGTCACCTCTCAGCGATTGAATGAACTTCGGATCCTCCTGATAAAGCATTTCACCCAATAAACGACCTCATACTTTAGGGGGCAACTGTTATAGAGATTTTTGTGCCTTACAGCATGAAGCATGAAATGTCCATAATCTAAGGGATCCAGAGTCCCTAAACATGTTGTTCCTACCCCTAGAGGAACAAGGTCAGCAAACCACAACACTGAATAACAGTTCTCCACCTGAAAACACTCAAAAACAAGGCAATTCTGGATCATGTCAACTGCTCCACTGAGCATCTGCGCTGAATGTCAACTGCTCCACTGTCTACCTGCGCTAAATGTCAACTGCAAAGAAGGCTACCTGCGCTGGGCGAGTTTGTACATGTGGCACAGTCATTCCTCAAGGTGTCAATACCCAGGAAGCTTCCAAAATGACACTTGGATCAAGGAATTCGACTGGTGATGAGTAAGAGGGTCTAGATCTCCAAGTGGAAGCAAGAACCTCCAAGTGGACTCAAGAACTGAAGAATAACTGAAGTGAGGGAGGACATTAGTCAGCTTCATGCCAGCCTCAAGCTGACTCATCCTTTCTCCAAAACTCCTATATATAGATCTCTCTCATGAGGTCTAGGGAGGCTGGAATCTGGTGAATGTAAAGAATTGCTGTTGGTTTGAGTTTAGAACTATTGGGTGATTTGCTTTGAAGGAGGTGAAGAGGAGATTTCTTTCTGCTGGGAAGGTGATGCTGGATTGGGCCTCTTATGGTTGTATCACTTCCTGAACTTTACTTCTTCCATTAATAAAGCATTTGAGGTTCTTCTATATGCATGTGTTTCAATGATGTATGTTATACTTGTGTATTTGATTTATTCTAATCCTTGAATCAATTATGAATATATGCTTCTTGTAGTTTCTCTCTCTTGCCATTTTGCAGGATCTTGGTGTAGCTGGGCCAGTGAAAGAGCAAGGAGCTGGGAGCAAGCAGCAAGGAGAGAAGATTGGATCAACCATTAGCGAAAGACATCGGTTAGTGGATCTCTTTCTCCCCTATTTTACTTTCATAAAGAAGAAATCTTAGATAGCTTTGCTTTGATTGTTGCTGAGGTACTATCACCCTTAGAGTGGGATAGGGTCATTCCGTATTGGATACTTTTCCCAAAAACAAAAGTTGAGCCTTCACTTCCAAAAATGCGCATTGTTGTCTAGGCAAGGCAAGGTCCGAGTCAAGGCAACCCAGACCCGCTGATGAGAAACTGAAAAAATGGAAAGGTTTGGATGCATGGCGAGATTGAGTGTAAGCAAAAGTGAATGATCATGCATGCAAAAAATAAGTGAAAGCTTCAGAAAATAGGAAAGTGAGCTTGTGTGTGAAGCGACTCACTGCAACATTGAACGTTAGTGCAGAAATAATGTCATGTATGCGACAATAGTGAGATGCAAAGAAAAACTGAAACAATGCTTCTATAAGTTAACATACATCAAAACGACAACAAGCATTCATTAAAATCAAGCAAACAACACTTACACAAAGTGAAATACAAAAGTGACAGAAATGCAACACAAGACATGCAAAGAAGACTTACCCTGAAACAATTGAATTGAATGTGCCGAAGACTCCTAGATGCGATGTGGGATGTCAAACATGTAAAATTGATGTGAGAGATGAGCTCTGCAGTGTCTGGTACATAAGTTTTGATAAGATCAAGGTTATGAAGCGCATGCCACTAATCTAGGAAAAGAGACACTTGGTGGGAGGTTCCTAAACAATCTTTGCATGTAACCTCCAACTGCTAAAATAGATCCCTAAAATCTAGGGATTCCTTTTTCATGTTTCCTTTTGCTATTTCGGGAAAAGAAACCCATGCATGCAAATTAGGATAGCTCAGTCCCGGAGGGAACCAGTCAACCTGAAGGCACATGCAATAGTTTGCAAGCCTGGGAAAGGGATTTGCACAATTTCTGGGCTGAGCAAGGATGGTTTTCCCTTAGGCATTGCACAATTTCTGGGGTCAGCAAGTCACTGCCTCCCAGAATTGCACAATTTCTGAGCTGAAGCCCAGTGTTGGGATAGATTGCACAATTTCCTGAGGGAGGGATGCCTAGCTGGATTTCACAATTTTGGAGTCTAGCAGGTAGCCCATCAAGATTGCACAATTTCTGGAGGCAAGGATGGTTCCCCTTCAGAATTGCACAATTTTTAGAGGGAACATCTTAGCCAGAAAATTGACTAAGTCCGGAATGACAGCCTATGGGTGGGAGACAAACAAGTTGACATGCACAAGCTGTTGAGCTACTGAAACTCACCTGAAGCCTATGTACTTGACAGTGCAAGACATGCTACTAAGGATGGTTGGTAGGGAGGCTCCAAAACAAAGGTAAGGAAAAATTTTGGAGGGTGGTTGTAGTCGCTACAACACTTGGCGACACACTGGTAGAACTCCATCTCTCTGAATGGACCTTGTTTCGTGAAAAGCAAGTCTAACTCCTCCAGAAGTATTGTTCAATTCTCTGATCATCTCGATTTCCACACTAGCTTCGTTGAAAAATGTAGCATCTGTCATGCTCTTGTTCGGTTAGCACACATTCCAAGCCAAGTCAAAATAGTTGTTTCAATTGGGATGAGGGGTATATTGGTGCACAAGAAATATGATAGTCTGAGTTTTAAGTTTCATCTCTATTTTTGCTCCGTTGCCAGCAGGCCTGGACAATACCTCGGTTGAGTCACGTAGGAACACAAGCATCGCTCTACTGCCAGTGAGCCTGGTTAGTACCCTGACAGAGTTACTTGCATCACCTCTCTACGTAGGAAGCCTTTCTCTTCTTTTTCCTTATTCATTTTTTTTCATTTTTTCATATTTTCATTTTTTCATTTAAAAAAAAATTGTGCATAGCACTTATTCATTTCAGAGGCGGAAGAGGGATCCCAACTTATTGAGAGTAGAAGAGGTTGTTCCTTCAGAGAAGTATTTTGTATATACCTCTTACATACTTGTTAAGGTTTTCCCCCTCATCTTACTCTACTTGACTGAGCTGACAAGGGTTAACCCAAAAGAAGCGACTAGAGTAGGTGATACTAGTTAGCGTGTAAGCATTGTGTTTTCATCAAGGTTCACTTTGAACATAACGTATTTTGCATTGATGTATCATGGAATGAAGACAAAAAGTTCTTCATACAGAGATAGGATGACAAATAACCAAGTATTGATAACTACACAAGTCCTCTTGTACTTTACCCAGCTTGTTTCAAGAGTCACACACGGTTCAAGAGAAACTAACCTACGAATGCAACAAGAAACAAACAACAAAAGAGAAAAAAGGAGAATAAAATCTAAAAGAAAAGGGAGTAAGAAAACAAGCAAGTGATCGAACAAACAAACAAGAAAGAAAACACACATGCAAGAAAACCAACAATAAGTAAACACTACTCCTACTCCTAAGCTAAAAGTGCATGGGTCTGCTTATGTGAAGTGATACTTCCAATGAAACCACTGACGCATTAGTCCACCCATGTTGGTGAAGGCATGGTTCGCGAACCAACAAACATGAAAGATATAATGATGAAGACAAACACACTCTGGGTTTAAATGCATCCACAGAAAAGAAATGAGTGAAAGTGCATGACATGCACTCTGTTGACTTGCCATGGTGTTGTGCTACACTACGTGCAGATGTTGAGCATACGCATTCTCTTGACTGTGACATGAAATCAAATGTGAGAAAGGTAGACCACTTACGTTGCACAAGTGTTCTTGCTGTGTCATATTCCTCCAATGCAAGAGCGATGGGATCATGTAATTCAAGTGGAGGAAGCGAAATCTGGGTGTTTGGTTGATCTTCAATGCGAAGTAGAGAGTGATGAGGAGCCTTATGTGTTTCAACAATTTCTGGATCAGAAGTGAAACCAACCTCAGGACAACGAGGGCCTGACATAACCATCATCTTGGGCTGAAGTGCCTCAATAGCCTGTGGGGTTTCGACTTCGTTGACAGGTAGATCATTAGATACCTAGACATATTAAAAACGAGTGAATCAACATCGTGATCAAAGGAAGAAGTACAAAGATCATGACAACCATGCTTAGAAAATTCAGGATTTTTGTTGGCATCCTCATGATTGGATGAATCGTGTAAAGGGGTAGATGAGAAGCAAGGATGTTCACCCTCTACATTTTCATAAATGATAGATGAAAAATTGGACATATTTTCAGAGGAAGATGTGTCCTCTCCATGTTGTAATGATAGACTGAAATCCAATGTGTCATGTGAACAATCAGAAGTAGAAACATCTGGAAATGAGTTTTCACAGGGGAAATCAAAAGTGGAAGAATCACAAGGGATTTCAAGATAGAGTAGATGGAGCGCAGATGGAATGGAGTCATCCTTCACCGCGGGTCCTTCTTTAGATTCTCATACACACTCATCATGAATGATGGGGTAGGTTGGCTGCATAACACCAACTCCGTCAACAACTTGATCCTCAATCACAATAAGTGTGGATTCCGGAACGATAGAACATAAGATAGTACAATCTGGAGGATCAACAGAACACAGGGACAGAGGTTGAGGGAACGAATCCACGTGACCACCAGCAAGCTTGCAAGCCAAATATGCATAGACATCAAGAGCAGGTGGGGTGGGAGGATGTGATAGTTCAACAAATGTGTGTGCATTTTCTCCCACATCACTCCGCGGTGGTGGAGCTATTTGATGAGGTGAAGGCGGACAGTCACTTGTGACAACAATTGTGCCTGCCTGTGATTGTGCAACTCCATCACCGAAGTATGCTGAGCGGGGTTCGAATGATTTCAAGAATTGTGGATTTTTGGATATGCGAAGAAGATACTCAAATCTTCCATCGAGAAATTCCCAATCAATTTCATCTTCAAGAAATCGATATGCAAGATTACAGGTGCTTTCCATAATTTCAGACTTTCTTCGTTGAGTACTTTATGGTCAAAGTGATTGAAAGCATGGTCTATCTCTGTGACTAGATGAGAAATATAATGAATAGATTTTTCGGGCAGCGTGGCACACCAATGCATTGGGTGCCCTCGAAGCGTGTACACAAGTAGCGTGTAGGTCATGTAATATTCAAATATTCATGTCTTTCGCATAAGCCTAAAACACCGACCGCGTGCCTAACCAAGGCTACGTAGCCTCCACCATCAAATTTTTTATGTGACAAGTTATCCCAGAGCTCTTCTGAGACTTCAAAGTTGTTTCCATAAGACATACACTCAGGAAGACAAACTCTATAGTTAGTCATGATAAGTATTAAGAGATTCAAAACAGATTGTGAGGACTCATCTTGTCATCTGGCCCTCCTTCTAGTGCCAAAATTTTGATGGTGTTGGACCCGCCAACATGTTAGGGGATTTCCTCGGTAAGAAGTCCCAACTAGACCTCAGGCCGTTTGGTGTAGGAGTCCTAGCAGTGGGTCGTACGGTATCGCCTTGACCGTGGTTGTGCACAGAGGCAAGCAATATGTCCTTGATGGTAGCAAGGGTGTGACTAGTGCAGTAACCCAAGGAAGGTGCATGAAGGGTTCTAACACATGGAAAGGAGAATGAGTGCACCCCTTAGAAACCAGTGGAAACACGCAATTTGAAAGGGAGCACATGAGAAAAGATACATCACCAGCTGGAAAGCAAGGAAACCAATGATCCAAAGTGGTGGTTAAACCAAAAACACGTCTCAATAAGATTCATACATACATATATAGAAAGAGTCCATACATACATGCGTAAGAAAACAACTACTTATATCATTAGAGTAATCAAAACAACTGAAATACAATAAAAACATATGCATGAAATGTGTTGGCTATGTTATATTAAGATTGAAAGATCTGATCATACAATACAACCATGTCCAACTACTAGTCTCAACAACGGAGCGTTACAGTCACTGCCGTCTACTCGTCCAAAGAGATATACTAGCTTTGCACTGTGGAGAAGCTAAGGCTCGTTACAATATAGTCCAAGCTTTCTCTAAGATATATCTATAGGAAGCTTGGCTCCCAAAATCCTGTACAATGAGTTATGTGGTTCTATAAATAACAAAGGGTGGGGTGACCCTTGACCTTCCCCTTTGTGACTCTTCACCTACCCTCACGACTCTTCAACTACTACATGACTATTACATTCGACCATCGACACTTGGTATTTCACTTTTACAAGATGTTACATTATAATCCACACATGTACCCATGTGAGACAAAATATGCTTGAGAAATACATGCAAGATATCACTAAGACTTGGACAATTGTGGGAAGACCAACTCTTCGACATCCTCACGATGATCGTCGATGGTGAACTGATGCCAAGCTTGGTAGTCCGTGATGGTGTCCGCGTGCTCAATGGTGACATCCTACTAAAAGTGAACCCTTGTTTCCATTGCATTCAGGTACATTGATTTGGCTCCTCTGTCCAACTCGTCCGATAACATGTGCATCATAGTCCTCAGTGTAGCCAAACCAACAACCTACTGATGCATAGTGTCTATGCTGATCTCCAAGTGTGTGTTGGTGGCTATGTACACCAACTCATTGAAGTACATGTCTAGCTCCAGTCGAACGGGATCACATGTGTGCACACAATAACATCCATGCTCCTGAACACCCGTGCATGTGATCTACAACACTTCTCACTCTGTCTGCTCTGTTTTAGCTACTGGATGGGTCTATATCTTCTATAGGCACAGTTTCATCAGTCTGCGCATGTTGCGCCTCCTGTTGTACCTGTTCCTACAGTGCTTCCATCTCTTGTCTGTGCAACTCCTGTTCTTCTCTGAGTTGCCTCTTCAGCTCCTACAAATCCTTCTCTGTTTCTCTCTCTGTCTTTGCGTGATCCTCTTGTCACGCTGTCACCTCATAGCCTCAATCTCCAAAGCGTCTTTCATCATGAATGAATATGCTTTGAACTTGCAGCTTTGCTCTCCCTTTGTGCTGTCAACAACCTTCCTCTTGCATTTGTCGCACACAGGTCTGCTACCCTTTGTTGCTGCTGATGGTGTTTCTCGATGCAATGTTGCTGCCATTTCATCTTGATAATATTGTCTATGAACGACTTGGTGTCTTCATAGATAGGTAAGCTCATGAAAACTTGCTCAACTTTATCTCCATTTGCGCTCTCAACGATGTCCTTTGACTCTATTCTCCTGGAGGCCATTGCACCTGTACTGTTGAGAGGCAGACGGACACCTGTGATACCTGGATACATAGAAACACTCATAGCGAGCAATCTGTCAGTTGAAAACCAAAATAAATTGAAGGGTTGTCATGCAACATACCTATGTGACTGTTGTGAAGATTGCGCAATTTTCACTAAGAGGCTGGGAGACTGACTGCCAAAACTGCACAAGGCATAGTCCAAGCTATTGGGAGGATGAATGAATGCTGGAACTACACAATGCACAGTCTGGGTTGTCCTGCTGGAGACTAAAACTATGAAATTCGCAATTTCAGTCAGCAGTGACATGCAAGCCCAGCGACTGTATTGCACAATTTTTTGGGTCAGTAGGGCACTGTCTCCCAAATTTGTGCAGAGAAAACTTGGAGGTCAGTGTTGGCTAGTTTGCGCAGTTTCTAGAGGGAAGGTTGAGCCTTCACTTCCAGAAATGCGCATTGTTATCTGGGCAAGGCAAGGTGTAATATTCCTAATTAACCATGGCTAATTGGAATATTCGATTTTGCCCAATTTTTTCCTTCTATAGTTATTTATAAATAAAAAAGTGAGGATGGGGGACATAACTCACTTTAAGAATAAAAAGTCACTTCCTAGTAGCACAACATTGTGACTTAAGGAGGAGACAAGGGGGCCAAAGGGGGACGCAGAAATGGGGCCCATGTAGATACATGGAGGAACTGCGTAGGAGGGAAGAACACATGGCAAGAGGGGAATCATGCAGGAGGAGGTGAGCCTAGGGATTATGAGAGGAAGAGGCTATAAAATAGAGAGGAGCCCCCTCATTTTGGATCATTTTGGTTATGAGAATTTGTGATAGTCATTTCGACTTAGAGCACGTTGGCTGTTTAGCTAGTCTGCAACACTATTTAGTGCATTGAGTGTCTCCGTTCAGAGATCTCACCCTTAGCCCCGGGGGACTTCAAGTGCTTGCTCGGGCAAGGTATTTCCATTGGCATTCCAATAGTAGTTTCATCAGCATTTCATCAGCAGTTTCATCAGCGTCTTTGAGGAACTGCACAAAACCCCAAGGGGGTGATTTTTGGGGGTCGACCATTTCAGAAAAATCTTTTTGGGCTTCTTGAGAAGAGTTCAATTCCAGAGTTTCAGCCTTTTTTGCAGAGGGGAGAAACCCCAAATCCTCATTCAATTTCTAGTAGCACGACAGTTTTCCAGCAGCTGGGATGCAGATCAGTGTGAGGCCATTCCTTTGTTATTCTGAGTGTATTTCTTCACTTGCCTTGTGCAAGTCGAGGTGCCATCCTTCTGATCACCTCTCTACTCATTCCTTTACTCAGTATAATAAAATGGCTTAGAATTTCTCGCTGCATTTCATGTGTATCTGTTTATATTTCATATGTTCATTATTGTTGCTGCACTACTATTATATCTTTGTCATTATATCTCTATGATTTTCTCAGCTACTATACCACTTGTGCGTTTTCTTGGTTGAGATTTTGCTGGGGTTTGAGGAATATTCTGGGTTAGGGATATTACACAAGGTCTGGGTCAAGGCAACCCAGACTTGTCGATGGGCAATTGAAAACATGGAAAGGTTTGGATGCATGGTGAGACTGAGTGTAAGCAAGAGTGAATGATCATGCATGCAAACATTGAGTGGAAGATTCTGAACATGGTAAAGCGAGCATGTGTGTGAAGTGAGTTGCCTCAACGATGACCGTTAATGCAAAGACAATGTCATGTATGTGAGAACAATGAGATGAAAAGTAAAAACTGAAACAATGCTTCTACAAGCTAACATACATGAAAATGATAGCAAGCATTCATTGAAATCAAGCAGACAACACTTACACAAAGTGAAATACAAAAGAAACAGAAATGCAACACAAGGCATGCAAAGCAGACTTACTCTGAAACAACTGAGATAAATGTGCCAAAGACTCCTAGATGCGATGTGGGATGTCAGAGCTGCAAGATCGATGTGAGGGATGAGCTATCCATCATTCGGTACATAGGTTTTGATAAGATTGAGGTTATGACGCGCATGCCACAAGTATAGGAAAAGTGACACTTAGCGGGAGGTTTCTAAATGATCTTTGCATGTAACTTATAGCTACTAAAATATATCCCTAAAATCTAGGGATGCCTTTTGCATGTTTCCTTTTTCTATTTCAGGAAAAACAACCCATGCATGCAAATCGGGATAGCTCAGTCCCGGAGGGGACTAGTCGACCTGAAGGCACATGCAGCAGTCTGCAACCCTGGGAAATGGATTTGCATAGTTTCTGGGTTGAGCAGGGCTCAGTGTCCCTTGGGCATTGCACAATTTTTTGGGTTAGTAGGTCACTACCTCCCAGAATTGCAAAATTTATGAGCTGAAGCCCAGTGTTGGGTTGGATTGCACAATTTCCTGAGGGAGGCCTGCCTAGATGGATTGTGCAATTCTGAAGTCCAACAAGCATCCCAACAGGATTGCGCAATTTTTGGAGGGAAGGCTGGTTCCCCTCCAGAATTGCGCAATTTTCAGAGGGAACATCTCAGCCAGAAAATTGACTAAGTCTAGAATGACAACCTGTGGGTGGGAGACAAATAAGTTGACATGCACAGGCTATTGAGCCACTAAAACTCAGCTAAAGCCTATGTACTTGATAGTGCAAGACATGCTGCTAAGGATGGTTGGTAGGGAGGCTCCAAAATGAAGTTAAGGCAAAAAAAATTAGGGTGGTTGTAGCCGTTACAACATAAACTTATAGCTTCCATGGAAGAGATTAATAGTTTGAAAAAGGAAAATGAGGAACTTAAGAAGAAAGTGCAAGATGGTGACCAAGACAAGACAAGGAAGGAAGTTGACCTTTTCAAGCTTCAAGTACAAGAAAGAGATGAGGATCTCACCAAACTTAAGGAGGAATTTCATCAAAACAAAAGAAAGCATCATGAAGAAGTCATATCCATGACAAATCAATTAAGTAAGGTAAAGAAAAGGGAAGAAAATTTGTCAAGCCGCCTTGAACAAAGACTCAAGAGCTTGAACAAACTTGAAGCAGAGATTGGTCAATATAAGGAAGCGGTCTCCTCCCTTAGATCTCAACTATAAGAAGAAAGAAAACAAGCACAAGGAGATGAGAAGGTGATGGAAGCTTTGGAATTCATACAAGGACAAGTTGATGAAGTAGAAAAGGAGAGAAACACCATGATATGCCAACTAGAAGAAAAGGATGATGACATCACCAAGTTAAGATCTTAAATCACTTCTCTTAAGGCATAATCATGTGAAGAAACCAAGATGAAGGAAGAAATGGAGGTCATTCTATCAAAGAAGGATGAATAATGCAAGGAAATGAAGGAAGAGATTGTCTTTCTTAAAAAGGAAGTTGACTTGCTGAATAAGAACTTGAAAATTTCTCAAACCCTAAATGACATCCTAAGTCATCAAAGGTATCCCCTCGATAAATCAGATCTTGGTTATGTAGGTGAATCCTCAAGAAAGAATGATGCAAACCCTAATGCTTCAAACAACAATGATGTGAGGAAGTCTGGAAGAAATGTTGATGCTCCCAGTTTCAACAAAGGCAAGGAGAAGAGTCAAGACAACAATGGAAGAAACCCTGCTCCAAGGAGACTTGTAGATGTTGTCAAGAATGCAAAAGGCAATGAATATCATCAAAGAATCCCAAGGCAAAAAGACTTCAGAAGTACATGAAGGAAATCTTCATCTCCTAGGTACCAACATATATTTCTTGGTTATTTCTATTCTTGTACAAACTTTGGGCACATGGAAAAATATTGTAGGGCATATCACAAAGGAAAATATAATGGTCCTCGTCAATCTCCTAGAAGCAATTTTTCAATAACAATTCATGATTACTCATTCATAAACAAGATGGAGTGCTTCAATTTCCATAACGTTGGACATATGGCACATGATTGTAACTTGACTTGGGTCCCTACACAATATAGAACCATGACAACCAAGCCAGAAAACAAAGTTACACAGATATGGATAAAGAAGCAAATTGGATCCGAAAGTATCTTAGACACTCTAGCCAACAACACATGTTGTTGATTTGATGAAGACATCCTTGACAGATGTGATATTCCAATTTTGATGATGAGACTTCCAAAAAGGAGGCCATACATACTATTAGGGGGAGCTTGTGATTTTTGAATACTCTTGCAAAATCTATCTAGAGCACTTGATGAGTCACACATGGACAATCTTCTTTTTATAGATCATCTCTTAGGAGCAACTCTGATGGACCATTGTTGAAGATGTCTTCCACTTGATCACAAGGCAAGCAATCTTTCTTGAGCTAGAGGAGTTTATGCAGGTAGGGGGACTTGGTTCATCACATGAAAAAATTAAAACACATCTATCATGGACCACATTGAAAGAAGGAAGAGCACCTTGAAAGGGGGAGCAACATATATATCATGGAGAACTATCATTGATGAAGAAAATACAATGGGAACAACATATCAAGAAGCATCTTGACAAAGGGAGCACTTGGGCACCCCATTTGCCATTGATTTCAAAGGGGGAGAGAATGTTGAAGGGAAATAATATTTCCATCAATGACAAAGGGGGAGACTGTTGGTCGAGGTTGTCATTGATGTCAATATGGCATTGTTGGAGATGGAAAATATTCTTGTGATACATGCCTTAAACCATTTCATGATGTTTCCCTCATTACATGACAAAACCCTAAGTACATGCATGCCTGAGATTGGTGATGCATGATCTAAATGGCCATAATACTCTAGAAGATGCCTTAGCCCTAACACATTGATGCAAGTCCTAATACTTATGATGCCCTTAAGATACATGAATGAAAGCCTATGTGTATGGAACCCTAAGCCTATGAAGAAGACCTTCACATACATGAATGAATCCCTAATCCTAATGAAGAATCCCTTTCCCTAATGTCCATGAAAATCCTTAGATAATTAATGATGAAGCCTTAAATGAAGATGCCCATGAAGACATATTGAAAAGGCACCCTAGTATTGTTGATGCCCATGATACCTTTAAAGAAACCCTAATCCTGATCATATTGATGGCCTAATTCTATAAAGAAGGAGCCCTAAACATTGGATGCCTAAAACTAAAATCCTAATGGCTTCCATAAATAAAATAAAAATGACAGTCTCAGAAAAATAATTTTATTGGTCGTAAAATGACCCTATTTAAGGATGGGATTGGCATAGGAGTGTAGAGGATTTTTTTCCTCTTTATAACAAGATATTACACATCCCCAAACTCCCTACTGTTGAAGAGAAAATGAATTTTAAGTTGAAAAAATATATTTTTTAATGGAAGCTGACATGAGCCAACTCATGCAAAACGGCCTTACCTCCAAGAGTCCTATCTCCTCACCTTAATTTTGGCTTGTGTTATATTCTTTCCATGACTAGACCATGTAGTTAACTGGGGGGTTAGAAGGGGGCAGAGCCCCCCCTTCGTTGCGCCGATGTGTAGTGGGAGGAGTCACAGGGGGTTTGAGGGGTGCAACTAACCCCACTCTATGGGGTTTGGGGCAGCGCCACGGGAAATTTTGTTTTTGGACCCTATATTAGGTTGGGCGGACCTACCTATGGTTTTATGCATGATTTTTCGCACATGGTTTTGGACGCGATGGTTTTCGGTCCATGGTATTGGATGCTTAGACATGTATAAATATGTATTGTAACATTGAAAGGAAAATAATGAAAAATCAAGCTGGTAGTCCCGGTTTTGGGATCCAGGGGAAAATCTCTGTGTATATGTGTTTTATGTGTTATGCTCTCGCATTGTTTATTTTTTGTGTTTTACAATTCGTATGCAGGTAATTTTTGTATGGGGTTAAAACCTACACCTAACACAAAAATAGTATAAATATAAGTCCATATCCTCATTCTATCCATCAGATTTCGGTGATCTTTTCTGAGATTGAGAACACAATTAAAAGGAGGTCGAGGAGCACATTATAAAACACTATTTGAGCAATGCTTTTTTAAGGGGGCCGAGGAGGAATACCTCTGTGGTATTTCAGATCTGTGGAGATACTACATTGAAGCAGACATCAAATTTATGACAATCTACTTGAAAGCTTGGATTGCAATCCTGTGGAAGAATTACAGTCTCAGATTTGTGGTTATTTGGGCTGGGTTATCGCTCAAGGTTGGACAAGAAGCTCATATTGTTGACTAGTGGAATTGCAGTCCTGTGGTGGTGGACCTTGGGCTTAGCGTTGAAGGTTTAGATTTGTTGTAGCCATTGTGGAAAGGAGTTTAATTCCTTTTGAAGATTAAATTTGAACAACACCTATTCAATCCAGGAGTAGTCTACTATTGGGGGTTTCCTTGTAGACTTTCTGAAGTGACCTTTAAGTGGAACCCGAAGTAGTGTTGGGCATAACTTTAAATACTGTTATAGTAGATTTGAAGCAACCTTTTGTGCCTATTCTAGAAGATCTTCATTAACCAAATTTGTGGGTCAACCTATGAAGCATTTATTGGTATTCCTAGATTATTGCTTGGACCATCATTAAATACCACTTCAATCATAATTTGAGGCTTGATTGAAGGCTGAGTTTGAATTAGACATTGAAGCATAATTGAAGTACCCTTCAAGTCTTGTTGAAGAACATTGTAAGAGTGGTGTGAAGATCTATTGAGAATACACTTGGAGTGGCATTTGAAGAGCTTTTGAACACCTTGGAGAATATCTTGGGGCAACCTATTAAAGACACCTTAAGCATTGAAGACTTGTTGGAGAAGACTTAGTTGAACAACTCATTGAAGACTTGGAAGCAACCTCATTGAAGAACTTGTGTAGCAGCAGTGTTAAAGCATTACTAAGGAAATTGTGTTGAAAACATCTTGTTGAGGCAAGAATTGATGAAGAAATTTTTAGAAGCTAACTTGGAGGCATTAGTGAAGACCTTGATGCATGATTAAAGCCCTCATGGAATAAACTTGGTGAATTTTGTTTGGGTGACATGAAGAGCAATGGTGACACCTTTTGATAAGACAAGGTTATCATTAATGAAGTGACTTGGAGAAGGAAGTGTTGAAGAGATTAACAAGGATCATTGAAGAAGATATTGGGAGCTATGAAGAATCATCAAACTTATCTTGATGAATTGAAGCTGAGGGTTGGAGCCCTAGAGGTTGGAGCCTTATAGAGACAAGGTTGGTGCCTTGAAAGACAAGTTTGGAGCCCTAGAGGATTAGAGTCCTCAAAAAACTAGGTCATAGCCTGAACTAGAGACAGGGTTGGAGCCCTAGAGGGTCAGAGTCCTCAAGAATCTAGGTCGGAGCCTGAACCAAATATAGGGTTGGAGCCCTTGAGGTTGGTGCCTCAAAATTGACAAGGTTGGAGCCTTGGAATTCCAAGTCAGTGCTTGGAAAATACAGGTTGGATCCTGGGATATTGAAGATCAGTGTCTTCATCTAGGGTTGGAGCCCTACATATATTGTACTTGATTTATTGTAAAGAATAAATTAATAAAAGAATTTATTCTTATTGTTCATTTGGTGTTCTAAATATAAGTGATATAACTGGTAAAAGTAACAATTGAAAAGAAATATTGATTCACCCCCCTTCTTAGTATTTCCAAAAAACATCGGCGAGCTTGAACTAGCCCGAGCTCAAGAAAAATCCACGGGACAGTGAATGGAGTTTTCTTTAACTTTTTCAGACTCCTAAAAATTGAAAACACCGATGAGCATTAACTGATTTGGGCTCGAGAAAAATCCACAAAACAATAGTATTAATTAGGTTCATTTGCCAATAAATTGGAAGTGGCGAAAAAAACAAAGGCCAGCCTGGTTTCAAAAAGAGGAGGATATCCAGCTACAACCTTCTGGTTGCAAAACTTGGAACCTGATCATTGACTTCTTTTTCCTCATTTTCTGACATTTCCACTGCAATTTCAGAATTTCTGTACCAGTGTGTGATTTTTGTAATTTTTCCAGCTGAATAAATTCACATGCAACATCAATAATCACTATCAACTACTCCAACTTGACCTTCAAAACATGCTAATATACAAGGGGAATCCTATAGTATCTCAATTTCAAGACTATACATTTCGGTACTTTATTAAAATGTCATTTGTTAGTGGAAAAGAAGTCTTTTGTGTTCATCCGGTACTGAAGAAAATATTTGTGCATGATCCAGTAATGGAGGTATGAGATCAATATTTTATTTTTTTCTATTAAGGTTCATATTAATCATGTGATGAATATATAATTATCCTCATAAGACTTTTATTACCATCACTTGTTAAGTCCCTACCCAAATCCTAAAGTACTTACCTTCATTCTCTAGTTGTTGCAAGAAAAAGTTCCTTTTTAATATGATTAAGTGGGATGATTATGGGTGTGATTGGATGAATTCCAATCATAATATGAGAAAATTAATTCTAAAATCAAGCCTTCATGGGTTGCTTAAACAATTATGTTACCACCATTTCATAACCATAAAGTTGAATGATGGCGATGAATGATTACTGGAACATTGATATGGATTTTCTCATACTGCTATACTTGACCACATACTATTCATCATGTTTAAACATTTATTTGCATGAAGTGTGATATCATCAATGGAAATGATTTCTAAATCAGCTCCGTATACAATGTATCACCATCATCCCATATGAACTCACCTAGTAATTATGGAAACAATGTGACAGTTTCCATTCCCTTTCAAATTACAAATTCTCCTCTGGATGGCTTCGCCATCCATATGAGCATAATTTATCTTTTGCTTGGCCTTTGGCCTTCATTTCACGAGCCCTCACTGATTCATATGGCACTCTATCAACCATTTATGGTACTTTTTTATCGCCCCATTCGACATTCTGTCAACCATTTCCGGTACTCTGTTATCGCCCCATCGAACACTTTGTCGACCATTGTCGGTACTTTGTAATATCACTTCCTATACTCTATAATACCATTTCTGGTACCCTGTTAACACCATTTCTAGTACCCTATGTCACCACTTCTGGTACTCTATTATCATCTCTGGTACTCGGTCAACTCTAGTACTAAACCCTTCCCAAGTCCGGGATCCGCTCTTAAAGTCGGCATGGGGATAGATAGGCATGAACCAAAGTTCTGGTCTTATAGATAAATTGAGGAATATTGGTTGTTCAGGGAGAAGTTCGAGCAAGCTGGTTGGATTCCGTTCCTTAAGAAGTTCAAAGGGTACCATGATGGAATTTCTCATGCCTTCACTCAAAATTATGATGGTGAGAATGTTCAGCTAGGAGGTCTGCAATTGAAAATCACAAAGGCTACCATAGCAGAGGCCATGGGATTATGAGCCACATGGGAAAAATATTCCAAGGGTGCGAGAATTAACAAGTATCTCTGTCAAAATTTCTTGATCGCTGAACACTTGAACCCCGATTGGACTAAAGGCATCCATAGGAATTGGGTCAAAGAGGAATATAGGTTGATGCTCAACAACTTGAAAAGGTTATTGACTTGTGAAGGTAGGTATGCAATCACCTTTCTTTACCACCTAAGGCTTCTGTTAAATTTTGAAGGAGGACCTCAAATAAATTTCTCATACTTCCTCTGGATGAGTTTAAACAAGATGGAAAGAGGAGTTAAACCAACCTCTAAAAAGGTTGAAACCAACTTCTACCATCATGGGTTGATAGAATTGTTAGTTACTCATGAGATAAAGAAGTAGGGTAGAAATTGGAAGAAATTCCTCTCACAACATTTTGCTCAAGGAGAAGGTTCCAAGCACATAGAGGAAATCATGCCCAGGGATAGCAGTAAGGACCTAGATAAAAGGTAGGAGAGTAGTAAGAAGAAATAGAGGAATTTGAAGTCCAAAAAAGGCATTGATATCCCTACTCCATCAAGGTCTGTTAATAAGTCAAACAAGGGTAAAATAGTAGAAGAAGAGGAAACTCCTACACCAATAGTAAAGTGACCATCAAAGGGTAATAGACCCCATCTCGATTTACCCACTCCAAGTAAAATCTCAACCAGTGAGAAGAAGAAGAAGAAAAAGCTAGCTGATAGTGATAAAGGAGAGTGCACAAACACTACTTTAGAGGTAGATGTTGAGTTAACTCAGGAAGAGACTCGTGCACTATGTGTTAAAAAGGTGAAGAAGCCTAGAACCAGTGAAAAGGGTGACGGGGCACAATATTCTGAGAAAAAGGAGAAACAAGCACATAAAGAAGAATTCATAGAGTCCATATCACAAAAAAAGGGAAGAAGAGAAGATTGTTTCATGATAGCAGCCTCACTCCCGCTATCAAATCTGGTGAGTCATCATCATCTCCACGTCGAACTACTAGGAGCATGGAAAAATAGGTAATGACCACTCATACTCCTCTTCGAGAAAATCCAATAGATGTCTCTACCTCATCTGAAAAGGAACATGCACAAGATGAACTTCTTAATGAAACTGAGGAATTAGTTTTAGAGACTTTGAAAGAATTGAGAAGAGAGGTTGAAGCTAAGAGAAAAATTGCCAAGAAGGAAACAATTGGACCTACTAGTTCTTTAAATAGACAACAAATGATCATCAAAATTGAAAAACTTCAGAAGAAAAATGAGAAACTAAGGGAAGAGATGAAAGAATATAATATGTTGGATGAATACCTCAAGAAAGAAAATGAGAAGCTAAAAGAGAAAAACTAGAGGTTGCAAGAGGAGTACGATGATGCCTCCACTAAGCTGAAGAAGGTCCTTCAACTCATACACTATACTAGGGTCATTAAAATGGAACTCAAAGAATAGGCCTTATGAGTTGTTGTGGTATTCAAAAACCCCCCATTTATTAATGATAGTAGTTAATGTTACGTTAATAAATGGGAACCCTTTAAAAAAAATTTATCCAAAAAAACAAAACTTAGCATTTAGGAATTTCTTTTATTTTTGGAATAAAGCAAAGATAATAATCAAAACCATTTTTTGGAAACTACTAAAAACTTACTGTCACATGGAATGAGTCAATCTTGCGGACAAGATAGACCTTCCTAGAATCTAAAGAAGACCTAATGACAAGCAAACCAACCAGACACTATCTTTCACTAAATATGCTTTTATAAACAATGGCAAACAAATGTTTTTAGGGCCTACCTTAGGTCCAACGCAAGTTTGTGGATGCCCTCGCTCCTTCGATCCAAATGAGCTCCTTTGTCACGAATCTGCAAACACAAACAAGGCAAACAAATTAAATAGCACCTGAAAAACCAATATCATAAAACATATTTAACATGAAAGTCAAGGAGTCCATGAAACAAATAACATGAGATACTTGTTGAGAAAAATGAGTTTGATTGTATTAATTCAAAAGAAGAAGAACTTTACAACCTGTGCCTTGACGTTGTACAAGCTCCTCCCAGGGTCCAGCAAGAAGTCTCCTCTACTTTGACAAGTTTCACTCACTTCCCAATGAAGCCAAAAAGGTATGTGATCTCTCCTCTTAAGCTCAACTAGGAAGTCTTGATTTCACCAGCATTTACCCTAAAAAATGTTCAGCTTCTAACCTCCCCAGCAACCAGCCCAATGCCTGAATTTATAGTGCAATGGAGGGAGGTTACTAGGTCCTCCTTCAAAGGGATAAAGCCCTCCTTCAAAGGGATAGCTCCTCTCATCAAGGGATTAGCTCCTTCTCTTTTGGGATGCATGAAGCACCTCATAGCGAACAATCCACGTCAAAATTCCTTCTAGAATCCTCTAGAATTAACCCCAAAGTGAGTTTTTTAAGACAAAACTTGCACCTTTGAATTTCACAGGGGTCCGCACCCACACCTTTAGGGACAGAGCGGGCAGGTCTGCAGCTTTTGTAAACAGAAGGTGCGGGACCACAGGTGACAGTGAGAGAAAGTGTGAAACCAGAGTTCCATTGATTTTCAATGTCTTTCTCCCATTTTCAAAGCTTGACTTGAAGAGCTGAGGTCTGAGACTTGCTTAGGAGGACAGTACAAGTGATGATAGACCCATACTGACTGCAAATAATCATGGTGACGATATTGTGTGACATATTGCCCCCTAAAGTGTGAAGTCTATAGTAGATGAGGATTTCATTGATCATTTAGGAAGAGTGAAGTACTTTATCATTTCGAGGATCATCTTGTGGAGAGCCCGGTTGGAACCTGTAAAAACATTCAATGCAAGATATATATATATATATATATATATATATATATATATATATATATATGAGATCATATCATCGCTGAGGTAGGCATTCCCATACTCAGATCAAAGCTGACTAGAAAAATAACTACTACTCTGATACAAGAATGATCTTGTAAAACATCACAAGTATAGACTCATGTGGACACAGTATGGACGCAGCCATCTGTTTATGAATATTCCATTATATAATGAATACAAAATTCATCGCAGCCTAGATTGTGGAAACTAGATCCAGGGTCTTCATTTCTACTTCCCGAAACAGTACGATTCTATCCATGCGAATGAATGTGTTGATGTCGAACATGGTAGAAACCACTTGATTACCAGTCAATGATGTAAAATGTTAACAAGTGTGAGAGAAACCACTAGTGATGACAATGGATCTCAAAGTACCCAGTACAATCCATGAGATACGAATAGATGTGTTGATGTCGAACATGTCACGGAATCCTTTGATCGAAGGTCAATGATGCAACCTGTCGTCAAAGGCGAGAAACCTGCCATTGAGGCATGCAGATCTCAAGGTACTGACGATTTCTAGATCATCTTTCTAGATAATGAGCTGAAGTCGATAGAAAGCGATCTGTCGTAGGCAAGCCCACAACACGAAATCATAGATCAAGTCGAAGAAATTTAGTTACAAGGACTGACTCAGGGATGGTCAAGATGGATGACAGATATTTTTCAGATGAATGGCTTATTGGCAGTGACCTCTTGAACACATAACGACACGACAGATGGCTTGGTGACAATTAACCCAAAGTTAATACCGAGAAACCGGCTTAAGACTTTCAATGTGGTTTGATCAACTGTTAGGCAAAGAATTTCCCAACCCAGGTGAATAAAAGTGTCGTGTTCAAGAGTGGTTACAAAGTATGACAAACAGACTCATTTTTCTCTCTTTTCCCCCACCATTTCTGGAAAGTACCTCTTTATTTTTGACAAGCTTGAGGAGGATAACATTTGCTTGATTATAAGCTCATCCTTCGGATGAGTCCAACTTAGTTTAAATTCGAACCCTAAGAAGGAGTGGTTCATTCCTATTTGTAATTGAACAGATCCTTTACTGTGAAATTTTAACGAGTCCAGTATAGGAGAAACTCGACGTTTTTCAATTTTAGAGAGTCTGAAAAAACTTAAGAAGACTCTAGGGTTGACCTTTTTCATAAAAAAATTTCTCCCAAGCCTGAAAAGTATAAAATAATACTTGAGAGAACCGCTTGATCTTTTACGACCAAGGAGTACTTTTCGTTATTAGTGCCCTTGACCCGAAAAAGTAAAAAAAATATCAATGACATGTCGTTTCATAACGAACATCGAATTTGAAACGACAAAAATCTGACAATCTTTTCATGTTTTTACGGTCAGAAAAGCACTGTAAGTGGACCATCTTTTAATTCTTTTTTAACAAGTTTAAAAGAAAAACTCGGCAATATTTTCATGTTTCAGCAGTCAGAAAAGAGCTTAAAGGTGACTCTAAATGTTTTTCCGTTGAAAACGATAGATTTCGCCTGAATAATCTGTTATCCTACACAAAAACACAAACATTACTCATACCTGTTTGAAATGGATAAAAATGTCGCAAAAATACCTTTCCAAAGTGAAACATAAACAACTTTGCAATTTATTTACTCAAAAAACTTATAAAAAGGGCGTTTGTCAATTCATTTTTACCGTTTGAGTTTTGGGTGAGAAAATAGTGCTTTTGCTCAAAAAACTTCCTGTGAAGATTGCGGAAAATCCAACCGTCGGAATTGAACGTCGTCTTCTCCATGTAATCCACATCATCCTACTCTTCATTTTTAACCATTTCAATTTTTGTTTTAGTCATTTATTTCATTTTTGGGAGGGTTTTTAGGCTTAAAACCCGCGCGCGGGGGCCTGTAGGTTTACCACTGCTGGCCTGCGGACCCCGATTTTTTCTCCATTGGGAAAAAGCCAAGGGCCCGCACCTTCCATGTAGACAAGGTGCGGTCCCATGCACTATGTCTAACCATGAGGGTGCGGTCCCCATCGCAAGGGTTTTTAACCCAAAATTTTTCAAAATTGGACCAAACAAAATGATTTCTAGCAATTTAATTTATCTTTATACTTGATGCAAAGAATACATCATGCTAGATTGGCATGAACGAGAGCATGAGGACATGGATGTTGCCACATGGAATCATCAGCCTTCACTTGATGCTTTGAGGGCTTGCGGCTTGTGCAAATTCTGGGCCATTCCTGGCATGAGGGCTCAGGTGGATTTCTTATAGTGGTTGGTTGACAAATGGAGCATACAGGACCAGTGCTTCTTCATTGGTGGCTACCAGTTCGAAATCGAGCTGGCGGACATATATTTCTTGACCGGTTTGCCTAAGAGAGGCAAAAACTTGACTCTGTTTGGGGCTAGGCCAGGTGGCCAGTCTGTCGATAGCCTCCCGCTAGAGTACTGCAACAACCAGGCTAGAGACAAAGGGATAGACATAAAGACAATATCCCGTCCTGAACTCATGGTGATTGTGTTTACTGTCACCAGACTTTGCGGGGTTTCCGCATTACATATTTCCACTGGATCCCAGATGCGTATGGCAATTGATTGCTTTCGAGGCACCATCTTCAACTGGTGCGATGCCGTGTTGGCGAATCTGAAAGGCCAATTGACCAGTGTTGGCATTATGATTCAGGTGTTGTACTTGATGGCAAACGCTTTCAGGTGGTAAATCAAGAAGGACGCAGGAAATTTTGTTCAGCAAGTGCGTCCCCGCAGGTATTCCATACAGAACCCGCGTCCAGGGACGCCGGCCAGACGTTCAGAAGGTGCGTCCGCCCAGTGCACACATTTCAAGGTAGAGAAAAGCTCGTGGGGGGCTTCTTGTGTGGTATCTAGCCGACGGTTGCGTGTTTCTATGGTGTCGGCTCGTGGTATTGTTCCACGCTTTGGGGAGAAGCTTGCCTATATAAAGCCAAGGAGTTCATTTGGATTAAGCATCATCTTGGTTGATCATCTCTTGGTGTGATCTAGTCCATATCTTTAAGGGTAAATCTTCTAATGGACTACGATCTATATGGCGCATGATCAGATCTGTGGATCTGAGTGTTTGGGTTGTTTCTGAAGTCCTCTTATCTTCTATATCTAAAGGGACGCAGATTCAGTGAAGGGAAAGTGCGCCGGGACGCAGTACAGTAAAGGATCAGGTGCGTCTCTGAAGCGAAGGACGCGGCGCGACTGTGGTATTGGGTGCGTCTCTGAAGCGAAAGACGCGGCGCGATAGTGTTGATGTGTGCGTCGGTCGCAGACAAGAAAAAGGAACAGTGCGTCTGCACGCAGAACAACATAAGGTATACTGCGTCCAGTCGCAGGCCACAGAAAGAAAATATGCGTCCCTGTCTCAAGATGATCTGTTAACTGTATATTTCTGTTCATAAGGTGTTCTGGGTTGTTTCTGTAATTACTGATCTGATATCTGTAGTAGACTGTATCTGTTGTATACTTGTCGATCTTTTTGAAAAGAAGTAGGGGGTTGTAGCTCCCTTCCAGGAGAAGTCTGGAAAACGAGAAAGAGTTGTAGCTCTTTGCAGGTTGCAGCCTGCGTGCTGGTAAAGGACTGCACCAGTACAAAATCATTGTAAAAAGAATTTCTTGAAAGAAGATAGAGACATTATTGCAGCAGGTGGTTTTTCTCCCGCATTGGGTTTCCACCTTACATCTTGTGTTCTTTGGTGTGACTGTCTATTTTCTTTATTCATGCTCATTGTTTTATGGTACTGATATACAAGAATATTTCAAAAGATCAAATAAGGAAGATTTGGTAAATTGCTAGATAATACTGATTCCCCCCCCCCTCAGTATTATTTCCAACAATTGGTATCAGAGCAAGGTCCTTCAGAACAGCTTGATCGCTTGAAGGTAGATCGTTCATCATGAGCAACTACGAGAGAGAAGCATCAATCAGGCCACCCGTCTTCGATGGAACAAACTTCAATTATTGGAAGGTAAGAGTTACTGCATATCTTCAATCTCTTGGTACAGAAGTTTGGAACATTGTAGAATCAGGCTATGCCTTTCCTTCAGTTACTCCTACAGATCCAGCTGAGAAAAAGCAGTATGAAACAAATGCAAAAGCAGTCAGTACTCTATTAGGAAGTATATCTCAAACAGAGTTCATGAAGGTCATGCACTTCAAATCAGCAAAAGAGATATGGGACAAAATGATCACTAGCTATGAAGGAGATGAACAGGTAAAAGAAGCTAAACTTCAAACTCTCAGGATTCAATATGAGACTCTCAAGATGTATAATGATGAAAGTGTGGCTAATTATTTTCTTCGAGTAGATGAGATTGTTAATTGTATGAAAAATTTGGGTGAAGAAATAAAAGAGACTATAGTAGTTCAAAAGATTCTAAGATCTTTATCTCCCAAGTTTGAATCTAAAGTATCTGCAGTAGAAGAAAAGGAAAATCTCCGTGTTCTCACTATGTCTCAGCTGCATGGAATTCTAACTGCTTATGAAATGAGAAAGGGAGGTCCATCAGATAGAAGGGAAGCTGCTTTTAAAGCATCAGGCAAAGAAGATCACTATGAAGCATGTCATGTTCCAGAAGAAGAGGAAGAAGAATCAAACTTTGTCAGAAATCTTCAAAGGGGTTCTGGAAGGTTCAGAGGTAAGCTACCTTTCAAATGTTTTGCTTGTGGAAGAGTAGGTCATTATGCTGCAAAATGCTCTTATAAGGATAAAGGAAAGGAACCAGTTAGATGGAACAAGAAACAGGGTACAAATAAGAAAAGCTACTACACCCATGAAGATAGCGATGGCTTATCAAACAGTGATGAAGATGAACAAGGTAACAAATATAGATTGTTAATGGCATTTGAAGATGATAATTATGAGGATGCTATAGATGTGGATAACCTTTATGATGAAATTACTAGACTCAAGAGATGTATAGAAGAAAAGAACATGATTATTGATACTCTACAATTTCAGATTGATGAAAAGGAAAAACATCTTGAAAAATTAGAAGGTGAAATTGTTGGTCTTAGAAAAGAAATTGAGAAAACAAAAACTATTAATCTCAAGTTTGTCAAAGGATCTGAAACGTTGAATGAGATTATCAGTGTGCAGCGATCTCCTCTAAATAAGACAGGTCTGGGCTACAATGGAGAAACTTCTCAAGCTTCCACTTCAAAAAGTTATCTTGATGCCGCAAGAAGAAATGAGCAAGAACACAAGGAAGATCATCAGGTAAAGCAGGGACAAACTTCAAACTATCAGGGGCAATCCAGCTTAAGGGTAAACAAAAGTCACAACCAGCCACAGGTAAAACCTTCTCAATTTGGTTCAAGAATAGATGAAAATAGAAATTACAATCAGTCGGCTGGTAGATTCAATAATCGCAGAAACTTCTTCAATGGACAATGCTTTTCTTGCCATAACTTTGGTCACAAAGCAGCCCAATGTGTTGCGTATAAAACAATCATGACTAGGGAAGCTCAAAAACAAAGAAGCATGACAGAGAATACAAAAAGGACCTATAACAATTTTTCAGCTCTTGAAAATGAAGTTGAATGCTCTATTTGCAATAATTTTGGACATGAAGATGTTGAATGCAGAAGCAGGTTTCCGGAAAGAAAGGTACAAGAACAAAAAAGGGAACAAACCTCAGGCACCAAAACATGGAAAATAAAGGAACCTCAAACAGAAAGATGTGGGATAGCATTCTATGCAGAAGGACAAGAAAATCTATGGTACATTGACAGTGGATGTTCAAAGCACATGACAGGTGATAAAGAAAAACTTGAATCTTATTCTAATTTACAAAAGGGAAAGAAAGTCTCTTTTGGAAATGATACTCCTGCAACTATAAAAGGAAAAGGTATTGCTCCTTTAAAAGAAGATGTTAAGGCTGGAAATGTTTTGTTTGTTGATGGACTAAAACATAATCTTCTAAGTGTAAGCCAGATGTGTGATCAAAGAACCGAGGTTATATTCAGATCAAATGGATGTCTTGTTCGTGATCTTGATACAGGTAAAACAGTTCTCAAAGGAAAAAGAACTTCAAATAATCTATACATTTTTGATGAAGAACAACAACAATGCTATTTAAGCAAGGATGAAGAGCACTGGTTATGGCATCGAAGATTGGGACATCTAAGTTTCTCACAAATAAGGAAAGCTTGCAAATATCAGGCAGTTCGCGATCTCCCAGATATCAAAATTCCTGACAACACCATGTGCAGATCATGTTAGTTTGGAAAACAGACTAGAACTAACTTTCCAGAGAAAGAAGGATCAGCCAGTATGCCTCTGGAGCTAGTACATACAGATGTATGTGGACCATTCAGAAAAAGAACACCTAGAGGAGAGGAATACTTGATATTATTTATTGACGATTTCTCCAGGTTTGTTTGGTTGGGACTTATGAAGCACAAAGATGAAGCTTTCGAAAAATTCAAATCCTTCAAAGCCTTGGCTGAAAATGAATCAGGTCACAAAATTAAGTGCCTCAGATCCGACAGAGGTGGAGAATTTACTTCAAATGAATTTTTCGATTTCTGTGATGAACATGGAATAAGGAGAGAATTTTCTACAGCTAGAACTCCTCAGCAAAATGGAGTAGTGGAAAGAATGAACAGAACAGTCCAGCAAATGGCTCGTGCTATGCTTGATGAATCAGGAACTCCTGCAACCTTCTGGGGTGAAGCTGCACATGCGGCAGTTATTATTCTCAACAAGACAAATGTCCGAGTGAACAGCACTCAAACTCCTCATGAGCTCTGGAGTGGTAAAACTCCTTCAGTAAAGCACTTCAAAATCTTTGGGAGCAAATGCTATATCAAAAATACTGAGGAGCAGCTTGGCAAACTTGATCCTAGAGCAGATGAAGGAATTCTTCTTGGCTACTCTCCACATAGCAAAGCATACAAATGCTACAATAAAAGACTTGGCAGAATTGTTGAAAGCATTGATGTAGTGGTTGATGAGAAAGGATACATTCCTAGGCAAATACATCGTGAAGACATTGAAGAAGATGAAAGCTACCCTCAAAGACAGAATGATGAAGAAGAAGAACCGCAAGAACAATTTCAAGACAGACCTCACGAAGAAGCAGAAGAAAGAACAAGAATAGAAGAAAAGACTCCATCCAGATATGTTCAAAAGAACCATCCAGAATCTCAGATCATGGGACAAAAGGAAGCAGGTATACAAACTAGAAGAACAGTTGCAGAAGCTTCAAGTTATTTGGCATTACTCTCCTCTACTGAACCACAAAATGTGAAAGAAGCATGCAAAGATGAATGTTGGGTGAAAGCAATGGATGAAGAACTTGAGCAAATCGAAAAGAACAATACTTGGGAGCTGGTTCCTAGACCAAAGGATAAGAATGTTATCGGAACAAAATGGGTTTTCAAAAATAAATTGAATGAAAATGGAGAAGTAATTAGAAACAAAGCCAGACTTGTTTGTAAAGGGTATGCACAGCAAGAAGGAATAGACTTTGAAGAAACTTTTGCTCCTGTTGCAAGACTTGAGGCCATCCGAATGTTTCTTGCTCTCTCAAGTTGTCAGAACTTCAAAGTATTTCAAATGGATGTGAAATCAGCTTTTCTGAACGGAGACTTGGATGAAGAAGTGTACATTGAACAGCCAGATGGTTTCATCCTTGGAAACGATCCAAATCTTGTATGCCGATTAAAAAAGGCTCTCTATGGTCTCAAACAAGCTCCAAGGGCTTGGTACTACCGGTTGGACAAATATCTTCATCAACAAGGTTTTTCAAAAGGTTCAGCAGATAGCAATCTTTATATAAAAGTTGAAAATGACAAATTACTAATACTTGTTGTGTATGTAGATGACATTATTTTTGGCAGTAATGAAGAAGCTATGAGTCAAAGCTTTGCCTCAGTCATGCAGAAAGAATTTGAGATGTCCTTGCTAGGAGAACTGACATACTTTCTTGGTTTGCAAATCCAACAAAAGAAAGGAGGAATCCTTTTATCTCAAACCAAGTATCTCAAGCAGATTTTGAAGAAATATGGCATGGAAGATGCAAAACCAGTATGTACACCCATGGTTACAGGATGTAGTCTCAGTGCAAATGACGAATCTGCAGCAGTTCATCAACCAACCTACAGATCTATGATTGGAAGTCTACTATATCTGACAGGTACCCGACCAGACATCATGCATGCAGTTGGAATAGTTGGAAGGTTTCAGGCAAATCCAAAGGAGACTCATCTTCAAGCAGTAAAGAGAATCTTCAAATATCTTCAAGGGACTCAAAATTATGGCCTATGGTATCCTAGAGATACAGATCTCACTCTTCATGCTTATACAGATGCAGATTGGGCCGGAAGCGTGGATGACAGGAAAAGCACAAGTGGTGGTGCATTCTTTATGGGTTCTAGACTGGTATCTTGGTTCAGCAAGAAACAGAGTTCAGTTGCCTTGTCTACAGCTGAAGCGGAATATGTTGCGGCTGCATCTTGTTGCACCCAACTTCTTTGGATGATGCAGACTTTGCAGGATTATCAAATCACTTGTACACCTCCTATTCCTATCTTATGTGACAACACAAGTGCAATCAGCATCTCAAAGAATCCGGTTATGCATTCAAAAACCAAGCACATACCAATCAAGTACCATTTTCTCCGGGAACAAGTACTTGAACAGAAGGTCAAGTTGGAGTATGTTCCTTCTAAGGAACAAGTTGCTGATATTTTCACCAAACCGTTGCCCAGGGACACTTTTGAATACCTCAGGCAAAAGCTGGGGGTTGTTGATGCATCATCTCACTGTTGACCATCTTCCTATTGATGGTATAGGCTCAGGGGGAGCACATAATGCATTGTTGGCATTATGGAGAAGGAGATCTTGGAAATAGCTGCAATATGTCTCTGTCTCCTTCATGATGGATTTCTGGTTACAATTCTGGAGAAGCATGAGCATAGGGGGAGCATACCCTTTGCTCTTGATGTCAAAGGGGGAGAATGATGAAGCTGAAGATTATGTGGTTGCCATCAAGTCCAAAGGGGGAGTTTGTTGGCATTATGATTCAGGTGTTGTACTTGATGGCAAACGCTTTCAGGTGGTAAATCAAGAAGGACGCAGGAAATTTTGTTCAGCAAGTGCGTCCCCGCAGGTATTCCATACAGAACCCGTGTCCAGGGACGCCGGCCAGACGTTCAGAAGGTGCGTCCGCCCAGTGCACACATTTCAAGGTAGAGAAAAGCTCGTGGGGGGCTTCTTGTGTGGTATCTTGCCGACGGTTGCGTGTTTCTATGGTGTCGGCTCGTGGTATTGTTCCACGCTTTGGGGAGAAGCTTGCCTATATAAAGCCAAGGAGTTCATTTGGATTAAGCATCATCTTGGTTGATCATCTCTTGGTGTGATCTAGTCCATATCTTTAAGGGTAAATCTTCTAATGGACTACGATCTATATGGCGCATGATCAGATCTGTGGATCTGAGTGTTTGGGTTGTTTCTGAAGTCCTCTTATCTTCTATATCTAAAGGGACGCAGATTCAGTGAAGGGAAAGTGCGCCGGGACGCAGTACAGTAAAGGATCAGGTGCGTCTCTGAAGCGAAGGACGCGGCGCGACTGTGGTATTGGGTGCGTCTCTGAAGCGAAAGACGCGGCGCGATAGTGTTGATGTGTGCGTCGGTCGCAGACAAGAAAAAGGAACAGTGCGTCTGCACGCAGAACAACATAAGGTATACTGCGTCCAGTCGCAGGCCACAGAAAGAAAATATGCGTCCCTGTCTCAAGATGATCTGTTAACTGTATATTTCTGTTCATAAGGTGTTCTGGGTTGTTTCTGTAATTACTGATCTGATATCTGTAGTAGACTGTATCTGTTGTATACTTGTCGATCTTTTTGAAAAGAAGTAGGGGGTTGTAGCTCCCTTCCAGGAGAAGTCTGGAAAACGAGAAAGAGTTGTAGCTCTTTGTAGGTTGCAGCCTGCGTGCTGGTAAAGGACTGCACCAGTACAAAATCATTGTAAAAAGAATTTCTTGAAAGAAGATAGAGACATTATTGCAGCAGGTGGTTTTTCTCCCGCATTGGGTTTCCACCTTACATCTTGTGTTCTTTGGTGTGACTGTCTATTTTCTTTATTCATGCTCATTGTTTTATGGTACTGATATACAAGAATATTTCAAAAGATCAAATAAGGAAGATTTGGTAAATTGCTAGATAATACTGATTCCCCCCCCCCCTCAGTATTATTTCCAACAACCAGGGCCAAAAACGGACAACTAAAGACCTTTGGTTATGGGGCTTTGGTTGTGAGTTTGGTCTGGAGAGCGTTCCTATGTTGATCCCACAGCACCTTACTATTGGAGCTGGGCTTCCTCGAGAGCCCAAACTGATGCTATGGGTCGCAGTTATGGCCCGTCACCCGCACGAGAGGACAGGGATTGGCTCGATTCAAACTTGGGTATTTCCAATGGCTGGAAAATCAGGTCTTTTCTATTCAGGACTTCCCTTATGTTGGGATAGATTTTCGTGGTGGTCCAGACATGGTTCTTCCACCAGGAGAGCAGTGGGATGACTCAGGTAAAATCATTTTCAAAATTTTTCCTATTTAATTTTTTTTTATTATTTTTCCATCATCTCAAAAATGATAACAAAAGTTTCAAATGCAGATGTGGGTCCACAGCGACCAGCTGCTCTCTGGCCTGATGAGAGGAAACAACCAGTTGCACCCGTGCCAACCCCACAAGACGAATTAGCAGAGGTTTTGGCCGAGTTGGAGGGTCATCTCGAGCGCTTAACAGGAGATATTCCTGAGACCACTATAGATGACATTCCTCGTCGACTTCAGCGCCATGTGATTGGGGTCCTGGGACCTTTTAGGAGGTTCCTTTGCAAGGTGGCCCATGCAGTGGTTTCTTATAGAGATCATCATCAGTGATAGGATAATCGCCTATTGTGGGAAACTATGACATTTTTGTTTTTTGTACTTATCAGTTTTGCCGATCATAAGGTGTTTTTCAACCTATGATCGAGGACGATGTATTTTTTGACACACTCCTATATATATATCACTATTACCGGCTTCTCTAGTAAATCATGTTATGGAATGGTTTTAAATTTACATGTATGATTATTGAAAATGTCTATTTAACATTCGAGAAGCAATTGCATCTGCTAATGTATTTAAAGATCTTGGAATATGTTGATATTCAATATAATCAAATTCACATTCCAAGAGACGCACTCTCAAAAATAATCTTAATAACACTGGATTTCTAATGGCATACACTCTATTAAGCTGTAATACAACGAGTTCAGAATCTAACCTCACTATCAAACTCCGAATCCCAAATGAAATAGATTCAGATAATAACTCAATCACTGCACTATACTCGGCAATGTTGTTCGTTGTTTGACCGAGGCTTACCCCATGCATAGATACTAACTCGTCAGAGGGCGAATAGATAACCCAAGATGCGGAAAAAATGTTCCGTGTATTACGACAAGCACCATCAGCGAAACCAATGTATGTTTGGAGAGGCATCGACATCTGCAATATCAAGAGTAAAACCAAGATAAGCAGGAATAATGAAGAAAAAACACTCTCTAAGCTAAGCACACTGTTTAAACTAAAACACACCAGCTAGAAAGAAAAACTATCCTAACTAAAAATATCCATACCCATTCTTTAAGCATAATACCTCTTCAAGTAAATACCATTTCTGGGTTTACCCAAAGAGTCCCCGTCAAAGTCTACCAATTCATAGGCCCCTTTCTCTAGCTTTCGCTTGACAACATAGGGACCATGCCACATAGGAACAAATTTTCCAGCGCCTAATTTATCATTAGCTTGATCGTAAACTAAGACTAGATCTCCTTCCGAAAAATTTCGAGGGGTCACATTTCGATCATACTGAACTTTCATGCATTTTGCGTGAGTCTCGATCGCCAACGCAGCATCACATCGATTCTCATATAATTTAGCCAAGTATAACAAACGCTTTTCCTCTTCGGAAGTGGCTGGTAGTAACTCGATGGCCATTTGCAGTGATGGGATTTCGAATTCAATGGGTAGCGCAGCTTCCAAACCATAGACTAGTTGGAAAGGAGTGAACCCTGTTGATGTTTTTACTGAAGTTTGGTACACCCAAAGTGCTAAAAATAGCATGTTATGCCAATTCGACCGATGAATCCCAATGATTCGTCGGATCATGATAACTAAAACTTTGTTGATGGATTCAACCAGACCATTAGCTTGTGGATAATAAGGGGTTGAGCTATCGTGACGTAAACCAAGTTGGCCTGTAAGTTCGGTCATCATAACGTTTCGAAAATGACGCCCATGATCAATGATTATCGCTTGCGGGACACCAAACCTAGCAATTATATGATTGAACAAGAAAATTGCAGTTGTCTTGTCGTCTGCCTCAAATGTAGGCATCGCCTCGGCCCACTTGGTAAAATAATCTACCGCAAGGATGATATATGCATGACCCTCGGCCGAGTGAGGGTTACATGTAATAAAATTGATACCCCATTTGGCAAACGGACCAACGACAATTATAGGGTGGAGAGGAGTAGGTGGATCGCACATCTTTCGATCAAAAATTTGGTAGTTGTGGCATTTTCGGATCACCATAATACAATCTTTAAATAAAGACAGCCAGAAGTAGCCAGCGCGCAATATCTTTTGGGCTGTGGCATACCCAGACATATGACTGCCACACGCTCCAGAGTGACAGTCATTTAGATCCCTTTCAACTTCTGCATGAGTTAAGCAACGTCGAAAAAAAGAATCTGCCCCACGGCGATAAAGAGTATCTTCAATAATCCTGTCTTGTTGGGACTGGAATTGTATTTTCTGATGTTCTGACCTTGAAATTTTTGGCCAAAAGGATTGGGTTTGGAGATAAACAATGATATCCCCATACCATGGATCTAAAGTGCTGATTAGAAATAAGGATTTGTCCGTAATAGGCTCCTCCGCCACAGTTTCCGTGTCAGCACGCGGGAAGTCACACATTAACTCCGCAAAGACTAAAGATTTCTCAAATTCCAAGTCGAACTCCTGTAGGATAACAATCCATTTAGAGTACTTGCCCCCTAGCAATTTCTTGGTCAAAATGTAGATCATAGGGTTGCAATCCGAAATTACTGTAGTTTTACGTAGTAAAATGTAGTGACGAAAAAGTTGGACAGCTTGAACAGCTGCCAATGCCAATTTCTCCACATGTGAGTATTTTAGCTCAGTTTGATTTAAAGTTCGACTAAGGTAATATATCACATGTTTAGTTCCGAATTCATCTTCCTGAACTAAGACCATTCCAATGGTGGAATGAGAGGCGGCGAGATACAAGAAGTAATCCTGGTTGTAGTTGGGAGGATGCAATAACGGTGCATGGGTCAACGCGTGTTTAAGTGCATCAAAAGATTTCTGAGTTATCTCATCCCAATAGAATGGAGTATTTTGTTTCAACAATTGGGTAAAACCCTTTGTAACCTCGGCGTAGTTAGGAATGAATTATCGTAAAAACTTTGCTTTCCCTTGCAAACTTTGGAGTTGGTGAAGACTCGAAGGAGGAGGTAATTTGATGATAGCTTCGACCTTCGAGGGATCGACGCGAGTGCTGGCTTTCGAAACTACAAACCCCAACAATCGACCCGTTTCTATATAGAAGACACATTTGTGTGGGTTCAACCGAATCCGATAATGCCTACACCTCATAAAAATTGCTCGTAAATGGACGAGGTGATCAACTCGATGTAATGAATGATCAGGAAAGTCATCAAGATAGGGTTGCACAATGTGCTTGATGTCATTAAACGCATAAGACATCACCCTTTGAAAAGTGGCTCCGACATTTTTGAGCCCAAAAGGTAATTTGCAATAAGCAAATGTCCCCCATGGACAAATGAAAGCCGTTTTTGGTTGATCGGCAGGTAGAATGTTGATTTGATTGTATCCAGAAAAACCATCCATGAAGGAGAATAGTTCGCTGCCGGCACAATCATCAATAATTTGATTGCTATAGGGAGTTGGGTAATTGTCCTTTGGACAGGTTCGATTAAGGTCCCTATAATTGATGCATATTCTTATTGTTCCCTGTTTTTTGTTAACCGGAACAATATTCGATACCCAATCTGTTAACGGGATCGGATAAATGAAACCTGCTTTCAGTAATTATTCAACTTTTGCTTTAATTTCAGGAGCTTTTCTTGGGTGAATCTGACGCAAACGTTGCCGGATGGGTTTAGCGTCCGGGTAAGTCTTGATCTCATGAACAACAATCGCGGGATCAATTCCTGGCATTTCCTCATAGGACCAAGCAAAAACGTCGCAGAATTCTTGAAATAGGACCTTATATATCTGAATTTCGTCATCTGTACACGAGGCACCTATATGAATGTTCTCAACAATTCCGGGCTTAACCGAAATGTCAATAGGAATGGTTCGAGAGATGTTTCCCAAATTTAACTCTGAATTGGGATGTTTCATTGGATTCTGAGGTTCCTTGACATATTCAGTTGTAAAAATTGATGAGAAATCATTTTCAAAACGATCATTCTCGAGTAAAAACGAAGATCTGTGATGGAGATCTTCCCATGGTAAATCATCTACACATAGGATTTCATGAATTTGCTCATCAGAGTGAACAAGTTCAGAAAACGTGATTAAATCCAAGCCTGATGTGAAAAACGATTCTTCACGGACCACATTCATGAAGTCAATTTCGGTTGAAAATGGGTCGGTAAACGATTGCACAACCTCATACACGATTTCATATGGACTCAAAGGCATGACATCACCAAAAGAGTCTATCTCAGATTCAGAAGGAATGATCCAAGGATCATCATAAACAATGTTGTCTGATGTAATCATATGAATGGTTGCAAATGAAGACGATGCGTTGATTGGAGGGAAAGGAAAAGTTCCCAGTAAACCGGCATCTTTAAGTAGTCCTACTCCAACATCCTTATATGGGATAGTTGTTTTACCGACATGCTGAATACTCTCAGAAGAGGCTGGGTAGGATGAAAAGTAAGCCAGCTGGTCTATTGTTACGATCTTTCCATTATGTGGAAACTTTATTACTCGAAAGACCGATGAAACGACCGCTGTCATAGCGTAAGACCAACTTCGACCCAAGAGAAGGTTGTAATCTAAAGGGGCATCAACCACCTCCACATCTAGATTAATGGTTTTTCCTTCAACCCCTATAGGTAAATCCTGTAGAATGCCAAAAGGATGAAACCCACGACCATCAAAGGCCTTTAGAATCATCAGGGATTGATTTAGCGGAGGAGAACCAAGCGATCTCCAACACTGTATCGACATCATACACGTTGAGGCTCCCTCATCAATGACAGTCCGATGACTAGGCCTATTTTTGACTATCACTGGGATCTGGAAAGCCATTTGATGAGGCAAATGCGGTGTACTATTTTCTAGATCGAAAATTATTAGGTTCGAGTCCTGAACGTCAATAGCTCCTATAGCCGACAAAAGTAATTTACGTTGTGCTGGACATGATTGCAACACTTCCAAAGCCAACATTTCTGAGGGTGAAACAGCTAAATCCTCAACAATGTTATAATTCTGAGCCACTCTCGCATGTGCATTGAAAGCTGACTTTTGAAGTATACCCTTGGCGGGCAGTTTGATTACCAAGTCTAGATTAGGTTTCTCGATCTGTAGTGGATCGGAACCAGGAGCTAAGGTTGATGGATTAGAATGAGAAGATTCTTCTTCTTTACCATCAACAGGACTTTTACTACCATAATCTTGCGATCGAGTAGCAATCCTAACATGGGACATCATCAATATGGGTTCTTCATTGGCACTCGAGGATGAACCTATCGTCTTACTGTCTTGAGCTGGAAAAGGATCCTTCAAAACAGCAGGCGTTTGGGAACCTTTGACAATCTTTGCAACCTCTGCACGATGAGGGCAGTCTCTTGTAAAATGTTCATCGTAAAAAATGAGACAAGGATAACGAGGTTTGTGCTTTTCATCATTGGATTCCGATTTTTCAGGTTTCTCCTTTGAATTTTTGTCCATTTTATTCTTCTTTTTTCCTTTCTTCTTTCCACCGGATTTTCATTTGGCTGTAGATGACTCTACAACGTGAATATTGGCGGAAATCGCTACAGAAGAATCTCCTGTTGGGGAATCAAGCAAGGTTATGATAGGAGAATAATTCTTGGAATATTTCTTCTTACTTTTAGTGTTAACTATACCAATCATACCATTGGCGGCATGAGATCCCGAAGGAGCTGCAACGATTTGATTTTTCTTGGGAATATCGGGGATTTTCTCGTGTAACGTACTTGACTGAGTATAGACCAAGTCAAGGTACTGTGCTTGAGCAATTACTTGCTCCTCAGTAACAACTCTGGCTTTAGCTACATCTTCAGTGATCTTTGGCAACAAAGATTTTACAAACCACTCGGCCAAGATCTGATCCGGAATAAATACCTTCACTAAACGCCGTCGACGTCTCCACTCATGAATATGATCTGAAATGTACGTGGATGTCGATTTTTTTAACGAAGTTAACAATTCCGTGCCATTGTCATATCAGACTGGAAACTGAAAATGAGTTAAAAACGAGGTAGCTAACTGACTAAAATTATAAAAAGTGCCTCGCGGTAACTCAATGTACCACTTGGCCGCGAGGCCAATTAGAGCGCGCTGGAAAAGACTAAGACCGATTGAATCATCTGAAATGGAGTTAGACGCACACCAGAGGTGGTAAGTCATCACATGGTTCGACGGGCCCTCTCCTGATTTACCTTCGAACTTAGGAATGTCACTGGGCAACTTATTCGGCATTGGCGGCTAGAACGAAAGATAATTAATGGGATCATTCGTTAGGCAAGACAAGTCAGGAAAGTCCAAAGTTGCGATAAACGGTAACTGACGATTAGGTTCCCTAAAACTCTGGGTCATGAGACCAGCCCCAGGAGGAGAATATCCAGGATAACTAGGAATAGGAATTGCATTTGGGATATTGTATCCTCTCGGAAAACCAGGATTAACCGCACCGTAAATTGTGGTTGACTTGTGACAACCATACTTAAACCAGGTTTTCCTACAGGTATCTGAACCGAAGTTTGAATTGTGGATCCAGACGGTGGTAAAGATGTCTGAGGAGTAGATACAGGAACAGTAGAAACTGGAGTTGTCGATGCTCTAGAAGTAGGTGGGGTAGATTGAACAGATGTTGCGGTAGTTGTAGCAGTCGTTTGAGGTGGAGTACGAGGCGTACTAGGCCCAGGATGAGAAACTACAAAGGTACAGAAGTTTGAATGTTAGACTAGACTGGTTGCTGGGGTGTACCAGAAACTAAGGGTTGTCCAGTTTGAGATGACAACTATACATTTGGCTACAACGCCTGTTGAGTTTGTGATGGATCCCACACTATATTCATTCCGGGGTACCGACCCATAACAAGTTGAGAATATTGAGGACCATAACTGGGTTGAGGGTAGGATTGATAATTGGAAGGTACATTTCCCATTCCTTGAACATACATTTGGTCGGAGGGTGGTTGGAAACCTTGGTTCGAGTATTGACCTTGGGTTGATACCCTTGAGGCACGTACTGATACTGGGGTTGACCTTGAGGTGTAAATTGATACTGGGGTTGACCTTGGGGTACATATTGAGTCTGGGGTCGACCTTGAGGAACGTACTGTCCCGTAGGTATGTACTGTCCTTGAGGTTGCCCCCCAGATGCAAATTGGGTACCTTGAGGTTGCCCCCCAGGTGATAATTCAGGCTGCCCCCCAGGCGGTAACTAGCCACCTTGAGGTTGAGGATTGGGAATAGAACCTGACATCATAAGAATGTCTTCTACGCTCAACAGCTTAGTACCATTGCTTCCAGTTAATAACCCTTGCTCAATGGGTTGAGGAGATACTCCCGAAAATGTACTAGAAAGGGACTGATACCCAGAGGGAACAGAAGGACCACCGTACAAAAAGGATTCAGGCGATTGAGTAAACATGGATGACTGTCCTGACATATTTAGCAGAGGATAATAACCTCTAGGTGTTGGGTGATAAGGAGCATGAGGTGGTGAAAAACTTAACCCTGAGCTTTCTAAGAAATTAGTCAAAGAAAGATACCAAGTACTGCTCCGAGGTGGACTGTAAAAAACTTATTCACGCTCCCTTAGCTCAATAACAGGTTGATTTTCAGGGATAGGGATGCCTACTTCTTCTTCTGGAGTAGCAAGTTCTTCAATAGCAATAAGTCCAGAAGGAAGATCTTGGGTGATTACTATTTATACCCTAGGTGAACCAGGACCATTAGAATTTGGGGAAACAAACCCCAATGTCGGAGTAGCAACAAATTCACTTTCAGGCTCAGATATTTAAGGTTCCTCACCTATATCACTAGTAGATGAAAAGATACCAGTAACTTCGGAAACAGACACTGACTGTGGATTATAATCTGCCACTAACGTTTGAAAATCAAGATGTACTATCAAAGAAGATTCTCCTTCTTCAGGTGACCCAACTCTACTGTCTCTAGGAGTTACGAGGACTTTCAAGCCTTCAAGCTGGCTCGGGACTTCCTCAGGAGGTTGGCCCCGAAGTCTACGGGACTTCCTCAGTAAATCAGCCACGTTTACATACTCAGGAGGTTGGCCCCGAAGTGTACGGGATTGCCTTGGTAATTTAGCCACAGTTAAAAACTTTTAACTACTTCACACGCAAACAAAGTAAAATATCAATGAAAACCACCTAAAGTCTCTAAAGAACCAAACAAATTTGAATCACACACCTAAAGAATCTAGGAGATCAAACACACACAAACAGTAACTTTCCGTACTGAAAACACTAGTTGGTGATGAAATCCAATGTCACAGAGTTCAATACAGAAATGGCGGTTGGAATATTTACCCCGAAAACCTGCTTAATGAATATATTGGCACAAGTTTCTCCACTTAACCGTCTCGAGTGAAGAGAACCCCCCAGAAAATCCAAGTGAGTCTAGCCGACGTCTGCTCCAGGTACAATGGGATCTTCCCACCACTGTCACCTCAGGAAGAATCCTAAAGAATATGGCCACTAAGGTTACCAACTGAAACAGATATACTTGGGGGAATAGTCTACGATCCGATATGCACGCAAGGGCAGAGTAGCAAGCTCAATCCCCTTCAAGGCTCCTTGACATAATCCAAGGTTTACCAACAAGTGACCCCAGGCTCCTCGACAATGGTTAATCCGAGGTTTACCGTTTGTAATACGTGAATATCTGGCGTCGTTCCCAATGAGGAAGGATTGATTCCCACACTGGTTCAGACACGATATCGTGCCTCTCCTTTAAGAGGAGCTTTCCTAGAGCATAAATGCAACAATTGGATTTCTTTCCTACCACAAGATACAACTACTTGTTTGTTTTTACTGTCTTGGAGAGTTAATTACTCTCCTACTCCTAGACACTAGCCTAAGCTAAGTTGGTGTATCAGAGCCCTAGAAATAAAAATGTTGCTAGATGAATTTTACTTTAAGCGTTATTTTTATTGGTTTTTGTTTAAGTCAAAAGGTGCGGAGATGAAACTCGTGGTATGAAGACTCGACTCAAAATCACTAAAAATGCACCTAAGATGATTTAACAATCTTTTTCTCTTTGATGAACTTCTAACTAAGAAAGAGTTTGAGAATGAAAATATTTTGTAAACACAAATCCTTATTAATAAAAAAATTAAAAGAAGAGCTTTTGCCCTTTTCCAATGCACTCAAAACGAGACAACTAGTTATTTCACAAAAATTTCCCTTTTTCGTTTCAAAGCACTCAACCACTACAAAAAACAAACTTTTTTCCAAAAGAGATTTTTTTATATTTTTAATAAAACTCTCAAAACTATGAAAATGACTAACTTTGAGATCTATAAACTATAAAAACCTATTCGAAGTCAAAGCCTACTAAATGTCTTTTTTAAGGATGTTTTACTTAGCTAGATGTAAGCTAAGGACCAATTTATGCAGAATCACAAATCAGTCAAGAACAACCAATTTTGTTTTCTTTTTGAAAATGAAAATTCAAACTTTTAAACACAAGCTTTTCGAAGTTTTGTAAAGAGAAAACTCAAAGTGGATTCCTCAACAAGGGGAGATTTCATAAATGGTCAGACTCATAAGAAGGCTGGTAGACACCAAGGTGATTTGAAGTCCCTACAACTTCTAAGCTCGGAGCCACTACACAACAAAAATGAAAAACAATCCCAACAAGTAAAACTCCTAGGAATTTCACCTAAAACCCTAACACTAATGAAATCAACCTAAGGAAAGCTTCTGACAAGTTATATGCAGGTCTGGGCAGTGGATAACAATTTCTAAACAAAAACTAAGCTGACTAACAGAGGAAATCTTAGGTTTTTCAAAATTTTGACAGGGTCCGCAGGCACACAGTTGACACAGGTGCGGTCCCACTCTGTGCTAAAAGCAAAGGTGCGGGTAGGTAGGCACTGTGTGAAAGGGTTAGGGTGCGGTCCTTTCCCAAAGCTATGAAAAATGAAAAATAACCCTGGATCTACAAACTCTACCCAATTTTACACACAACAAGCCAAAAACAGAAACAAAAACACAGTTTCTCAGGTCAAAGTAAAAACAAGGAAAACAATCAAGTCTCCAGTGGAGTCGCCATTTTGTCACACGGAATGAGTCGATCTTGCAGACAAGATAGACCTTCCTAGAATCTAAAGAAGACCTAATGACAAGCATACCAACCAGACACTATCTTTCTCTAAATATGCTTTTATAAACAATGGAAAACAAGTGTTTTTAGGGCCTACCTTAGGTCCAACGCAAGTTTGTGGATGCGCTCGCTCCTTTGATCCAAATGAGCTCCTTTGTCGTGAATCTGCAAACACAAACAAGGCAAACAAATTAAATAGCACCTGAAAAACCAATATCATAAAACATATTTAACATGAAAGTCAAGGAGTCCATGAAACAAATAACATGAGATACTTGTTGAGAAAAATGAGTTTGATTGTATTAATTCAAAAGAAGAAGAACTTTACAACCTGTGCCTTGACGCTGTACAAGCTCCTCCCAGGGTCCAACAAGAAGTCTCCTCTACTTTGACAAGTTTCACTCACTTCCCAATGAAGCCAAAAAGGTATGTGATCTCTCCTCTTAAGCTCAACTAGGAAGTCTTGATTTCACCAGCATTTACCCTAAAAAATGTTCAGCTTCTAACCTCCCCAGCAACCAGCCCAATGCCTGAATTTATAGTGCAATGGAGGGAGGTTACTAGGTCCTCCTTCAAAGGGATAAAGCCCTCCTTCAAAGGGATAGCTCCTCTCATCAAGGGATTAACTCCTTCTCTTTTGGGATGCATGAAGCACCTCATAGCGAACAATCCACGTCAAAATTCCTTCTAGAATCCTCTAGAATTAACCCAAAGTGAGTTTTTTAAGACAAAACTTGCGCCTTTTGACTTTCACAGGTGTCCGCACCCACACCTTTAGGGACAGAGCAGGCAGGTCCATAGCTTTTGTAAAGAAAAGGTGCAGGACCGCAGGTGACAGTGAGAGAAAGTGCGGAACCAGAGTTTCATTGATTTTCAATGTCTTTCTCGCATTTTCAAAGCTTGGCTTAAAGAGCTAAGGTCTGAGACTTGCTTAGGAGGATAGTACAAGTGATGATAGACCCATACTGACTGCAAATAATCATGGTGATGATATTTTTGTGTAACACTTACCTTCTCATATATAACATGACTAAAACCCACCAAAGGACCTTTCTAAACCTCCAAAATCAAGTAAAATGATTAAATAAGGACTCTATGGTCAAAACTATCATAAAATTCGACGTAAACTAAGTCCTTAAAGATTTTTAGGCTTAAGTCTCGCATCGCATATCACCACTTATAAAGGACCCGCTTTTAAAATTATATTGCGAAACGTGTGAGATGCAAAACTACGATGGCATTTTGACCTTTATCACATCGCATTTCGGGGATTCAAAAAAACACCTTGTACTTACCGCCAGCCGATATTGCGAAATGCGATTAAGACCCAGACCCACACCTTAAATAATCATAAGAAAATGTTTTAAGTCCGCCATACATTAAAAAAGGTCTTTTACATAGGATAAACCTAGCGATTAGCTACGTTTTGAAACAACTAAAGAATGGCTCACATCTCGCATCTCGTAGAAACACAACAGGAGGTAAGAAAGGTAAAAAGGACATATTGCAATATTGCGATCTGCAATATTGCTTCACAAATCGCACAATCGCTATCATTGCAGTATAATGGCTTGCCACCCTAGAAGCTTTCTTCCCATTTTATGATGAAAACATTTATGAGCATTAAAGCTAAGAGATAACAAATCATTAGTGGGAATTTAGTGAGAAATAACTACATTTATTTGTGAAAAGCCATTTAGATTGATATGATATCTTCTTACGGGTGTTCAAATAGAACTCCTTTTACCACCTTTACAAGCTATCTATATTATTTCATTTTTACGTTCATCTTTGTGTATCCGATAGCTGCTGTTCTTCACTTTCAGGAAAAATCCGCAGAGCAAAGCATTAAGAACAATGGTGAAGAAAGGCAAGGTTGTCGCCTCTGAGAAGTTAGAGATGACTCCCCTATTTGCAGATACCACATGTAACAGAGAGGGAGGAACCTTTACATGGGAGGCTATGTATAACATGCTAGAGTTAGAGCAGCCGAGGATTATGGAAACAAAAATTACAGTTGACGGACGTGATTCCTTAGATGCTTCCATGCTACAGATGGCATGCTCATTTTTGCACTGCATAGCCGCTCAGCAGAAGATAATCCCTTATATTGATATGGTTAAATGGGTTATTGATGAAGCTGACATCTCAAACAGAGAATTCAAGACAAGAAGCCAAGGGGTTATGGGATATTTTACCCCGAACAACCTACGGCTTATGTATCACCTGCCAGAGCCACAAGTCATCTGCAATAGGAAATTCGTGGAGAAGTTTTCCAAAAAGAACGTGCACCCACACCTGGTCAAATAATGAAGAGAAAATCAAGAAAGACAAAAACGATATGTACACTACTTCATCTATTTGTCCCCCTTATAGTTTTGCAGAAGCCATGTTATGTAGACTATTTGGCAGACCTGATAGTACTAATTTCTCCCCAGAGTGGTTTCCGTTAATAGATGCAGCTATTAACGCAACTGTAATGAATTGGGCACAAATTTTGTGTGACAATTTAGCAAAAAAAACTATCGAGTATAGAAGGAGAAGAAGTATTGATTCGAGGGTTTACCCTCCATTTTTTATGAGAGCCTATGTCATGGATGTTATTTGTTTTAGTTCGAAATTCCCTATCATGGGATGGAAATGGATTGTTCGAAATCCACTTCCCATTCACATATACCACAAGAACATGTGGGAATCCAATTTTCAACCACATTTTTTCAAGATTTTTCATGGAGTTATGCTCCCTATTCACAAGCGGCTTTATAATCAAGATGCCCCAAGGTTTTCCCAAGAAGTTGAAGTTGACATCCTCCCAGTGGCCAGATGGTTCGAGGAGGAAACATTTACATAAATCAGAGTTTTTGGCAGCATCACCTCCCCCCATGTCCTCCCATACCATGTTCCAGATAAATTGATGGCTAGAGAGATAGCCTATCAAACAACTAGTGAGGGAGGAATGAGCAAGACACTAAAAGAATAAAAAAAGGCCATTTGGCCTACATTCCCTGTATAGTGTGGAGCATTTTCATTACACGACCTAGGGCATGCGTTTAAAGAAGTAGAGAACATGCTATCTCTACCATTACCTAAATTCCCTGGACGACAATATGACCCATTCGGCACTATCGAGAATTTCACCACTCTAGTGAAAATAAAAGTATTCAGTAATTAGGATGATGTTTTTGACGACATCTTTTTGCAGAAAAACACCTTCACAGAGGTGAAGCATATGGCACAACTACTTTTTGACTGTGAATATTTGGAAAATGTTTACAGCTACAGAGAAAGGAGGCTAGCAAAGGTCCCATTGGACCAATTATTGATTGAACCAATAAGGGAGCCTACTCCCAGTCTGACTATAGAAGGTGACTCCAAAGAAAATTCCAAGTCTGATTTTGGAGCAGAATCTCAAGAGAAATCTACTGGGGAATTGCAACAGTCATCGCAAAATGGGAAAAGTAGAAGCATGGAGTTAGTAAAGGATACAACCCAATCTACACAGAAGATAGTTGAAGAAGCTTCAGTTAGCAAGCAGGCTAAAATTCCTACTACCTCCACATAGCCAATAAAACCCATGGTAATTGACTTAGAAGAAGAGTGGGACAATTTTAATAAAAGTCTTAACATAGAGGAACAGGTGCCATAATTGCAAACTCCACAATAGAAAATAGCTCTGGAAATTACAGTGGAAGAGACTGCAAATACACAAGAGATAGAGAAAATCCCTGTTACCCCCACTTTTGAAATAATTTTGAGAATAGAAGAAATTCCCCCTCTAGATGTATTTTAGAGCCCACAGCGTAAGGCCATGGTGAAAAGGTAAATAAAGAAAAGGAAATTGGACTCTACGGCTGCTATTACCCCTAAAAATGAACCAATGGATGTTCTATGGAAAGACTTGCCTGTTGACCCATCTGCCAACCTTACTAGACTCTTGCAGTTTGCAGGCGCCTACGCTACAACGACCATGGACAAAGAAACATAAATACAAATGTTGCTTAGAGAAAAGGAAGATAAAATAACGTCGCTCGAGCAACAATTACAGCAAGTTAAATCTGACTAGTAGGCAGAGATACAGTTGGCCAAGCTTCAACAAGTATTTGAACAGATGCAAATAGAACATCGAACCAGCTTAGCCAAGAAGGAAGCACAGGTGCAGGAAATAACTGATCTACATAAATACGATCCAAAAATTGATCAGTTTATTACCAAAGAATTCAGTCTTAACTCTCAGCTGATGCACCATAAAGAATTACTGTGCCAGAAGATTTCACAGTGGAAATCTTATTGAAAAACAAGCGATAAAATGACAAGTCAAGTCATAGAGATGAGACTTGAATATGATGAGATCTTTAAAAAGGTCTCCCATTTCATCGCCTGGAAAAATATAGAGGATGGGAGAAAAGCCAACCTACCCAAGCTAGAAGAATTACATAAGGAAATCCTATCTGCAAGTTTGGATTCTCAGCTTAAAGAAGCAAAAAAGGCAACAACAGACGCGGCGGCAGCATCAAACAGTGTCATAGAAAATATCAATGAAAATTTGCATAGTGCCAATCTCATGGCAGAGTCCATTCTAGGTTTCCTCCCTGATGTGAAACAACTCGAACAACAATGGAAACAGGTAGCGGAAGAAAAAGAAGAAGTGATAAGGAAAATGACCAGGTTAGACTGGGAGGCATATTGGCAACATTTGGTCAAGCCTCATAGCCAATGGATGACCCTATGATGCCTAACCACTTCTACCGAGAAAATGGCGCCAGCACTGACCGATGTCATATTCACTGGATAGTTGAAAAGTTGGCCAACCAACACAGCGAAAGCCCATGATGAATATTTGCAATTTGAAAGATCAAATGCAGGATAGTTAGTCACCTTGTTTATTTCCATTTTGATTTTATTTTTGCACAAATTGAGGCAAGTCATTTAAACCTCCTCAACTATTTTTGTAATAACCTATTTTTAGTTTTATAGTTTTAGTATTTAAACCCCTCTCATGCATTTAGAGAAGGGTCCAGAATTTTATTAGAAACTCTCTTCAAAACATGCACTTCTGTCCCTTTGAGGAAGTTCTCATGAAATATATGGAACATGATTTATTTTTATCTAATTTCGCATCTTCTACTGAAATTGCACTTTTGTATTCTTAGATGGTGTTGAATTAATTGAAGATAGATCAATATTGCTGAAACACATGAGTAGGACGTATTATAAATGGTACTTTTATCTCGTAATCCTTTTTACTTATGTATTAACAATGATTTTTTTGAATTGTTTATGTATGAAAGTCTAAATTTGGATTGCCATTATTGCACTTTTGTATGATGATGATCTCTATTGTATGCTGAATATATGAATAATTCCTTATGTGATATATCTTTCACAATCATTTCAGCTAACTTTTTATACGAAACGATTATTGTTAAAATAGATTCACTTCTAATCACAATTGAATGATCTTTATTACCAATTTCTTTCAGAAATGATTGTAGATAGCATACATCAAGTTAATCCTGAGTATATTTATAATTAGATAGTTCTTAAATTAGAAAAAAATGCATTGTGATTTTTAGTTTATATTAGATTACTTTTAGCTTGAACATTACTTTAAAACATCACATATCATCCCATCAGCACAAACATTAAATAGATTGGGAAACTGGTCCCATTATCCCCAGTCAGAGCCACTACTCCAAATGGAAAAGGAGCTACCAACCAAGGTCCGGCCCGTGTGGTTTTCCCCATGTTGAGGCAATGATTTTCAAGGCTTCAATAGGAGTGAAGGTATTGGATCCAAGCAATTGATATTCAGGCGAGAAGGCTCCATTTTTAAAATTTTGAGGAATAGTTCAACACTTTTTGCATGAGGACTTGGAACAAATTGAGCATGGGGGAATGTTGGGTCTCATTTTTATGCCTATAATACCTTACATTGTCCTCTATTTTTTTAGCCAATTTCACCTCAAACCTATGTACTATTTTCCTATCTTCTTCTAGAATATACCTCTTAGCCTCCTTATGTATCTATGAGGTAATTTATATTTCAAAGCATGATTTTTATGTTTTATTGTAGTAGAAATAGAATTATTGATTCTTTATACTCTATAATTAATTGGATTGACTCACATAGATGTTTAGACCATGTTCCTACTCATCCGGTACTAGTGTATTGATCTGGTACTAGTGCTCCTACTCATCTGGTACCAACATTATCGGTCCAGTACTAGCGCTCCTACTTATTTGGTACCAGCGTTATCAATTTGGTACTTGTGTTCTCATCTAGTACCTGTTTGTTTTCCTATCATCTACTCGACAACATTTATGTGTGTTCCTGCTTACGTATATTCACCTGCTTACCTGTGTTCATCTGGTACCTGTGATCCAATACTTGTGCTAATTCCGTACCACCTGCATTGACTGTGTTATTCCGGTACCAGAACCTACTTTCTAGGTTCAGTGGTTGAGCGAATTGTCTTCGATGAGGCTGAGGAAAATGTTGGTCAAAGACATCATCTTGTTATAAAAAATTGAGATATGCTTCCTCCTCATGCACTGTGTGACATGAGGATGAAGCCGAATGTGTAAAATGAGCTAAACTATAATATTTTGTAGTGATTTGTTACTATTCTATTAAGCCTTGATGTAATGCCATTTCTCTATAAGAGAAGGCTTGTACATGATAGCCAGTTAAATATAGTTAGAGAGAGAGAGAGAGTTGGAGATTTAGAGAAGTATCCAGATTTCTAGCAGTGTTCTGCTGAAGATGTGATTGAACCATTAAATCTTTTAATCTTTCTCTTTGAATTAATGATATGAGTAGCGATTGATAATTTCCTTGTGTAAATCAATTTCTTAGTTCTGTATCTTCAAGCTTTCCTTGGTAGCTCGGCAATGGCCCACCGAAGCCATCAAGGAAAGTTCTTATTATAGTTATTATGCATATAGTTTTGTTTATGTAGTGTTAAGTATTTGATGTGATTTCAGTCCTATTTCATATAAGTAATTTCCGAGTGACAGTTCATTAGTTTTATGAATGAAAACTTTAGTTCTTAAGTTGAAAACTTAATTTTTGATTTCTATTTTGAAGAATAGGGAAGCTAAGATCAAAGATCTCACCATTCACCTACATGTGTTGTTGGTGAAGACTCTTGTCATACATTTCCTGTACTAGAATGCAGAGTTTCTTTTAGGATTAGTCCTAGTTGCTTTGTTTAATGTTTGAATGTAGTGAATTGCTTCTAGTGTAGTGATTGAGATCAATTGCTACAGGAAAACAGAGTTAGATCCATCTTTCTGTTTCATGAGCTTGTAAATGGATAGACTTGTTACCTAAGAAAGAATATTTATCTCACACTCTTGTTAAGATTTTATTTATGACCTTTTCTTTCTGATCTTTGAATCGTGTGATGAAGTTAGATTAAAATTTGTGGAGTGAAGTATTATTTTTAAAGTACTTCTTATTTAGGCTATACTCATCAGACATAGGAAATTGTCTGTTATCAACACATATAGTGTATCAACTCTACTAATTACGAATCCCTGGTTGATAATTTAATATTGTGGCGATATATCATTCATATAATTTCCCCAACAATTGTTGCTAGTCAACTTAAAGGTGGTGAATGGTTTGTCAAACACATGTGACATAACTCCTAAGGTATGTAATATATTTTGTGACATTTAATACTATATACATGATAAAGAAAATAAAGTTTCCATTATTTTTAATGTTGGTACGTTGATCTACATCATTTCATTAATTTGTAACATTTGGATGCAATATGTACGATTAATGTTGTTCAGTAAATTAACCAACAATTGTTTTTTATATTGTTGACTATTAGGTGAATTTTCATTACCATCATCAAATGTTTTACCTCATACACACCGAGATTTACATGCCTTTATGAAAGATATTGGAATGGAGTATCAAGCTATTCATGCATGCCTTAACGATGATATTCTCTATTATAAAGAACATGCATTGAAAGAAAAATGCCCAAAATGTGATGAGAGTAGATATCAAACTGATAAAACAATAAAAAAGGTGCCTCACAAGGTCCTTCATTATATTCTCATAATTCCAATTTTACGACAATAGTTCAGGTGCAAAGGCGTAGCCAAACTTATGGATTACCATGAAAGGAATAGAAGTGAAGATGGTATTCTTCGAATGTCTACAAATAGATTTGCATTTAGGAATATAGAGTAAAAGTGGCCAGAGTTTAAAATATAACCTCGTAATCTTAGGCTTCCATTAGTAGTTGAAGATGTCAATCCATTTGGAGCGGCCAAATCTACTTACTTGGTGTGGCTCATTTTTGTTATCAACAATAACATTCCTCTATGGAAGTCAATAAGGAGGGAGCACATAATGTTGACAATGATTGTTCCAAGTTTAATTTGTTTAGAATAATTTTTTTTAGCACAATAACATCTCATTTGTCTTGTTTGTTTCATAATTATGTCCTATATTTTTTTGTTAATTGACTCATATATGTTCAACTATGCCTTATAATTATATCTTATAATTTTTTTTATTTACTCATATATGTAGTAATTATGTATTGTATGTTCAATCAATTAGGTAAGTACCAGGTCCAAGACATGAATGTATATATTAGGCCTCTTATCGATGAATTAGTGGAGTTATGGAACAATGTCACTATGTATGATATCTCTAGACTAGTAGTTGCACAAAGGGAATTTGAATTCCATGCAATGCTTGTATGAACGATTTGTGATGCCCTAGGGCTAACACATTTCAATTGTATGTTATAATGTTACCCTGCACTTTAATAATGTTTAATTTTATGAAGTTCATTTCAAGTATGTTTTTTAAATAGTTCGACCTTCATTGTACATACTTAAAATAATTGATATAAAAATTATTCCATCTCTTGCAGGTCTTCAAACAAAGGGTAAATTTGCTTGTCCAGTTTGCGGTCCTAAGATTAAATTTTGTCATTCAATAAGCTTAGGAAAGGAGGTCTTTGATGAGTATAGGCACTTCCTTTCTAAGAACAATAGGTACCGAAGTACTGAAAAACATCTTTTCAATGGGAAAGAAGAGACTGGAGTAATACCATGAAGAATGACACCTCGTGCATGGAAGTTGAAATATACTAGAGTCTCTCAAAGGTATGGATCGAATTGTCAAAGTATCAATATACATTATGTGTTTGGATTATTTTATCTGTTTATGGCATTTTCTTCACTATACTAATTGACAGGTTATATTGTTGTTATAATATCTTTATCTATGATTCACGTTGTAGGTTGTGAAGGCATTAATAACGAGGCACTTCCACGAGGAATGAAAAGTTATCCCGAGCACTTCAATAGAATCCCCTACTACGATCACCTATAAATTAAGATTTGTAATGACATTAAGAAGGCCGACCGTGCATTGTAAAGTGTGATTCATTCAAATAGTGACGGAGATGACTAAAATATAAGCACCCTTTCATGGTTATTGATAAAGAAACAAAGCAAACATGTTAAAGAGGTTATTTAAGAAATTAAATTTCCAACTGGATTTTCTTCAAACATAAAGAATATCCTAACAAAGAAAGGTGAATTAGGTGGGGTAAAAACTCATGATTGGCATACATTCATTAAGGTAATTATTTTGGTATTGTATATATATTTACACCAAAGGTGTCCCTTTTTGAAATTGGTCAGGCTAGGCATTCATCTACCCTCTTCATATCTATTTGACATATGTTCATCTATTGTTTTTCCCATTAAATGACATATGTTATTTTCATACGTGACTAGGGTGCTTGGGAAATCTAAGGTCAGTCTGACTCATCCATGACAAATATTTTTACACCGAACAACATTAGAAATGGTAAGATAGAGTCCCACATCAACATGTGTGCATACAAGGCCAATGTGAATGCATATTAATGCTTCCTCTTGCCGACACGTTTCCCTTACTGTAGAATTGATCTAGGTGGATATTGGTGGCCACCTGCCTATTCCACTTGGACTCCCAACACTGTCTCTTTCAGTTTTTCTATTTCCTTAATTGTAGCACAATTTACTATTTTTGGCAGTTTTTCAGGTCTTGAACTTCTGGATCTGTTTTGAGGCCCTAAACAACATTTTTAGGGTAAATAGAGAGACCAAATCTAAGTACAAGTAGTTCCATGATCAACATCGGGTGTTGCACAATTTCTAGGTGGGCGAAAAAGTTTGGCTACATTTGTAGAAGGAGCGCCTCGTTGGACCCCACCGCAAGCTTCGCCCACTCTGATATGGGTCATACATCATCACCAAGGCTGTAGGGGACAATTCCTTTGAGCTTAGTATCCCACCATTCCTTGGTCTGCACCTAGTGTTCAATGTAGACCACTGTTGGCCATACTTTCCACCATTGCTGGACACATCCGATGTTGCAGAACAACTCACACCAATAGAGCTAAACCCAAACTACATGGAATAGGACACCACTAATCGGATCATGGAGACATAGATCAAGAATAATCACCAGAAGAAGATCCAACTATATCGGGTTGTCAAAGCTGGCCAACTCCTTCACCAAGGCAAGTGGCTCACCAGGGACCAAGTTCAACAGAAGTTTCCCCATCTCATGGAGGCACTCAATGCAATGGGGACCATTTCTTCCTAAGAGGGGAGGAATGATCTAGGTGGATATTGGTGGCCACCCGCCTATTCCACTTGGACCCCTAACACTATCTCTTTCAGTTTTTCAGTTTTCTTAATTGTATCACAATTTACTATTTTTGGCAATTTTTCGGATCCTAAACTTTCATATTCGTTTTGAGGCCCTAAACGTCGTTTTTAGGGAAAACGGAGAGAACAAATCTAAATACAAGTAGCACCATGATCAGCATCAGGTGCCGCACAATTTCCAGGTGGATGATAAAGTTTGGCTACATTTACAGAAGGAGCACCTCGCTGGACCCCACCGCAAGCTTCCCCCACTCTGATATGGGCAATACACCATCACCAAGGTTGTAGGGGACAATGCCTTCGAGCTTAGCATCCCACTGTTCCTTGGTCTGCACCTAGTGTTCAATGTAGACGATCGTCGGCCATACTTTCCACCATTGTTGGACACATCCAACGTTGCAGAACAACTCACACCAATAGAGCTAAACCCAGACTGCATGGAATAGGCCACCACTGATTGGATCATGGACACAGATCAAGAACACTTGCTGGTAGAAGATCCAACTATATCGAGTTGTCAAAGCTGGCCAACTCCTTCACCAAGGCAAGTGGCTCACCAGGGACCAAGTTTAGCAGACATTTCCCCATCTCATGGAGGCACTCAATGCAATGGGGACCATTGCTTCCTAATGGGGGAGGAATGATCCAGATGGATATTGGTGGCCACCGACCTATTCCACTTGGAACCCTAACATTGTCTGTTTCAGTTTTTCGGTTCCCTTAATTGTACCACAATTTACTATTTTTGGCAGTTTTTCGTGTCTTGAACTTCTGGAGCCGTTTTGAGGCCCTAAGCGACGTTTTAGGGAAAACGGAGAGACCAAATCTAAGTACAAGTAGCGCCATGATCAACATCGAGTGGCACACAATTTCTAGGTGAGAGACAAAGTTGGATACATTTGCAGAAGGAGCGCCTCGTTGGAACCCACCGCAAGCTTCGCCCACTCTGATATGGGCCATACACCATCACCAAGGTTGTAGGGGACAATTCCTTCAAGCTTAGCGTCCCACTGTTCCTTGGTCTAAACCCAATGTCCAATGTAGACCACTGTCGGCCATACTTTCCACCATTGTTGGACACATCCAATGTTGCAGAACAACTCATACCAATAGAGCTAAACCCAGACTACATGGAATAGGCCACCACTGATTGAATCATGGACACAGATCAAGAACACTTGCTGGTAGAAGATGCAACTATATCGGGTTGTCAAAGCTGGCCAACTCCTTCACCAAGGCAAGTGGCTCACTAGGTACCAAGTTTAGCAGACGTTTCCCCATCTCATGGAGGCACTCAATGCAATGGGGACCATTGCTTCCTAATGGGGGAGGAATGATCCAGATGGATATTGGTGGCCACCGGCCTATTCCACTTGGAACCCTAACATTGTATGTTTCAGTTTTTCAGTTCCCTTAATTGTACCACAATTTACTATTTTTGGCAGTTTTTCGTGTCTTGAACTTCTGGAGCTGTTTTGAGGCCCTAAGCGAAGTTTTAGGGAAAACGGAGAGACCAAATCTAAGTACAAGTAGCGCCATGATCAACATCGAGTGGCACACAATTTCTAGGTGAGAGACAAAGTTGGATACATTTGCAGAAGGAGCGCCTCGTTGGAACCCACCGCAAGCTTCGCCCACTCTGATATGGTCCATACACCATCACCAAGGTTATAGGGGACAATTCCTTCAAGCTTAGCATCCCATTGTTCCTTGGTCTGAACCCAATGTTAAATGTAGACCACTGTCGGCCATACTTTCCACCATTGTTGGACACATCCGACGTTGTAGAACAAACTCACACCAACAGAGCTAAACCCAGACTGAATGGAATAGGCCACCACTGATCGGATCATGGACACACATATTAAGAACAATCACCAGCAAAAGATCCAACTATATCGGGTTCTCAAAGCTGGAAAACTCCTTCACCAAGGCAAGTGGCTCACCAGGGACCAAGTTTAGCAGAAGTTTCCCCCATCTCATGGAGGCACTCAACGCAATGGGGACCATTGCTTCCTAAGGGGGGGGAATGATCCAGGTGGATTTTGGTGGCTGCCCACTTATTCCACTTGGACTCCTAACATAGTCTCTTTTAGTTTTTTGGTTTCCTTAATTGTAGCACAATTTACTATTTTTGGTAGTTTTTCAGGTCCTAAAGTTCTGGAGCCATTTTGAGGCCCTAAACGACGTTTTTAGGGAAAACAAAGAGACCAAAATTGTCCTGAACCATCTTAAAAATCTCTTTTTTTCCTCCTCTTTGATATCTTTGAAATGAGGTATTATGATAGCCAAACGAAGATCATATACCAAAGTGAAGACCCCGGGAAGTTGATGTACCAATTTACCCAAACACGGCCAACAATTTTGGTGCTTCATCTCCTAGGGTTAGGTTTTTGGATGTTTAAGGTTTTCCATTGTTTCTCAATAATAAATAAGCCTTTGAGCCTCATTGTAACATAGTTCATAGGCATGTAGCCTCCACATCTCTTCTCAGAGATAAGCTACCATCGCCTGAGCTATATTATTTCCATTTTGTTTGTAAGCATAGTTCAATATTTTTCTATTAATGAAATGAAGTGTTTTTCAGATGCATCTCTGTATTTATGTTTATATCTATAAGTTGTTGCGTTCCTATTTAAGTTTGGATCAGTATCCACCATATCTAGAAGACGCCCTTGCTTGTATAATCTCCATGCCTACATGTATCACATTTTCAATTATAAATGCATAGTCACCCAACATCTCTATAATTATACATGGCAAACCATTGTTGATAAAGTGGAAGTGTTACCCATTCTAATAAGCTTTGTGCTTCAACAAGAAATGTTATGTCATTGCTATTCCACCCACACACAATCTCAAGCACTAACACTCCAAAGTTGTACACATAGTTTTCCCCTCATTGTATACTCTGGCACCATGTAACCTGTTAACTCCCAGGTTGTTCCCTTTGACTCCCAAGGGAATACGGCTGGGGTAACCACTAACCAATCTTTGGATTACAGTTTCTAGCCAAATTGTAATCAGAGAGGGCTCTCTCTTTATGATTTGTCTCTGTTTTGATAGTATTTTAGGCTAGCTATAATGTTCAGGGTTTTGTTTTATGTTTTGGTTGAGGGATGTCTTCTGCATCTAAGGTGTAAGTTTTCAGGTAGTATTAGTCCATTGGGCAATGGAGTCTGTGGCTACAGGTTGACTGAATATTGAGTTGAGTTACTGAAATTACAGGGCCATTTAAATATCTCATGGAACAAATCTGAAATTGTGATTATGAGGTGTGTTCAACCAGTGAAAGGCAATTAAGAATTTTCCACTAAGCTGGGTGTGAGAAAGAGATATGTTGCACAGGAGCAAACTTGAATTCCTGAAACAACAATCACTGTGAAAGTATATAGTTTGAAAGTGCAGCAATTAAGAATTACACCTTTATAACTGTAACTGAAGAAAACATTTATAATAGCATAGATTGAGTCTAGGGTAATCTGTGATTAAATCCTAGAACTATTCTTTTTCTTTGCCATTAACTGTAAAACACAGAACATGAATGAGCTATGAGAAGATGACAAAACACATAACTAAGAGTTTGAAGAAAACTTATTGATTCATGAAACACGCAGGAATCCTGTAACATTCAGCAAAACACCACAATGACTCAGATAACGCAGAGCTTTGGAAATTCCATCAGCTTTTGTATTAATAGTCTGGAAATTTACAGCATAAGAAACTCTTGAAGAGAGATCAACAACAACCCCTGCAAACTTATGCGAGGGGGAATATATACAAGCGGTCATACAAAATATCTGAGGCGTTGAGTCATCTGAGAAATAAATGTGTTCACCAACTTTTCAAGATAGTAGATAAGAAAGTTATTACATCATTGAATACAAAATAAGTGCTCTTTATGTATGTCAGAAGATATTTTGACCTTTGGAGGCCACTGAGTCGGTCTGAACGTTCTGCTTTAACTCTGGAAAAATGTGCCTTTATGGCTGTCGTGCTGTAGTTTTTTGGCCCTGTCACCTGTAGCTGTCAATCTTGCTTTATTGGCCGATTAGTTCTGCTGAGTTGGCCCAGCCTTTTCCTTTTCATGCATGCTGATTTTATCAAATTCTCCTGTGCATGATCACCTATGAATTTAAATGAAAATTTGATTTACAGGCTCTGGTTTATAATATCAACTGTATCATTTTGGTCCAGTATTCCTGTGTGGGCAATTGATGTCTCAGAATTGCCTCTAATGTCTCATCTGCCTCTGTGTATTTGTAGAAGTTGGGAGGCACTTCAAACAGATGTTTGATCTCATCCATGATAAAAAATAAGTTTTCTACCCTGTTGTAGAGACTTTGTCCTGTAGCTGGCCTTGTTTCCTCTGAGGTGCTAGGCCTTTCAGTGATCTGATTTGTGGTGAATGTGTTGACCCTCTTGGCATACTGTTCATGTGTAAGTAGCCTTCCTGCGCTGTTCAGTAAGCCAGGGAGACCTATGTTTTGCAATGCCACAAATTTGTCCATGAATCTATTGACCTCTGTCTGCATGTCCTGGGTCCTTCTTTCTAGTGTCTGCACCAGGTTTCTTAGTGTTAGGACCCTCTTTATTAACAAAATAGTCTCAGTCCTGTTGGAGATTCCCATAGTTGCTAACTGAGCACTTGTTCTATTATTAAGCACATTGATCATTCTGTTGGCAACTTCAGGCATATTGCCTAGAGAGGCCCTTGATCTCTGGATTTCCCTCTGTGCTTTTGCAATGAGCTCCAACTGCTCATGAATTGTCTCAATATATTGCCATTGATCAATGATGGATTGGCCAATATTGGCCCATAGCACTGTCTTGAGCTCAGCCACTACTTTATCCAGTGTGAGCTCCTTCTCCAGCTCCTTTATCCTGTCTTTGAGGGCTTTTATTTCCCTGCCCTTTTCTGCCACAGTCTGCTTGGATTTATCATATCTTTCATTTACCTTGGCTAAATTATTCCTGGCCTCATTTAATTCTGTCATTTGGGCTTCCAGGGCCTGAATCTCATTTCTCAGCTTTTGCATGTCCAGGCTTGGGGCCTTCTCTGTTGTTGGTGGTGGTGCTGAGGTAGAAGGTGCTTCCTGTTCTGTTTGTTGAGTGAGGGGAGCAGTAGTTGGAGGAGCTTCCTCAAGGTTAATTATTTCTGGAGGAGGCTGAGATGTTTGACCTCCTTCCTTTTGTTGTAATGCTGCTTGCAATGCTGCTTGTGCAGCCTCTGATTCTCCCAACTTTTCTTGAGTCTGGATCAGCTGTTTGTATAAAGACACCAGCAAAGCTGTCGCATCTTGATCATGTCTCAGCTGGGCAACTTCTTCCGTTTGAGGGTGAATAGTTGCTGGGATTTTGATCTTTTTCCTCAAAGCTGCCATGTCTGCATCCCTCAATTTCAATAATGCTTGTATGCCCTTGATGTCCTTGGGGTCATGCCCAATCTCTATGATTATATCTTCTAAGGCCCTGATCCTATTGTCCTTTTCTTGAGAGGATGCTCTCTCCAACTCAAGTTGGGCAGCTGTATTATTTAGGCTATTTTCTAGCCTGTAGTTATCCAATGTCTTATCTGCTAAGGAGGCATACACCATCTCACCCGTTTGCTTATGCAATTCGATTTTGTCCATTGGGTGGATGTCCTTGGCAAGGACCTCAAGGTTGGTCCTTATGTAATCTCCAGGGGACTGTGGTTGCAATGCAGTTGGCATGAAGTGACTCATGATCATTTTGCCTTCATTAACATCATATGCAGACATTAGTCTTTGCTGCTTAGTGGGAGCCATTTTCAACAAATGATTATATAGCTGTATTTTTATTGGCTCATTCCTCCTCTTTATGTCAATGAACTGTTGTTTGATCCTCATTTCACCTTCTCTCTGCTGGCTTGAGGAGCTGACTTCTCCTCCCACTATCCTCTCTTGTTCCTGCTGGAAGGAACTTGCTGAGGCCTACATACTTGGTGGGCCCATGCCCAAAGATTGCCCCATAGGCATTTCCTCTTCTGAAAGGGGATTCATTCTGTGTCTTTTCTCCCCTTGAGTTGTTGTTGTTGTGAGGGGAGTCTCTCTGTCCCTCTTTCTACTTATATCCTCCTTTTGTGGGGTTTGGAGGATTGAGGCTTTAGCTGTTGTTTCCTGCCTAGGAGGCACAATTTGTGGTGGCTGCTGCTCAGTAAAAATTGGGGCCTCAGCTGCCTTTTCTTGTTGTAGTGGCTGCTCTTTCTCTTGCTGCCCCTCTTGTGGCTGTTGTACCTGTTGTTGTTGCTGTTGTACCTCCTCATGAGGTGGCTGTTCTGCTTCCATTTCCTTTTCCTTGCCTTTGGTAGAGGTTTGCTCGGTAGCTTTGGCTGCTTGCTGATTTGCTATGGAGGAAGATGCAGCTATTCCCACTTGAGTGCTTGGAAGAGTAAACACCTGTGAACAAAGCTCTAGGTCAGCCACCTTTTTCATATTTCTTAATGCTCTTTGATTTAACTCTTCTTGTGTGATAGGCTCTTCTAAGGTTCCTCTCCTCCACTTTGTTTGATTTGCATACTTTTCTATATGAGGAAGTCTTACGTGGTCATAACTGGCCAGCCTATATTTGACCCTTCTTAGGCTTATGAAGTGATTGGGGTCATATGGTTTCCAAAGGAAACTGGTTTTCAAGCCAAGGGATTCTAACATTCTATCCGCCTCTTGCCAACCTTCCTCCCTTTTGTTGTAGATAAAGTGGCCTAATTGGTTCCTGACCTTGAGCTGTGCTTTCTTGCCTCTGCCTGAAAAGTGTAGCACATCAGCATTCCCAAATTGCCTGAAGTATTCCAGGGCAAACAATCTCATGGGCACATATTTGGGCAATCTGTATGGGGGCAACTCACACCCATATATCCTTATAACTGTGTGGTTCTGGTAGAAGTACCAGTCCCCAATGCTGTAAGATTTAGACAACTGAAGTACCCTTTGCATCTCATCAGTTAGTCTTGGAGGAGGTGAGCTCATCATCAGAGACATGGCTGGGTGGATGAAGAGATCTATGAACTCACAGTAAGTATATGGAGAGTCAGGTCTGCAGTGGAAGACAGAGGACCAATAGACCACTGACCTTGGATTGCCTTGGGCATCCACTCTTTTCACAGCAAAAGAAAACTTTTCATGTTGATAATATAGGATTAAGTGGTAGATGTAAGAGGTGTATCTGAACACCTTTTCTCTTGCCAAGTTCATCAACTGCTCATGTATCTTATCAGAGATGTAGGTGGCATAGTCATAGCAGATTGGAGACTTGCCAGGAGCGAACATGAGCATGATCACCAGCACAATTTCATCAACAAATTCAATTGAATTATAGCCCAAAATGGGACTAATCATGTCTGCAAGATCTCTGCCCAATTGGTTGAGGTATACTTGGTTAATAGGAGGATACTTCACAGAGTCAGAGCCAATGTACAGCTGATTGAGTTTGGTGACCTGAGCATCTGTCAATCTAGCTCCTTGATTTATCAAATCTATTAGTGATAAAGGAACTAATTTCTTCTCAGTCTTGAAGTTCAGCATCTCTTTGATAGCTTCAGGGGTGATAAGGAAAACAACTGAGCCTGAAGGGTCAAGCACAGCCCTCTGAGTAGGGTCATAGCATTCGGCACATAGATGGATTAAATCAGGAAACTGGTTGACCTGAGGGAGCTTGAAGATAGGGAGAGAAGAGTCCCATATGCCCAATACATCTGTTCCACTCTCATGTTTAGCCTTCAATTCATTTAGCAGGTGGATGTGGAACTTGGTCTTCATCAGCATTTCCTCTGATATTTGATAATCCAGGTCTGCTAGAGGTTGCCAGTCCAATTCTCTCTGAGGGGCATTTAAAGGGGCAACATTCAAGGCTACAGGTGCTACTGGAGGATCCATGGTCACCTTTAGGATTTCTGTTGTTTCTAAACTGGTGTTACTGTGCAGAGCAACACTAAAGAGTTTTTCTTTAAAAGAAAGGTGAATTACTGATGAACAGAGAATAAATGGTTAATTACAGCAATTGAAATACTGCTCAAAGTATGGATAAGACAAATGCCTGGCTTCAAACTCTTTTTCACAGCAAATTGGTGTAGTTTAGGCTACCAGTCCACGATTGCGCGAACAGAATGTAAGTTTTATGAAAACTCTGGTAATATAGAGCTCAGCTGGTGAATTTCGACCTTACAGTGCAAATGGGGACTAGGCGCAGGGGATTCACCGGTGAATTATGTGTTTCTTCACTGTTTTAAGCTGTTTTTGGCGTTTCACAGACAAAACGAGGCGCAGGAGGGATTTACAGGGATAAATACCTGGCAACTGTTAACAATGGTCACGAATGCAGGTGGAAATGGCGCGCCAGCGGCCTCTAGGTCGAATTCAGCAGGTTGGCGTGAGTTTGGACATGAAAAACATGCAGAGAAAATGACAGCCGTTTTTGCAAAAAGTGCAAAAAACGCGAAATTTTGGCCAAAATATGGATTTTTTGGAACATTGGCGCTTTTTTTGGATGACATCAGCATGATGTCATCAGGTGGGGTCAAGGTCGGATGACGTCAGCATGACGTCATCGGGTGACGTGGCGGCATAAGAGAGATCCACGGGGATGGTGAGGTGGCAGACAGGTGGAGCACAGGCGGACGGGGGCGCCGACGCGGCGATGACGCTGGCGGTGACGCTGGCAGTGACGCTGGCAGGCGGGTTGACCGAAACCGGAAGTGGTTCGCGGTTTCATATCGCACCGCCTTCCATACGGAAGTGGAAATGTCAGAGGGGCCTCCGATACAATGTGGGGGTGACGCGTGGCAGAGGCCTGACGTCACCCTCTGACAAATTTCGGACGGTATCTTTCGGACGTCGGGGCCGGTCCGAAATGCACGAGGGCCATCGGATGAAAAGGGCCCGATCCGACGGTCGACGGATCGTTGAGGTGGCCGGACGATACGGATGGGGGGCGGGATTAAAATAATATATCTTTTGAGATTTGCGCCCGGCGGGAACCTTAGGAATTTGGCAATTTATATGGTTTTTTCAATGTTTTTTATAAAAATGCGGATAGCGCTAAGACTTTGGGTAAATGGAAAAAGTGGGTTTTTTGTATGTATTTTGCAAATGAAGCGGGTTAGGGGTAAAAAGGGGTTTATCACAAGGTTTCTTGGCAAATGAAGGGTTTAATGGGTTAAATGACTTCTGAAGGGGAAAGAGGGGTAAGGCTTAGGGCTCTTAAACTGACCAGATGTCAATTTAATCCTTGATAGTGAACATATGGCTATAATGCCAAGGGGAGGGATATTTATACAATGCTTGGGGTTTATACACCATAGTGTTATAATAGTAGGGAAAGGGTAACATAGGGGATTTAGATAATAGAAGTTAGGGGTTAATATGGATGGAAAAGGTGAATGAGGAGTGAAATCACTAAGTTTATGTGAAGATAACTTAGCTTAGGGAGTAGATCAAAAATAAAAAGATTTTTAGACAAGAAATGTGGCTTTCAAAGGAATAAGAACCAGCATAAAACCTCAAATTCTTTCATGAACCCAACTGATGAAGGGATGTTAGTAATGAGGGTGAAAAGGGGGAAAAGGAAGTTAGTCATGCATCTTTGTTTTGGTGCAACATGATGGAGAAGAAGACCTTCTTAATCCATTGATATTCCTTTGTGAATAGGTTAGCACACATTCAATTGTAAGGCATGACATTTCTGCAACCCCATCTGCCTACCCATCTACTTGCCTAGCATTTTTTGTTTCTTCATGGAGGGTGCACTTAAACTTGCAGACCCTTATGTGCCTTTTCTTTTCTTTGGCTTTTTCCTTTTGATTTTCTATCTAGAACCACCCTTATTGCTTCCAAGGTCCCAGATTAAGCAGTTGGGAACCTTACTTCTCTACCTAAGCTACTGGTCTGCCAAGATTAAACAGTTTGGACAGACTTCTTTCTCTATTCTACAACAGAAAAATTGAAACATGGCATGATCCAGATTAGGCTTTTGGACCATCCATCAAAACTTAATCAACATGAAACTATATACACACCTTGTCTCCTTTTGGAAATATGGGATCTTTGTATCACCAAAGCAGAGCATATTTGGAACTTTCTTTTCCAATCATGAAATATGAAACCTATTGGTATAGGTAGCTAACATAACCATTGCATACTCCAATCACAAACTATTCAAATGAGTGGGTTGCTTAATAATGCATAAATGCATACATTTTTTGTGTCAAAAATTTGTATAAAGAAAAGGATACAGGGTAATATTCATATTATGTCCCTACAACTCTTGTTTGGATATGAGTTTCGTCTTCAGGAAATAACCTTTCTAACCCAAAGTCTATTATCTTTGGATTCAATTCCTCATCTAGAATAATGTTATTTTCTTTAATGTCTCTGTGAATGATTCACATGTGTGAATCTTTGTGCAGATAAAGAAGACCATGAGCTGTTCCCATTATGATGTTATGATGCTTTTTCCAATTGAGATGTCTCTTCTTCTCTAGCTTTGTATTTGAATTTCAATGCTAGAAGATTTGAAAACATTCAATTAATCAAACTCATTAATTTTACTCAACAATTATTATCGTCCCCTCAATAAAAAATTCCAAAATGACATACCAAAGAGAAAAGTGTCAAGACTCTTGTTTTGAAAATACTCGTAAATAAGTAATATTTTTTGTCCCTCAACACAATAGCCAAGCAACTTTACAATATTTCAATGTTGAATGGCCAAAAGCTTCATCTCATTCATAAATTCATGTTTTCCTTGTCCATATCTTACACACAATATATTCATTGCAATTTATTTGCCATCTCTGGTTAATCCCTAAAACAACCAACCACATCAAGATAAGCCTATCAAGAAACCCTCTTTGTCGATCCTCTCAAAGATCATGACATTTCATACAATTTCATGGTTTTAAGATAATGGGTACATTGTAGAAATTTACTACAAATATAGCTCTCTGCTACCATGTAGAAAATTTGCTGTAGGTTAACCCGATAATGCAATATAAATCAAAGCATAATACTATAACCTACTTCTACTATCAAAGTGCAGAATCTTAAAGATCGAGTTGAACACATATAACAACAAGAAGAAGAATCAATGCACAATACACATGAAAATACTTTGGGGAAAGCCTCAGCTAAAAACCCCACTATATGTATTATCATACAAGGTGGAAATACATAGGAATTATACAAAGCCCTAGCTCTCACAGTTAGCTAGCGCTCAGTACAATCCTCACAGATGATCACAAGCAATCTTGGTTGCTCTTCAGCCTTCCTCTCTGCCCTCCAAGCTCCTATTTCCTTGCGTTGTTCCTCTAGGATGATCTTCCTTCAACCAAGTGGAACACTACTTTCACACACTGTCAAAGTTGCGAAATCCTCAAGGAATGATGCCTTCTGCATGCATGAGTTTTCTTTATAAGAAAACACATGCAACTGATAGTACATTGTCCTTGACATTAATCTCAACTGGGTCTTTCTCAGAATAGACATGCATGAATTTCTCATGAGGGAATCTTCAGTTAACTGGAGTACACTAGTTGAGGGCATGCATGCATCAACTAACTGATAACTCACAATTAGTTCCTCAAATAGTTTGGAACTAATTTAACTGGACTTAACTCAGTAAACTGAGTTAACTAATTACAACTCAAATATAACTCAATCTTATCTCCTTAATTTAAGGGATAACTCTTGCATGACTTCAGAAACACTTCTAACTTGAATTTCTCCATCTAATTAATTCAAAATGCATTAATCAATTATTTCCAAGTAGCTGTTAAGACTAAATTCGATTTTAATTCACAATTTAATTCAAGGACAAATTAAATTGGAATATTCTTGTTGCCATATTTCAACATACATAAATACATACCTTGTATACATGGCCAAAGCCTCCCTATCCAAGCTTGTTCTTTTCATCAAAATTATATGTCGCTTTTGTGAATGTTTCTAAGGTGAAAAGAATTTTCTCCTACTGGAGTATAGTCAACTCTGTCTCGTAATTTCCAAGGATTTATGTTAAGAAGAAAAAGTGAATATAAAGAATCTAATTTCATTGGATAACACAAATTTAACTATTAGAAAAAAGAGTCAAAATTGCATATTATTCCTCTGTGAATTGGCACAATGCAGTTTATTCCTCATGGAAAACAGACAAACCATTAATGCTAGAATCACGCCTCCTACAATCCCCAATGTTATGGGCAATGCTTTTGCAGGGGAACCTCCTATAAAGAAGATATTGAATATATTGTAATGTTATTTACAAAAATGGAACAACCAAATTCTATATAAGTCTAGTAAGGCGCATATCATAAATATCAATTCAATGCAAAGAGATTTAATGTACATTAATTGATGTGGTTGGTGAAGTTCCAGTACCAGGAGTAGTCTAAGCAGGTTTTGTGGAAGGGTTTATTCCATAAGATGCAAGTGGACCAGTACCATAAAAAGGGTGTATTTCGTATCAGACCCTACAACTTCCCAATAATGCTTAATATCCTCGCTTCAGAGAAAAAAATTTGTAGAGGGTTTCTATTTCTAATTGTAGACATGACATGCAGTTATTGATGGATATATCTCTCCAACATTGAACGAGACCGTAAATGGTGCCACTAACAGAATCTGGAGCTAATCCTTGGACGAATCTGTCGCTTCTTGGAACATTATAAGCTTTATCAGACATGTTGGAAATGAGATTTGAAGTGGTGGTCCTAAACTTATATAGATTACTTGCATCAATAACCTTTGAGTTCTCCAAATAATTCCCGTCGGTGTCTAGCTTTGAAAAGAAGTTGTAGTTTTCATATCACACAAAGCAGTGATTGACCCATACTCAACCACCTACGCTATTTCCACAAAGTTGTATAACACTATCATTTGCTTGCTATGAATAGGTTGAACGTTTGTTCTCAGATATGTTTCTTGTGCACTCGAGAAGGCCATAAATTCTATTGGGAGTTTGACCATAGGAACAAGTGTTGAACCCTGTTTGAGGTGTGTTTTTCACTAGATCATCCATTGCCCTATTCAAATTTCTCAACAAAATACTTCCATCGGCATAAATAGAGGCATTATTGCATGCATATGAGTCAATCTTTGATGTAACAGATAGAAAACTCGTAATGAATAGTGAACCGATCAAATTAAATATAATGGTTTCTTGTTTGCTAGAATTAGCAGAAAATAAACTATCCTTCACGAAGCCAAATCTCATAATCTTGAAACTGGTAGGCTTTGTTATGGAATGTGATGAATATGGGATCAAAACTGCTATAAAATTGACGAAGTTAGATCACAGAAGCAATGGTGAGGATGGGCATCAGAGTGAGGATTTAGAATCAATGGCAAGGATTGTGAAATTGATGAAATTTCCAAAAATGGTATGTACAGGCTACGTTTCAATAACAACAATATTGAATCATATTAAAAAATCAAATAAAATTACAAAATTTTCTAACAAATGTGTCATCTGTACTTTCACATTAAATTAATAAATTAGACTTTAGAGTATCATCACTAACTACTGCGCGGAATCGAATGTATTTCATCCTTATTGTTGTGACTAAGTATAATAGTTAGATAAACAACAACAACAACAACAACAATAATAATAATAATTAATTATTTCATTTTTTATGATAGAAAAATAAATAATGAATTAATTTATAAATATTAAATAATAATTTTTTAATATTATTTAGAGAAAATTATATAAATATTTATATAAACCTAAGGGATTAATACTAAAAACCAAAGTGATTATAAACCTAAGGGAATAATATTAAACCCTAGGAGTATGAACCCTTAGATTAATAAACCCAAGGGATTGATATTATAAACCCTAAGATAAATATTATAAACCCTAAAATAATCATGGTTGACCATGGTTGATTTCCATATTGAGACAATCCTTATCACAATGCAACGTTGGACCATGGTTGACCATGGTTGATTTTCATATCAAGACAATCTTTGGCACAATGTGAGATTGGACCATGGTTTACCATGGTTGAAGTTCATATTGAGACAATCTTTATGTTAATAAAAATATTATTAAATATTATTATGTTAATACAAATATTATTAAATATTATTATGCTAATATAAATATTATAAACCCAAGGGAATAATAAACCCAAGGGATTAATACTATATCCCCAAGGGAATAATAAACCTAATGGATTAATACTAAAACCCCAAGGGATTATGAACCCAAGGAAATAATATTAAACCCAAGGGATTAATATTATAAATCCTAATATTAAATACTAATATATTAGTAATGTATTAAGAAAATATTGTATTAATAAATATTAATACAAATTATAAATCCAAGGGAACAATAAACCCTAGGGATCAATAATAAGAACCCAAGGCATTATAAACCTAAGGGAATAATATTAAACCCTAGGAATATGAACCCTTAGATTAATAAACCCAAGGGATAAAAATTATAAACGCAATGTTTATAAACTGTAAGATAAGTATTATAACCCTAAAATAAACATGGTTGACCATGGTTGTTTTCCATATTGAAACAATCCTTGTCACAGTGTGACGTTGGACCATGGTTGACCATGATTGACTTTCATATCGAGACAATCTTTGTCACAATGTGACACTGAACCATGGTTGATTTTCATATTCACACAGTGTTTGTCATAATGCGACATTTGACCATGGTTGACCATGATTGATATTATAAACCCATGGGAATAATAAACCCTAAGGGATTGATATTATAAACCCAAGGGAATAATAAACCAACGGATTAATACTAAAACCCTAAGGGATTATGAACCCAAGTGAATAATATTAAACCCAAGGGACTAATATTATAAACCCAAGATATATAAACCCTAAGATAAATATTGTAAACACTAAAATGAACATGGTTGACCATGGTTGATTTTCATATAGATACAATCCTTACCACAATGTGATGTTGGACCATGGTTGACCATGTTCAACCATGATTGATTTTCATAGCAAGACAATCTTTGTCACACTACGACATTCGACCATGGTTGACCATGAATGACCATGGATGACCATGTTTGACTTTATAAAACATGGTTGACCATGGTTGACCAAGGATGACAATGATTAACCATGGATGACCATGGTTGACCATGCTTGTCATATTGAGACAATCTTTGTCATAATGTGACGTTGGGCCATGGATAAGACAATGATTAATTTTCATATCAAGACAATATTTGTCACAATGTGACATTGGACCATGGTTGACCATGATTAACCATGGTTGACAACAATTGATTTTATAAAACATGGTTGACCATAGTTGAATAATATTAAACCCTAAGGTAAATATTATAAACAATAAAGTAAACATGGTTGACCATGGTTGATTTTCATATTGAGACAATCCTTGTCACAATGTGACATTGGACCATGGTTGACCATGCTTATCCATGATAGATTTTCAAATCGAGAGAATCATTGTCACAATGCAACATTGGACCATGGTTGACCATAGTTGATTCTCATTGTGAGGCAATATTTGTCACAATATGACGTTGGACCATGGTTGACCATGATTGAATTTATAAAACATGGCAGGCAATGGTTGAACATAGTTGACCATAATTGATATTATAAACCCAAGGGAATAATAAACCCTAGTGATTAATACTAAAAATCCAAGGGACTATAAACCTAAGTGAATAATATTAAACCTTAGGAATATGAACACTTAGATCAATAAACCCTAAGGGATTGATATTATAAACCTAAGGTATAAAAATTATAAACCCAAGGTATATAAAGCCTAACATAAATAATACAAACCCTAAAATAAACATGGTTGACCATGGTCGATTTCCATATTGAGCCAATCCTTGTTACAGTGTGACCCTGGACCATGGTTGACCATGATTGATTTTAAGATTGAGTCATTTGTCACAATGCGACAATGGACCATGGCTTATTTCCATATTGAGACAATATTTGTTTCAATTCTACATTTGACCATGGTTGGATAATATAAACCCAAGGGAATAATATACCTAAGGGATTAATACTAAAACCCTAAGAGATTATGAACCCAAGGGAATAATATTAAACCCAAGAGACCAATATTATAAATCCAAGGTATATAAACCCTAAGATAAATATTGTAAACACTAAAATAAACATGGTTGATTTTCATATAGGGACAATCCTTGTCATGATGCGACGTTAGACCATGGTTGCCAACGATTAACCATGACTAATTTTCATATCAAGACAATATTTGTCATAATGCGATGTTCGATAATGCTTGACCATAATTGACCATTGATGACCATGTTTGACTTTAGAAAACATGGTTGACCAAGGTTGACCATGGTTGACCATGGCTGACCATGATTGACCATGGTCAACCATGATAATCACATTGAGACAATCTTTGTCATAATGCGACAATGGACCATGGTTGAAACAATGATTGATTTTCATATTGAGACAATCTTTGTCACAATGTGATGTTGGACCATGGTTGACCATGATTAACCATGGTTAACAATAATTAATTTTATAAAATATAGTTGACAATGGTTGAATAATATTAAACCCAAGGGACTAATATTATAAAGCCAAGGTATATAAACCCTAAGATAAATATTATAAACACGAAAATAAACATGGTTGATCATGGTTGATAGGATTGATTTTCATATTGAGACAATCCTTGTCACAATGTGGCATTGGACTATGGTTTATTTTCATATTAAGATAATCCTTGTCACAATGTGACGTTGGACCATGGTTGACCATGGTTTATCATGATTGATTTTCAAATTGAGAGAATAATTGTCACAATGTGACATTGGACCAAGGTTGACCATGGTTGATTGTCATATTGAGACAATATTTGTCACAGTGCGACGTTGGGCCATGGTTGACCATAGTTGACCATGATTGATATCATAAACCCAAGGGAATAATAAACCCTATGGATTAATACTAAATATGCAAGGGTCTATAAACTTAAGGGAATAATATTAAACCCTAGGAATATGAACTCTTAGATCAATAAACCCAAGGGATTGATATTATAATCCCAAGAGAATAATAAACCCTAACATTAATATTGTAAACCCTAAAATAAACATCGTTGACCATGGTTGATTTCCATATTGAGACAATCGTTATCACAATGCGACGTCAGACCATTGTTGACCATGATTGATTTTCATATCAAGACAATCTTTGTCACAATGCGACATTGGAACATGGTTAACCATGGTTGATTTCCATATTGAGACAATCTTTGTCACAATGTGACATTTGACCATGGTTGACCATGATTGCCTATGATTGACCATGGTTGATGACGATTGATATTATAAACCAAAGGGAATAATAAACCCAAGGGATTGATATTATAAACCTAAGGGAATAATAAACTCATGGGATTAATACTAAAACCCCAAGGGAATAATATTAAACCCAAGGGGCTAATATTATAAACCCAAGGTATATAAACCCTTAGATAAATAAACATGGATGACAATGGTTGATTTTCATATTGAGACAATTCTTATCACAATGTGGCATTAGACCATGGTTGATTTTCATATCGAGACAATCTTTGTCACAATACAATGTTGGATCGTGGTTGACCATGGTCAATTTTCATATCGAGACAATCTTTGTCACAATGCAACGTTCGACCATGGTTAACAATGATTGACCATGGTTGACCATGTCTGATTCTATAAAACATGGTTGATCATGATCAACCATGGATGTCCATGGTTGACCATGATTGACCATGGTTGACCATGGTTGATTTTCATATTGAGACAATCTTTGTCACAATATGACGTGGACCTAGTTGACCATGGTTGATTTTTATATTGAGGCAATCTTTGTCAAAATGTGTTGTTTGACTATGGTTGACAATGATTGACCATGGTTGACCATGATGGACCATGGTTGACCATGATTGTCCATGATTTTCATATGGAGACATTTTTTACCACAATCTGACATCCAACCATGGTTGACCATGGTTAACTATGATTGACTATGACTAATATTATAAACCAATGTTGTTCAATATTTTCAATTATAAATTATTTATAATTAAATTATAAAAAAATTATTATTAATAATGTTCTTTAAAATTATTAATATTAAAATTAATAAAATATAGTTATCTATTTATAATATTATTAATTATTATCATTTATTTTTAATGATATTTATATTTAATAATATTATTATTTATTAATATTTAAAAATGTTATTGTTTAATAATACTTATTAATTTAAATCGAGGGATTTATATTAATTATTATTATTTTTATTCATAGTTATTAATTATTATTATTAATAGTAATTATTATTAAAATTAATAATAATATAAATTAATAATAAAACAACCTAAATTTAAATTAAACAAATAAAACTAATAGTACATTTGAGATGCTAATAATTCTTCTTTAAGATGGTAAATAATTCTTCTTTAACATGCTAAATTTTATTAGTTTAGTGAGATTACATATGAGTTGTTTGAACAATTGTTTGATTAAATTGTAGGAGTTTGATTCTGGTTGATAGCTAACTCTATGACAACTTTTTGATTTTAGTGATTAGCTCTATCGATTAACTTCTTTCGTAAGGAGTTTCCTAGACTATTCCGTTTATGTAATTGTGGAAGACAATTGATTTGTTATAGATATTTAGCTAATTTTTGGAAGAAAAATTAGAGATGTTTAGTAAGATAGGTAATCAAAAAACCTTTCTATGCAACATCAATTTCAGGGTTGGTTTAGGTTGACCGTGCCTTCTTACTTCCATTACTTCCATTGATTACCAAATGTAAGGCTAATCACACTCTCAATCTTTCTCATATGAGCCTTTTTCCTTCCCATTCCCTTCTATGTCTCATATGAGTCTTTTCCTTTCCCATTCCCCTCTGGGGTTCATTAATTATTTTTTAATAAATTAAAGATAAGAACAAAGTAAAAAACTAAAAAACGATTCATAAACCTTGCATTATGTCTATTGGATTATACATTATATGAAGAATATTCCTAAATTATCAAAGCTTCATTGTTTATAATTTAAAATTTTGAAATTCTTTAAGCCCAATTCCAATATAAACCATACCTTTGTATGTTTTTAATTTTTTTTCATAATTTTAGAAATAAGAAATAAAGAAATTATTTTAACGTCTACGAGGTTAAAGATAGCCTCTCGAATAGATTGCTTCTTCATCTGCTTGATGTATTCGGCCATTTTTCTGTGAAGCTTCAAAATAAATGCTCCTATCTTCTAGACAAAACCCTCGCTAAATAGATTATCCCAAGAGCGCACTGCCAACATATCTGAGTAACTTTCCATGTTGTCTTTGAAGACCTCACATTCTAAAATGAAATGTTTCTTTTTTCAACTTTTCCAGAATAGCAAAAAATGCATACTCTTTCCTCCCACTGAGTTGATGAGAATTAGTCCTTAACTGAGCAATAAGAATTTTGGCTCTCCAAAAGGTATTGCCCTCTATGTATGCTTTTGGTTGATGACTATGAGTGGGAATAAACACTTCAATATAGTAAATTTTCTTCTTCCTAGCTCCTTATCCCAATTATGCTTGTGGAACTTTTCCATAACAAAAACGTTTATCTCTTTGCTATTTATGGTAGACACATTCAACCAAATACCCCATTTACTAAACCATTTGTTATTTTGTTGCATCCAAGTTTTTTTTGTTGTTGCACAATCTATTACTAAGGACAACCTTAGGCCATCTACCCTCTTCCATTTGCTCAATTTTTTTTAAATACCTTATAGCTCGCACCATAGAAATTGCTTCAATAGGAGTAGTCCCTCTTTCACTTAACAAGATATCATAAGGAACTGCACTTTTAATCTTAAATTTGTTTGTAATGAAAAGCTTGTGACTTTTCTCAGTTCGTCTCCATTGCATGTTGGATGTACTGCTGGCCCATAGTTCACAACCATAGAGAATCACCAGAATCACTAGAAGCCCAAAAGAGTTTGAGTGGTTTCTCAGTTCCATAACTCTGCCTCTCTACACCTATTTTGAAAAGCATAAAATGCTTTTTGTTGAAGTCAATTCCAAGGTATTTGTAATCCACAACTTCTTCCAGAATGTTGCTTTCAAAGTAGAACTTATGCTTGTTATGTTTTCTTTTCTTAGATAAGACCACTACTTTCGTTTTGCTCTATTGACTTGCATCTCCACATTTCTACAAAAATACTCAAAAATAGGGATAGTAAGTGCTCTTGCAACCAAGAGTAGATTTAGCAATCAGTCATATACAAAAAAGTCTTATAACAAACTTGCCCAAATAGATACCATCACCCCTTTGAGAATTTAACCACTCAAGTTTAAAACAAACTTGCCCAAATAGATACCATCACCGCCTTGAGAATTTAACTACTCATGAAACTTGTCGATATATAAACCAAAAAGTAAGAAAATTTATACTACTCCTTCCTACTCTTAAATTTTAGCATCATTGTAAAAATATATAAACAATATATCATATAAATCGAAACTCCAAAAGCCCATGAATTAATTTATTGATAAGCATTGCGAATAATCAACATTCAAACATTCAAAGCTCAATTATAAAAGCTTTCTTAATATTTAATTTTGAAAGCATTCAGACTTCATATATCAGAGAAAATATAAATCCCAATACTGGGTCATAATACTGACGAAAGTTGGGCTGACAGTCATCCTGACTTCGGAGACACAAAGAGCGGGACCTTTTAAAGAAGCAAAGGATTTTGGACCCATTTTGAGTAAAGCTTTGCCACACTTTCCTATTAAAATTGGTTAGATTTTTTTTAGAATTTTGATTCATAAATTTTACATAATTTAATTATCCAAAAAATTTCAGAAACCTAAATTTATTTATATATTTTAAGATTGGACAACTGTAACTTAATTTTTTAAAATTCCAACTTAATTTAACCAAAAATCTGGCCAAAACCAACCTTTTCTAAATGGGTATTTTTTAGTATTTTGAATGTATTTCATGGTAATGAAAAGTTTTTAACTTCAAAAATGATATCTAAATCATAAATTTGATGTGTAAGTATTTAGATTTATTTGTCATAAATTCTAATAAGTAATTTAGATAAAGATTAACTTAGATACTCTATTTGGTTGCAATACTTATTTATGGTTAATTTGTTGGAATCACCATTATTTTGCACATTAAATAGAAATAATACAATTAACATATATTTCTTTAAAAAAAATAAAAAATAAATCTATGTGAAATTCTTCTTCTAAATATAACTACTTGCAATTCTACCTCACATTCACTATCTACATAAAACTTAAAAGCACAAGCACTAAAAAGAAATAACCACCCTCAAATTTCCACTTAATAAAGCGAATAAATTTAAAATTCCAGACATGCCTGAGATCACTAATATCGCTGCAACAAGTCAACATATGGCTTGGAATAACTCACTCAGAAAAGTTATTTACAGATAGACAGAGAGAACACAGAGCTCGTGGGGTTGATATAACAATAATCAGATTGACCAAGAGCTTGTGATCTACAACACACAGTGATCGAAGAACTGAGATTTGATTGAATAATCTCAATCAGATTCTTTTTATTTGAGATAAGATAGACTGGTATTGGTTTTATAGGAAGATCATTATCATTGTAAGGTAATAATAAAAAAATAAAAATCAGTAATTCAAATTTGTTAAATGTGTTACTTACATTTTTATAATAAGTATTAGCAGTTTTATTTTGTTGGCTTAGCTTTGGTTTTGGAGTAGCCAAAAACACTATTTGAACTTAGTTTATCAATTTTGGAAGTATGTAACTTTATTGTTTATTTTAATCATAGTTATAGAAAAAAGCCTTATTATTTTCTTTAATAATCTCAAAAAAATATTAAAACATAAAAACTTGTTTCTATGTTTCACCAATAACACAATAGTTTGTATATTATGATTTCTTCAAAGCTGATGATCATGTTTAATTTTTATTTTTTATAAAATCACATCATTTTTAAAATTTGACAATCATGGTATAAATTTTTATTTTTATTATTCCATGTTTATATCTTTTATATATAGATTCAGATTTATCAATGTTATGTTTATATATTAAAGTTTTAACTTTTAATTTTTTTATGTTAATATTTTTCATTTCTAAATTAATAAATTCTTAATATTATAAATGGATACAATAATGTTTTTTGTTTTTATTTTTTTATATAAATAAAAAATTTAATATTTAAAACAATAAATAAAATAATTAACTATTTTTTAATATGAAGTTAAATTATAATTATAATTATATATATATATATATATATATATATACAATGTATATAATATTATCGAAGATAGTTTTAGTGTTAATGATTAAGAATATTGATTTTTTTAAAATAGTATTTAAATTAAATTTATTTTTGGTTTTGGAATAAAACCCAAGGTGTTAGGGTTGGACCATAACATGCCCTCCCTCATAAAAATAACCTTCTCCTCAAGGCTAAAGCTGTTGAAACTGTTGAAGAACAGTGGCTAGTTCCCAAGTCGCATCTTCTGGAGAGATGTCTTTCCACTTGATGAGAACTTCCTTGATCGTACGGTCGCACAAGTGCCTTTCTCGCGTGTCAAAAACTTGTTCCAGTTGGAGCTAGAGTGAACCTTCTTCATCTAATTTCAGTAGACTGGTTTGAATTCTGCAATGGTTACCAACCACTTTCTTGAGGCATGAGACATGGAAGTTGGGATGGATTTTTGCAGTGGGTGGCAAGGCTAGCTTGTAGGCTACTTCTCCGATGCGCTAAAGTATTTGATACGGTCCGTAGAATTTTGGAGATAATTTCTGACAACCCTTTTCTTTGAGTGATGTTTGCTTATATGGTTGCAACCTCAAGAATACCTAATCCCCTTCTCGAAATTTGTGCTCTAAATGATGTTGGTCTGCTTTTTGCTTCATGTGATTTTGAGCTTAATGGAGATTCTCTTTGAGGTGGGCCAGCATGGTTGCGCGGTTCTGTAGGAGTTGATCGACTGCTTATATCTTTGAGCATCCCTGGATATAAGAAGTAGGTGGAGGAGGGAGTTGACCATAAACTGCTTCATATGGAGCCATTTTGGTGGTGGCATGATAGTTAGTATTATACCACCATTCAACTAGAGGTAACCACTATACCCATAGATGTTGCTTTTCTGAAGTGAAACACCTGAGGTAGGTCTCCAGACATTTGTTGACTGCTTTAGTTTGACCATCAGTTTGGGGATGATAGAAAGCAATGAGTTGTAGTTGGGTACCTTGTAGCCTAAAGAGTTCTTGCCAAAAGTTACTAGTGAAGATCTGGTCACGATCAAACACAATGGAAGTGGGCATGCCACACAATTTGAAGATCTGATCCATGAAAGATTGATCCATCAAAGCTGGTGTAAAAGGGTGGGGTAGTGCGCAAAAATGAGCATACTTAGAAAGTCTGTCCACAACCACCATGATGACTGACTTGTTGCCTGACTTCGGAAGACCCATAATGAAATCCATAGAATCCTCCATCCAGATTGAGGCTGGGATGGGAAATGGCTGTAATGTGCCTAGGGATTTGACTATTTCTCCTTTGTGGCGTTGACACACATCACACTTAGCTACAAAAGTAAGAATGTCATTTTTCATGCCTGTCCAAAAGAATGAACATCGAGTGCGAGCATAAGTCTTTTGAAAGCCGAAATGGCCTGTAGTGGCAGATGAGCTCAACTCCGCCAAAATGCGACTTTTGAGGTTAGATGTTGGTGATATCACTACTTTGTCCTTGTAGCGAAGAATCTCATCCTACCAAGAGTAGCCCACTGCGGAATTTGGATCCGCCTGCAATTTATTAATGAGTTGGGAGAGCAAAGGATGTGAAAACCATTCCTTCCGAGCCTCTTCAATCCACTCTGGAATGGGAAGAGAGATTGCTAGCAGGGTGCTTTCCTCCTCAAATTGGTGTGATAAAGCATCCGCTACAACATTTTCACGCCCTTTCTTGTAAATTATCTCAGAATCATATCCCAACAGTTTGGCTAGCCATTTATTTTGTTGTTGCGAGGATAGGCATTGCTCCAAAAAATATTTAAGGCTTTGATGGTCTCTGCGGATTTGGAAACACCGCCCCAATGCGTATGGTCGCCATGTATCCACTGCATGTAAGATGGCCATCATCTACTTCTCATAGGTAGATTGTCCCAGATTTTTCCCACTTAGTTGTTGGCTAGTGAAGGCCAAGGGTCGACCTTCCTGTATTAAGAGAGCCCCAATACCCGTACCTGAAGCATCACATTCAATGACAAAAGATTTGGTGAAGTCAGGTAGTGCCAATATGGGAGTGGAACACATGGCATGTTTGAGAGCTATAAATGCCTGTTTCGCTTCATCATTCCAGAGGAATGAATTTTTCTTGAGAAGGTGAGTGAGGGGTCTAGCAATGTGACCATAATTGTGGACAAATTTACGATAGTAGCTGGTGAGACCCAAAAATCATCTCAAGCTCTTCAAGGTCTTTGGTTGAGACCAATCTTGCATTGCTTGGATTTTTTTGGGGTCCACCCTGACACCTTCACGCCCCACAATGTGGCCCAAATACTCAACTTCTTCCATGCCAAAATAGCACTTGGACATCTTGACAAATAATTTCTTCTTCTGGAGTAGTTGCAAGCGCAGATCTACATGCTAAAGATGTTTTTCCCATGTGAGGCTGTAGATGAGGATGTCGTCAAAGAAAACAAGGACAAATTTTCTGAGATATGGTTTGAGCAGGTGATTCATGAGGCTTTGAAAAGTGGATGGGGCATTACAGAGACCAAATGGCATGACCAAGAATTCATAATGGCTTTCATGAGTTCGGAAAGCAGCCTTTGGAATGTCTACTTCTTTCATGCGAATTTGGTGATAGCCGAAGCGAAGGTCGATGTTAGTAAAGAATTGAGCCCCATTTAGTTCATCCAACAAATCATCAACAATTGAGATGGGAAATTTATCTTTGACTGTCAACTTGTTGAGGGCCCTAAAGTCTGGACACATATGCCATTCCCCATCTTTCTTGAGCACCATGACCACAGGTGATGAACAAAGACTAATTCTAGGATGAATGACACCTGCTTCTAGGAGTTCCTTGATGATTTTTTCAATTTCATTCTTTTTGGAGAAAGGATATCTATATGGGCGCACATTTGGTGGTTGTGCCCCTGGGACCAAAGTAATGCTATGATCATGTTCCCCTCTTGAGGGTGGAAGCTCATGAGGCTTGTCAAAGACCGGCAGATGGTTGTTTAAGACCTGTTGCATCTCAGGATGAATATGAAGAGAAGTGGGTTCGAAGGCCTGGATGGCATTAAATTGGGCTATAACTCCATGGTGGCCCTTTTTTAACAATTTTTCCATCCTATGCGAGTTGATGATAGAGGGAGCACCTGCCTGGAGTCTGCAGAGGGTATGTGTGTGGTTATTCTTCTTAAAGCTCATATATAACTCCTGGAAATCCATTGTGATTGGGCCGAGTGTGCAGAGCCATTCAGCACCCAAGACAATGTCACACCCACCCATGTTGACAGAAAACATGTGGGTCTTTATGTGATAATCCCCCATTTGAGTTTGACATTTTCACAGTGGCCTTCACATTTCATTGTCCCCCCATCAGCAATCTGGACCTGGAAATTAGAGACTGCTCTCACAAAACATTGCACTACTTCAGCGACTCTTTGATGGATAAAGTTATGCGTACTGCCACTGTCAATCAAGACTACTGCAGGGAAATGCTTAATAAAACCTCTGATTTGGAGAGTTTGAGGAGAAGAAATCCCTGCCAAAGCATGAAGTGAGATAACTAGTTCTTCAGGTGTAGCTAGGAGCTCATTATTCGGTTGGTTTTCCTCATCTTCCTACTCTGGTCCCTCAAATGGTGGGGCTTCCTTAGATGAACTGTGATTAGTAGCATCAATTTGAAAGAATTTGGGTTCCTTGCATTTATGCCCTGGGGAGTATTTCTCATCACAGTAGTAACACAATCCTTGCTTTCTTCTTTTTTCCATTTCCACTGGTGACACCTTTTGAACCTTAAGTGTTTGGGTAGTGCTCGGAGCTTGGGTGGGGCGACCCTTGGCTATGAAATTTGGATGAGTCAACTAGGCTGCTAACACGCGTTCTACTTCACGAGCTATCGTGCAAGCTGCCCGCCATGAGATTGGGTGTTGCAGTCGGACGTGGGCTTGTATGGCGTCTTTGAAGCCACTGACAAAACATTCCAAGTAGAATTCATCTCCCTAGACCTGCTGTGTGGAAGGCTAATGCTTCAAAGGATTTAATATATTCTTGCACTGTGCCTGTCTGTCAAAGCTTAGTAAGACGACCCAAAAAGTTAGATTCATGGTCAAAGAGATCAGAAAGGGCTTTTGAGAATATCGACCAAGTCACTGGCCTTCCATAGCAGCGTTGATGCCACTGCCACCATTGCCATATTTCTTGGTCCAAGCACAGGCTTCCCAAACTTGGCTTAGTCACATCATCTCTGATGTGATTCAATGTGAAATATTGCTCCATTTGTGCTAGCCATGTGGTCGGATGAGAGCCATCAAATTTATACATGTCCAGCTTGGGTGGTCGAGGCTGGGACTGTTGGTGGTTTCCATAGAACTGAAGAGAATGTCTAGACTCGCCCTCAAGGTTTTCATTAAAATCATATGCCTTCGATTGCTCCCCTGACTTGCCCTTTGTGATTGTGTCCTGTAAGGTCTGGATTTGCTTTGTTAATGGCTCCAATTTTTGTTCAAGGTGTCTATCTTCCCATTGGCCATAGCTTGAGCTCTAGTTTGTACCATGCATAGATTCGGTGCACTTGTCATTACTGAAAAAAATATTTGGGACCACCTGAAATTTTGACGCTAACAAGTGAATGGTACCACCTTTCTCAGCCCATCGACCTGATTCTTATGGGCTAAGTCTCCTATAAGTGTCCCGGGAGTGTCTCAGACTCCTTTTTTTTTATTTTTTTTACTCCGAAAAGAGTTTTAATCCTCACTTAGGAATACTATAGTAGCCGATTCCTAGAAAAGTTAATTCTACCCAATGTCCTACGAGAATAACACCTAGGTATAGGAGCCACACAAATAGTCAGATATGTAGGCAAAACCCTCAACTATAGAGTATGAGTAGAAATGTGGCAGTGATCCAACCCCTGTTGCTAGATCTGAATGGCGGATCTGATTGTTGCGACTACTACAGAACCCAAACTGTGAGATTTGTATGGTAGATCTGGCAGATCTAATAGAGCTGAATGGCAGAACTGGTTGTTGTGGCTGTGACCAAACCCAACCTGCTAGATATAATCTGGCAAAGATGATGCATGATTGAGAGAGAGACAAGGGAACTATGGTCTCAAGGAGTGTCAGGTGCTACAGATTGCAATATACATAAGGGTCCGACAGTAGTACTTGGCCCAATCTTTCAGGGTAGTAACCAAGGAGGATCAACTGTACCCTTAGCCGTACAACCCGACTACCATATTGTACACCCAAGTAATCTCCCCGAGTGATGTTCTCGGTGTACTATAGCAGCAAGACGGCTGACAGTTTCTATGGCGAGGTTTCAAGAGATCCTAGGGGGCTTTCGATATACCCAGAGGGTGCTTGGAAGAAAATCCATGGGCGGTTCTATCTAATGCACTACTACTCGAAGGGGTACCCACAGGGGTTACAAGGGAGTCCAACAAGCGTGACCACCTCTTGTATTTCCTGCGTGCATGCCTCCCCAAATCCACAGGTTTATGCGCTCAATGACAGATCTCGTGGTTTAAAGACACTGGAACACATCTCTAGCAAAAAAAAATCTACTAAAAATGAAGATCCCACTTGCCCTGGAAGGTGCTCTGATACCACTTGTTATAGCTCTAATACCACTTGTTATGCTCTTGACCTGCAAGAAGATATCAGAATACCAAATATGTGAAGAAATATACCCAAAACACAGAACAATAAGAAATAACAGCATGTATTTTATTATTAAGAAAGGAAAGCAATGTTCACTTTCCTCTTCGACGGGAAAACCTCCAATAGAGCTGGGCTCAATTACAAAATAAGACACGATACTCCTCGAGGGGAGTCTCTATCCTTTGTATAGGATTCATACATGCATACCATGGTCAGTACCATGGTTCTTATTAATACCATCTATCTAATACCATAGTCCATTTGCAACTAACTGTGGTCCCTTCTTTAAATGTGGGTCAACCACTTACAATTATTAATATGGGATTTATTGAATCTTTGACTAACTATAACTATGACTCGACCCTATTACATAAATAAGGGGGTTAGGGTTAGACCCTAACAGAATAAGACTTGGCATATTGATCAGTGATTGAGCTAGTATTGATGTATATGTTGTGATTCAGTATTCAGTGTCTGATCCAGTGATTCAACTTCACAAAAATCTCAATAGTCAGTGTCTTGAGATTTGTATGAAAGTAGTCTTCAAGTGAAGCAAGTACATACAGGAGTATGATTCAAAACAATAGTGTATACCTTCTAACATATGATTGATCAGGGTTTGCAGTGATAAGATCTAATTTTTGTGATGAACAATATATGGTATGTTATACCTGTGAATGGTTGTGCAATAATATGATCTGATATGAATTGGTTTGATCTAGTTGCATTGGTTGATTATTATTCAGTGATTGATTTGATGATTCTGTTAGTTCAATGATTGGGTGAGTTGATATAGTGATTGGTTTCAGAATTGTTATATGATATTGAGCTTAAATGATTGAAGTGGGTCAAGTCTAAAAATATGATGAAAAGTGGCATACAGGTTTGATGTTTTGAGTCAGGTGGATCCAGTATGAAATATTATGAAATGTGGTCCACATAGGTGCTGAGGGTTGGAGCCTTCAGTGAGGAAGTTGAAACTTCCTTCTAGTAGTAGCTGTAGAATTTGTACAGGGGGTAGGAGCTCCCTTCCAGTAGGAGCCAATAAACGAGATCAGGGGGTTGGAGCTCCCTTCTAGTGGATGTTGGAGAACGAGAGAAGGTTGTAGCCTTCTGCGAGTGGGTGCCTACGTGCTGGTATGAGTCTGCTCCAATACAAGATTGTAAGATTTTTTCCTTTATAATAAAAAATGAAGACATAGATGACGACAACGGTGGTTTTCTCCCACATAAATTTTACACCTAAAAATCTTGGTGTCCTCATGTGTTGTTGTGTTGCTTATGTGTGATGATTTAATATGTTCTTACTGCTCATGGTTGTTGTTTAATTAAAGGCTAATGAAGTAATGATACACTGGTTAAAGTGAAACAAATGATGAAATGAATGAAAAATTAGTTAACTAGATATACACTATTTGTATTCATTATAGTCGTGTACATATGTTGGTTTACTGAATGACACTAGCATATAGAAATCTAAATAAGAAATGAAAAGTTGAAGTTTGTTTAAAATATTGATTCACCCACTCACTCTCAGTATTTTTCCCACTAATTGGTATCAAAGTCGGTCACTTAATTTGAAGCTTAACCGCTTGGAGTGGATCAAGGATGATGGGAAAGAATAAGATAGCTCAAAGGAGGGAGCCAGAAAACTGTGGTAGTGATAGTGATATATTAGATGCAGTGACAGTCATAGACATTGTTATCACTTAGAACTTTCTCTAGAAGTTATTAGAAGAAAGAAAATGACCGAGGTAACCACAAACCAACTTTTGGGCATAGGCTCTAGCCAACTTATACTCAGAGAGGGTTCTCTTTGTATGATTTAGCTTTGTTTGCTGGGATTTTAGGCTAGTTCTGAATGTTCAGGTGGTTTTTGATTTGTATTGAAGATTGGGTGGTGGGTTCCTTGGAACAAATGGATAGAATGATGTCTCTAGACCATTGGGCTATGGAGTCAATAGAAGGGCAACAAAAATAGATCAACTCACTAAAGGGAATGTTCAAAGGGCAAGCTAGCAGAGTGAAGTGCAGGTCTTTGGGGCAGGGGGGTGAAATGGTTTTAACTAGGGTGAGAGAGCAGTTAAAAATTCTCAGACCAGGATTTAAACGAGGAATAGAGGGTAATCGGAAACAAAGGGCAATTAAGAATCCTTTGCTATAGATTATAAAGAAACAACCTAAACTAAGGAGCAATTAAGAATTCCTTAACTTAGATATCAGTAGAAAACATTTATATGCCTAACTGTTAAAACAGAGTGTAATTAAACAAATTCTGAGATAATATTCTAGTTATAGCATTCAAATTCAGAAATACATTAAATATTGTGGAAAAACTTTAAGAAAGATAACAACAACATGAGAAAATACTTGTCTGCACTTCGCTCAACACATGAATCCTGTGAAATATCTTGTCTTTATTCATCAATCTAGCTTGCTGGCTCAGTCAATGATCTAATAACTTTACAGTCTTTTGATCAAGTAGTCTATAGAAATGTCTAAGAATCCACACTACATACTTCAAATTGTGAAGTATTTATACAAAAGTTTTATTACAAAATATCTCAAACTAACTTGAGATTTAATCTAGGAAATGAAAATATCTTCTTGCAAGAAGATAGAGACAGCTATTGAACTGCTTTCATGTTGTCCCATTTATTTTGGTACTGCTGGCTTTTATGGTTTGATTTCTAGCCCTTTATGCTCTTTGCTATTTGAACTTTCACGCTGGAGGCAATAGTCACTTTTAGGCTTTCATCTGATACTCTTTAACACTGATACTCTTTCACTTTGATGACCTGTCAATATCCTTTACTGTGTTTTTACTTGTACTGTACATTTTAACCTTTTACTGTGTATTTCAAAAATAAATTATTTAGTTTTTTATGTGTATTAACATATGGTAATGGATATTGATCAACTTTCTATATGTTTGATCTGTTTGTCGTCTAACTACATACTCTGTTTGGTTCCTCTGTTTTGACAGTCAATGTCTCCGTGTGAACAATTTCTTCTATGTTCTATGTATAATTGTCTTCTTCTTCTTAATATAGGTTCTTAAATGGATTTCCTTTCAAGTCTTGGAGTAAACAAGTTTTGTGACTAGTATCAAAATTGTTTATCCAAGCTCTGGTCTTCTGCAAAATACAACAATTTGTCAATAAAACACAGGTTGGAAGGAAAGGCAATTGATGGCTTTATCGCACAGGGATGTGTGGGGAAGAGGTCATGGAAATGTTTTGAAAGTAGTCGAAGGTCGAATTGTGTTGCAGAGGTTCAGGGTGGCGCCGGAAGGGTTTGATAGGTTTTATTGTGAAACACGACAAAAGGAATGAAAACGAGGGTTTTTAGGGTTTAACGGGCAACTTTTTAAATTTGGCGTGGAAATTCATATTATGAATAGTAGGTGGTTTATCGAGTTGAGTGGGAGGCGGTTTCCCAGGCCGTCGCACCACTTATGAGGGTCAGGTGGTATTTGGGAGGGGTCACCCGATCTACTCTGGCGACTGACATGTTGCCTTTGGGGTTCATGGGAAAACCACTTTATTGGGTGGGTAACGATTGACCATCGGGCGCGGCCGATATGGCTTTGGACCGTCGAATGAGGGGGATGGTGATCTGATGGTAGTCACAGGAGGGAGGTGCGCGGGTGATAAACGTTCGGGCTTTGGGGGGGTCCAGAGCTTCAATCCTTGGTGGATTGGGATTTATTAATAGGTTAATGGCAGGTTAAAACAATCGGGCAAGGCTTAATGATGGGGTTTAATTCTTTAGGTAAAGGTCAGGCATTGGGTGAGCCCGATATGGTTGTGCATCGTCGGATTTGGGCGTAGATGATCGGACGATAGTCGGGTGGTGAAATAGCATGGATGGGATGGGGAGAAAGTTTAGGGGGCCCGAGGCTTTAATCACAAGTGATTTGTGATTAATTCAAGGTTAATGAGGGGATTAGTTTGTTTTTTCGAGAGAAGGGGTAGATAGTATAGTTTATATTAAAACTAAGGGTTGGGGTATTTATTTAGGGGATTTAATTAATATAAGGGAAAAGGTATTATGGGAATTATATAACAAAATTAAAAATAAATATGAAATGTGATGGGTGGAGCGGGTATATCCTTAAGTATAAATGTCAAATGTAATATTTGCGCACTTTATTTACATAAACTCAATACTTAGGATAAGATGTTTTTGTGGGTTTTTGAGTGAAATAGAATTTACATGGGTGTTTTCACTTTTCCTAGGAAAATGAAGTTTATCCTTAGGAAAAGGGGCTATATTAGGGAAATGAAGGGGTAATGAATTTTATGAAGGGGATTCTAGCACTTGATGTCCATAAGTCATTAAGCCGAGGGTCCGGTCCCACCAAAAGTCAGAGAAATACTCTGAGCCTTTTTGACTTGAAGGATTAAAAGTGCTAGAACATGCTTGTGGATAGGAAATTAGTAAGTAAAGGGGAAACGTGAATGAGGGGGAGTTAATCACATTAATTTGCAAACCTTTGCTTTTTCTTCCATAGTTGATCATACATATTGAAATATGTGTCTAAGCCTGATGCATGTGTTTTGATCCAATCAACTTAGAACTTCACCAACCTTTCTTCTTCTTACCCTAACATGTTTTCTTCATTTATGTGGCCGCATTTAGGTTAGCAAACCCTTATCATCTTTTCTTTTATAAAACACACTATCTATTTCTAACCTTATATCATCCAAGGGCTTACATTAAGCTTATGAGCTTCTTTTATTTCTCTACCTATCTATTGATCTGCCAAGATTAAACTATTTGGTCAGATTTTATTCTCTAACTATAAATATAAAATTCAAAACATGAAATAACCAAGATTAAACAGTTTGATTACCATGGATTGTGGCATGAATAACAAGCTGCACACAATCATTATTATGCATAAAAGTAAATAGTAGTGGCATTTATACTTGCACACTTTCATGGTCTCTTTTCATTTTTGGGGTTCATATATTTTCATTTTTTGACCTTCTCTTATTCTTTTTGTCCTTTGATTTTTCTTTTAGGACATACCCTCTTTATAATTTTTAATTTTTTAATATGGAAAACATTTGTAGAAAGCAAAGGTATGTACAATATTACAAGGCTTAACCTTAGTCATTCAAAATTATGACTCCTATTGGTATAGGAACCTAACAGTGGCTCCACATGGGGATGGCATTTCCTTGTGAAATGTCAAGAACTCTAAAGATCAGTAGCCTTTGAATTGTTGCTGATGTTGCCTTGCAAAGTGTCCTTCTGTGAATCTGCATTATTAATACTTATGACAGTGAATCTTTTAAAGCTTAGGGCCTTCTCTTCGGGCTTCAACTTCAAAGATCACCATCCAATCCAAGCTAGACTTTTGAAAATAAAATATGTACAAACGGGAAATGAAAATTAGTAACTTGGTTCAAAGTAATGTTTTAGCATTTGACCATTCATTGGCCCACCTTCTGCATCTGTGACAGCAATTTCTCTCAAGAAGAAGGCATTATTTCCTTTGTAAGCATAAATGACATAGGGACCTTTCCATAGGAAATCAAATTTCCCATGCTTTCCTTTGTCTTCCCTCCTTGAATCCCACTTGAGCACTTTTTCACCAATGTATAAATCTTCAACCTTGATTCTCTTATCAAAAATCTTTTTAATCTTTTCCTACACAACTTGAGACCTGATATAGACCTCTTCTTTGGTTTGTTGTAGATGAATAGTTTGGTTGATTCTTCTTTGGATACTATTTGGTTCAACTTGCAATTCTTGAAGTGTCTTCATTACTGGTACTCCCAAAGACGATGGAAAGACAACTTCCATCCCATAAACTAGTTGATAGGGAGAAGTACCAATTGATTTCTTAGTAGTCAATATGTCTGCCGATAAGACATTGACTAGCTTTTTATTCCAAGTTTTCTTATTTTCCTCTAGTAACTTCTTGATGATGTTTACTAGGCTTTTGTTTGAGGATTCTTCCAGTCCATTACCTTGAGGGTAATATGTTGTGGAATGGCCAAGGGTGATATGGTATTTATTGTAGAAATCTATCATTCTTTTGGATTTAAAGGCTGCTGCATTATTACTAATGAGCTTATTTGGACATCCAAATCTTGATAGAATATTGGTTTCAAGGAAGGTAATGATAACAGTATCTATGGCTTGCCTCGAAGGTATGGCCGCTATCCATTTTGTGAAGTAGTCTGTGGTTGTGAGGATCCATTTGTGCTGGGTAGAGGAGGGTGGGTGAATTTCACCAATGAAGTCTAAACTCCATTGTTGAAAAGGTATTTCAGCAGAGATTGGCTTGAGGGGTAAAGGTAAGAGCTTTTTCTTCGCCTAAAAAAATTGGCATTTGTGACAGGAGGTCATGTATTTTTTGACATCAGCAAACAAGGTAGGCCAGTAGAAACCAGCACTAAGGATTTTATCTGCAGTGGTCTTCCAGTAAAGGTATCCTCCACAGTCACTTGCATGAAATTCTTCCAAAACTTTGTCAAATTCTTCTTTTAATAAGAAATTGAGAAGAATACCTTCATGATCTCTCCAAATCAAAGCATTGTTTAATATACAACATTTTAAGGATTTCATCTTCAAAAACCTACTTTTAGTCCTAGATAATTCAGGAGGAGCTTGTAAATTCAGTAAAACGTAAATAATATCAACATACCAAGGTGATTCAAGAAAGGCCTAGCTGATTAGTGGAGTCACCATCTCCTCTTCATTATCTATTGCTGCAATAAAGTTTATATCCAAGGCCTCACAATTTGATTCAGCCATGAGCTTTGCTAAACCTTGGCCCTTGATTAATTTAATTGGTTTGATTTCTATATCATACTCTAAAATAGTAGCAATCCACTTTCCCCTCTTTCCATCAGGACCATCCTGAGTTAGGATGTCTTTAACTACTGAATTGGGAACGTAGGCTACTATATGAGAATATAAGATGTATACCCTAAAATCCTTAATGGCTTTGACTAAAGCCAAGGCCTATTTTTCCATTATGTTATATTTCAAGGGGGCATCTCTTAGGGATTTGCTGAAGAAAGAAATGGGTTATTCATAGCCCTGGTCATTTTTCTGCAGTAGAACTACAACAACTGTATGCTCAGAAGCAAAGGAAAGCAAGATGAAATCTCTGTCAAATTTAGGATTGATTAATACAGGTGTTTTAGTTAAGGCTAGTTTGATGTCTTCAAAGGATTTTTTAGCCTCAATAGTCCTTTTTCAGCATGCTTTTTAGTGATCTAATTAACTCTGCTAGATTAGATATAAATCTTGTAAGAATATTTTTTTTTCTAAGAAAGCTTGTAACTCTCTAATGTTCCTAGGGTGTCTTATTTACAAGATGGCTTCTATTCTGGCAGGGTCTATTCTTATACCATCTTTTGAAATTATGTGACCTAAAAACTTTCCTTCTTCTAACCCAAACAAGGACTTTTTGGGATTCAAGGAGATTCCAAACTTCTTGAATTTAATAAAAACTTGCCTTAGATGATCCAAATGTTGATTATCGGATTTTGAAAATACAGTAATATCATCTAGATATATCACAAGGAAATCATGAATTTCTTTTGCAAAGGCTATATCCATAGCCCTTTGGAAAGTGCCTCCTGCATTCATTAGCCCAAAAGGCATTTTCACATACATAAATGTGCCCCAAGGAGTAGTAAAGGTAGTTTTCGGTTGATCATCTGGATGAACCAAGATTTGATTGTAACCAGAAAACCCATCTAACAATGAGATTCTGGTTCAGCCAACTACTCTGTAAAATGTGGTCCATTTTGGGGAGAGGGTAATTGTCTTTTAGTGACATTTTGTTGAGGTTTCTGAGATCGACACAGAGTCTGATCTCACTAGTTTTCTTTCTAGTTGGCACCAAGTTTGAGACCCAATCAAAAAATCTGATTGGTGAAATTATTTTGGCATCATACATCCTCTGAATTTCTTTTTCAATTGCAGGTAATAAGGTAGGATTAATCCTTCTAAGTTTTTGTTTGAAATGTTTTTGATTTTCTTTTATAGGAATTATGTGTTGGATGATGTTGGTGTCATAGGATTTAAGGTCCTCATAACTCCAAGCAAAGACATCCTGAAATTCTTTCAACAACTCAATGTATTTCACTTTTTCAGTTGGAGGTAATGATTTTGAAAGTTTGATCAATTTAGGATTTTCATCGGTGCCTATATTACATTCCTCTATATCATACCTTAAAGGTTCCATTTTAGGTTTCCTAGGAACATCATTTGAATCAAATAAATCTTCCAAAGGGGTTAATCCCTTTAGTAAGAAGTTATCTTTGAGATTAACTACTTCAGTTTATTCACTGATTATTTCATCAATTTTCAATTGCTCTAAGTTATCTACATCTGATTTTGTAAATTTAGTTGGGTTGAATCTATATAGTTCATCACCTTCTATCTCATTTATTTCTATCTTATCCTTAGTGTCAAGATCTATTGATGTATGATATGTATCTATATTTTTATTTACAAACTCTTCTGTTGAAAGTAAAAGGTTATTTATTTGTTTATCATTAGAAAATATTTGCTAGTTATTCAAATTATCTGGAATTGCAGGTCTATGCCTAACTTCAGCAGTGTAGTTATGGTTAGGTTGAAAGGGTAATTTGCAGGTGTTGGCAAACATTGCTAAACTATGGGCTTGCATGTTATGTTTTCTAGGGATTACTGCAAGCTTTGTTTCTAGGAAAGTGTTAAGTATTTCTACGATAGTTTCCCTATAACAACTTAATCTAGGGTCCTTTGTCATATATACAACATCAATATGTTTTATAATTAGTTCAGAGTCTCCCATGATAGAAACTCTTTTAGCTCCTAGATTCCTAACTAACTTAAGACCTAAAATTAATGCTTCATATTCAGCTATATTATTAGTACATTTAAAATTCAATCTATATGCATGGCCTTCTGAGTAATTATTTTCCAAATTATATATCCACACTCCTGCTCCTGCTCCTAACCTATTGACTGATCCATCAAATTCTAAATGCCATAATATCTCATGATCATAATTTACACTATCTAGTGCAACAAACTTTTCATCATTTACAGCAATTTGACCATCTTGTTCATTGAATAGTTTTGTAGTCTGGTTAGTTTCATTTTGTGTAGAAACTGCAATTTCTTTTGGTTCTGTATTAGTATTGTCTAAAATTTTTTCTTGTGTTTGATCAGCATTATACAAGATAAAAGAATTGATATCTGAGTGTATGGAGTAGATGGGAAATTTTTGAGGTCGATCTTGGCTACTTACCATATATTTCATTAAGGTTTCTCGGTATAGTTTCTTAGGTTGTCCAAAAACAAAGATTGTTGCATATGACATATATAGTTGTAAGGATCCCTGAAGTTTGGCTCCTCATGATCTGGATAACAACATGCCATACTTTGGTGAGATGTCAGCAACTACAATATCCATAAGGATGATTTTGGCAGGATATTGGACTAAACTGACAGATAGGTCTTTAATCAATCCTAGACACTTTACCTGACTAGAGTCAAATGAGAATAAGTCTTTGTAAGGCCTTGTAATGTCTAGGTTTAATTTCTCCATTACTGATTTGGGCATTAAGTTGTGGGAGGCCCTAGAATCCAACATTGCATTGTGTAGAATTTTGTCATGGATACTAAGGCTAATGTAAAAAGGTGGAACTCCTCCTTCTAATGGTTTGCCATTAACATCTGGACCAAATATGAGTTCTAGTTGGTCATCAAACAAGTTAACTGAATCCTCATTTTTAGCAATGTTTAAGGTCTTGTTTATCTGTGATTTATAAGTTTCATTATTGATTAGTTTTGTTAAAGGAACTAAAATCTTTAGCTTTTCTATCTCTGTTCCCAAATTGAATGGCAAAGAGACTTTTTCTGTTTGAAGGTTATGAGTTTTTGCAACAGGTATTTGAGTAGGCTTGTCTTGTTTCCCTTCATTAGGGATCTCCTTATGTGGATTTTCAAATCTGATGTCTTGAGCTTTGTCCACTGATTCCTTAGCTGGAATTGAACTGGATGGTTGATCAGCAGAAGGTTGATCAGAGGTTATGTCTACAATTGTGGGGCTAAAAGGTTTTGGGTTCTGCTTAGGGGGAATTTGGAGGATTTTGGAAACAGGGGCTTCTTTTATTTTCTTGGGTTAATTTTGTACTGTTTTCTTAGTTTGGTCAGGGACATAAGCATTCTTTTTGCTTCTTAGATTATACTATTTATGCACTTCAAAAATGGCAGAGTCATATCCTTGTTTGTAATCAAATCATTCCCCAGACTGTACCTATAATTGCTATAGTGTATATAGTTCCTACTCATCTTGGGTTAGAAAAACAGTGTCCTCATCATTTATTCCCACTAGGTTAATTTGTGTATCTTGTTCTAGATCTTCAGGATGGGATGTCTCTACAAAATTTTCTTGAAAAGGAGGCCTAATGTTATGATCTGGTCTATTTTTCTGAATGTTTTGGTTGTTTCTGAAATTTGGGTTTCTAACTGGAGGTGCTTGTTGGTTATCCCATTGGGGTTTCCTTTCCATGTTCCCTATTCTCTCAATTATTCTTTCCATACTTTTGGCTAAATTATCTATTTTAATGTCAGATGGTGAAGTTTCATCCTTTGCAGTTCCTCTCCTTTCATTTCTAACTCTAGCCCTTTTAGCTAACAAATTAGCTTCTACACTAACTGCTACAATTTTCATTTCTTCTTATGTTGGGGGGTTTCTTTCCCTAAGTTGGTATGCCATATATGTGTTAAAACCATCAAGGAACTTTATTAATGCTAATTTAGGTGGGTGTCTAAGGTTAACTAGGATTGCATTATATATGTTATTGAATCTAGTGCAGTAACCTTGAATAGTTTCATTAGGTCCTCTTCTAATATTCTCATATTCTAAAAGGATTTGTAAGGGATTCTTTTTCTTTTCCCACCTATCAATAAACAACCTTTGGAAATTGTCTAGGTCTACAATGTGGTTGGCAAGAAAGGCTTTAAACCACTTCTTAACATCACCAGTCAAAGTTTGGGCAAAGAGTCTCATCTGGACATCTACTTCATCTATTTCATGTAGTTCAAAAAAGTCAGACATCTTGTTTACATGCTGTTGGGCAGTGTAATGATCAGTAGCATCAAACAGGAGAATCTTACTCTGATAATCTATGGGCATAGCATGAAGTTAGGCAGGTAAAACAAGAGGAGCATATCTGTTTGCCATTGTTGTAAGTTGGGAGGGCTAATATGTGGGGTTGAGGTCCTTGGAGATGATGAGCGGTGGATGAAGAACTAGGAGTAGTAGGTGCTGAATGAGTAATGATAGGTTGGTGAGGGAGTGAAGGTATAAATGGTGGTGAAGAATGGACTTCAGAAGGTATTATTGTTGAAGTTGAAGGGAATAATGGTGAACTCAAAGTAGTGGACAATTGTTCAGAAAGCTCAGGGGTAGTGGTAGTATTAATGGATGATTGTGGAGATTTCAGAATGTACTCATCAATTGATTTGTTGGCCTGTTGAACTTCAAGGTCTACAATGAAATCAGGATCTAGAACAGTTTCATCGATTGCACTTTCAGATTTTGTTCTAAATAATGAAAGATCAAATAGGACATCAAAGGGAAGTTCTTCTAAAAATAACCACTCATCAGGACATGAATTAGCTTTAACTAATGGTATTTGACTAACTGAACTTTCTTCTTTTTTAGATTTTCTTGAAATCAGGTTGGGATTATCAACTACTGGGGCAGGGTTTGGATCTGGATTAGCCCTAGTAAAATGAGTCTTCCTGGAAGCCAAAATTTCAAAAAATTTAATTGTTTTTGTGAGATTTTTTCAAAATAACTTCTACTAAATGACTTTAAGAGGCTCAAAATATATAATTAGAATTTTCTTAAATCTTTATTAGGATTAAGGAGATGTTAGGTCCCCAGCAGAGTCGCCACTATGTTATCACTCATAATTTTCTCTAGAAGTTATTAGAAGAAAGAAAATGATTGAGGTAACCAAAAACCAACTTTTGGGCATAGGGTCTAGCCAACCTATACTCAGAGAGGGCTCTCTCTATACGATTTAGCTTTGTTTGCTGGGATTTCATGCTAGTTCTGAATGTTTAGGGGGTTTTCGATTTGTATTGAAGATTGGGTGGTGCGATCCTTGGAACAGATGGATAGAATGATGTCTCCAGACCATTGGGCTATGGACTCAACATAAGGGCAACAGAACTGGATCAACTCACTAAAGGGAATGTTCAAAGGGCAAGCTAGCAGAGTGAAGTGCATGTCTTTGGGGCAGGGGAGTGAAATGGCTTTAACCAGGGTGAGAGAGCAATTAAGAATTCTCAGATCGGGATTTAAACAAGGAATATAGGGTAATAGGAAACAAAGGGAAATTAAGCATCCTTTGTTGTAGATTATAAAGAAACAACCTAAACTAAGGAGAAATTAGGAATTCCTTAACTTAGATATTAGTAGAAAACATTTATATGCCTAACTATTAAAACAGAGTGTAATTAAACAAATTATGAGATAATATTCCAATTATAGCATTCAGATTCAGAAATATATTAAAGATTGTGGAAAAACATTAAGAAAGATAACAACACCATGAGAAAATATTTGTCTACACTTTGCTCAACACATGAATCCTATGAAATATCTTGCCTTTATTCAACAATCTAGCTTGCTGGCTCAGTCAATTATCCAATAGCTTTACAGTCTTTTGATCAAGAAGTATATAGAAATGTCTAAGAATCCACACTACATACTTCGAATTGTGAAGTATTTATACAAAAGTTTTATTACAAAATATCTCAAACTAACTTGAGATTTACTCTAGGAAATGAAAATATCTTCTTGCAAGAAGATAAAGATAGCTATTGAACCGATTTCATGCTGTCCCATTTATTTTGGTACTGTTTGATTTTATGGTTTGATTTCTAGCCCTTTATGCTCTTTGCTATTTGAACTTTCACGCTGGAGGAAATAGTCACCTTTAGGCTTTCATCTGATACTCTAACACTGATACTCTTTCACTTTGATGACCTGTCAATATCCTTTACCGTGTTTTTACTTGTACTACACATTTTAACCTTTTACTATGTATTTCAACAGTAAATTATTTAGTTTTTTATGTGTACCAGCATATGGTAATGGATATTGATCAACTTTCTGTATGTTTGATATGTTTGTCTTCTAACTGCATACTTTGTTTGGTTCCTCTATTTTGACAGTCAATGTCTCTATGTGAATGATTTCTTCTCTGTTCTGTGTATAATTGTCTTCTTCTTCTTAATATAGGTTCTTAAATGGATTTCCTTTCGAGTCTTGGAGTAAACAAGTTTTGTGACTAGTATCAAAATTGCTTATCCAAGCTTTGGTCTTCTACAAAATACAACAATTTGTCAATAAAACATAGGTTGGCAGGAAAGGAAATTGATGGCTTTATCGCACAGGGATGTGTGGGGAAGGAGTCGTGGCAATGTTTTGAAAGTAGTCAGAGGTCGAATTGTGTTGCAGAGGTTTAGGGTGGCGCCAGAAGGGTTTGATAGGTTTTACTGTGAAACAGGGAAAAAGGAATGAAAGCGACGGTTTTCAGGGTTCAACGAGTAACTTTTTGAATTTGGCGTGGAAATTCATATTATGAATAGTAGGTGTTTTATCAGGTTTAGTGAGGAGGTAGTTTCCCAAGTCGTCACACCACTTATGAGGGTTGGGTGGTATTTTAGATGGGTCACCCGATCTACTCTAGCGATTGACACGTAGCCTTCGGGGTTTGGGGGAAAACCACTTTATCGGGTGGGTAACGATCAGCCATCGGGTTCGGCCGATATGGCTGTGGACCATCGAATGAAGGGGGTGGTGATCTGACAGTAGTTGGGCGAGGGAGGTGTGTGGGTGATAAAAGCTTGGGCTTTGTGGGGGGTGGGGGGGCGCGCAGAGCTTTAATCCTCGGTGGATTAGGATTTATTAATAGGTTAATGGCGAGTTAAAACGATCGGGCGGGGCTTAATGACAGGGTTTAATTCTTCGGGTAAAGCTCAGGTGTAGGGTGCGACCGATATGGCTGTGCATCGTCAGATTTGGGCTCAGATGATCGGATGATAGTCGGGTGGTGAAATAACATGGATGGAATGGGGAAAATGTTTAGGAGACCCGAGAATTTAATCACAAGTGATTTGTGACTAATTCAAGGTTATTGAGGGGATTAGTTTGTTTTGTCGAGATAAGGAGTAGATAGTACAGTTTATATTAAAACTAAGGGTTTGGGTATTTATTTAGGGTATTTAATTAATATAAGGGAAAAGGTATTATGGGAATTATATAATAAAATTAAAATAAATATGAAAAGTGATGGGCAGAGTGGGTATATCCATAAGTATAAATGTCAAATGTAATATTTGCGCACTTTATTTACATACACTCAATACTTAGGATAAGATGTTTTTGTGGGTTTTTTGAGTGAAATAGGATTTACATGGGGGTTTTCACTTTTCCTAGGCAAATGAAGTTTATCCTTAGGAAAAGGGGTTTTATTAGGGAAATGAAGGGGTAATGAATTTTATGAAGGGAATTCTAGCACTTGATGTCCATAAGTCATTAAGCCGAGGGTCCTGTCCCACCAAAAGTCAAAGAAATGCTCTAAGCCTTTTTGACTTGAAGGATTAAAAGTGCTAGAACATGCTTGTGGATAGGAAATTAGTAAGTAAAGGGGAAAAATGAATGAGGGGGAGTTAATCACATTAACTTGCAAACCTTTGTTTTTGCTTCCATAGTTGATCATACATATTGAAATATGTGTCTAAGCCTGATGCATGTGTTTTTATCCAATCAACTTAGAACTTCAGCAACCTTTCTTCTACTTACCCATTTCTTACCCTAACATGTTTTCTTCATTTATGTGGGTGCATTTAGGCTAGAAAACCCTTATTATCTTTTCTTTTATAGGACACACTATCTATTTCTAACCTTATATCATCCAAGGGCTCAGATTAAGCTTATGAGCTCCTTTTATTTCTCTACCTATCTATTGATATGCCAAGATTAAACTGTTTGGTTAGATTTTATTCTCTAACGATAAATATAAAATTCAAAGCATGAAATAATCAAGATTAGACAGTTTGATTACCATTGATTGTGGCATGAATAACAAGCTGCACACAATCATTATTATGCATAAAAGTAAATAGTAGTGGCATTTAGACTTGCACACTTTCATGGTCTCTTTTTGTTTTTGGGGTTCATATATTTTCATTTTTTGATCTTCTCTTGTTCTTTTTGTCCTTTAATTTTTCTTTTAGGACATACCCTCTTTACATTTTTTGATTTTTTAATATGGAAAACATTTGTAGAAAGCAAATGTATGTACAATATTACAAGGCTTAACCTTAGTCATTCAAAATTATGACTCCTATTGGTATAGGAACCTAACAGACGTCATAAAATATTCAGCTTTTGGAGCACCTCACTTTATATTGATCAAGAATGAAGAAGATAGTAACAAAGAATTATCAGGTATGGGTTTTTGTTCTAATTGTGGTCCATTTCCTTGTCTATGTAATGATAGTGAAGATGGAAGTGAATCAACTGAACTTGCTCTCATGGGTAAAAGTGAAATTAATCATTCTAAATAGGTAACATATTAAAAAATGATGACCCTAGAAGCGTAAGAACAAGGCAAGTGAGAAACAATGGACAATAAAGGTACGTTTATGCTAAGTGATGATAACTATCATGAATGGAAAGAAAAAATGAATTCTAAGTTAATGAATCTAGGATCTAATGTTTGGAATTTAGTATGTAATGGTTGCACTAAAATGCATCCATCAAGTGAAGAATTACAAAAGAATAATGCAACTTTAAATGAAACCTTTGGGAACCTACCTGATTCAACATTATAAAAAGTTATGCACTATGAAACTGCAAAAGAAGTATGGGATAAATTGTAGGTCATTCATGAAGAAAAACAAGGAAGATTGTTCATCAGAACCAATAGATAATCAGGTTTTTAAAGAAAATGAGTATGTTATGTCAGGTGGAGTCACTGATTCAGAAGAATACAGGCTAGAGGAAGTCCTTAATCTTATAAGAAAACTTACTTTTGTCTTTAAAAGGATTAACAATCTTAAGGATAAGTTGCATGCATGTGATAACAAGGATCATATCAAATTAGTAAATGTTGTAGTAGAATCTAAACAATATTGTGAAGGTCTTAAAGTTGAGATTGTCTCTTTAAGAGAAAATCTTGAAAAGTCAAACAAGCAGAATGAAGAGTTACTTCAAGCATTTGAAGAACAAGAGAATGGGTTGAAGGAAGAGATTATCAAATTAAAGGAGAAAATGGAAGAAGGAAGAAAGCTTGGAAAAGGAATGAGAAAGAAGCATCTTGAAAAGGAAGAGCAATACCAAAGAATGGAGGTTGAGGTAAAAATTATAAAATGTAAACTAGAAGAAAAATATAAACACTTAAGATTTCAAGATAGTACTATGATTTTAGATAACATTTTTAGTAGTCAAAGGTCTCCTTCCATTAAATTTGGTCTTGGTTTTTATGAAATTGTAAAAGGAGAATCTAGTTCACAAGCTTGTGCAAGGATCTTGAAGGATACAAAATTTGAAACATGTTTAAGAGATAAGAAGTAAACCAGATCTATATCCAAGAAAGATGAATTCTAAAAAATATCATTTGCTCCAAATAATAGAAACATTAATCGATTCTCTCTTCTGATCAATAACGTTGAATGCTTTATATGTCATAATTATGGACATGTTGCAGCCAATTATAGAAGAAGATTGTCTCAATCTCAAGAAAGTAATCACTTCACAAGAAGATCAATAGTTCCCAGGTACTCAGGTTTCTTCAAGGGATATTGTTTTACTTGCAACATATTTGGTCACAAATATATTGATTGTAATAAAAGGAATATGAAACATAAATATTATGATTCCTCTGCTCCCTGTTCTGGTCATATAAGATGTTATGACTGTAACAAATTTGGGCATATAGAAAAAGAATGGAGGAACAAATCAATGGATCGCCATAGACAATATGGAAAGCAATCAGATAAGAATATTGATGTCAAAATACCTAAGAAAGATGGATCCACAAACATTTCTCATAATAAGCAGAATGAAGAAGAACACATAAGGTGTGGTCTTGCTCTCTGCTCATTTGAAGATGAAGATGAATGGTACATAGACATCGAATTCTTTCATCACGATAGGAGATAAGAACAAGTTTGAGTCTCTCAGGAAAAAAAAATATGGTAAGGTTATTCTTGGAAATAATGCCCCAACAAAAGTTTTGGGAAAAGGTAGAGTTGAAATTAGTAAATATAGAAGAGTCATTGATACATTATTAGTTCAAGGGCTTAAGAAAAATATTTTAATTGTAGGTCAAATGGTGGAGAAAGGAAATATAATTGCGTTTAAATCAACCAAATGAAAGTTATAGATGAAGAAACTAGAAAGATCATAGTAAGAGGATATAGAAATACAGACAAATTATATGTGTTTGTAGAGAAGAATTCAAGCAGAAATGAGAGGGATAGTTCCTCTTCTTCAGATTCAAAATAAAAAAGATGGTCTCTACTGCAGTACATTGTTCTTAAAAGAATACTTGTCAGAGTGACTGCAGAAATGATGTGAGGTACATGACCTCATGAAGAGCAGGAGATGATTATCAGGTCCTTAGGGTCAGTGATGTATGATATCAGGGGGAGCTATAACTATGTATATCTTTATGATGATTCCCATGTTGTTTTGATATTCATGTTTCTTATATTATTGACAGTGCATCTAATGCAGTAATAGTGAACATGAACATATAGTACAGGCTCAGGGGGAGCTATGGTTATGAAAATTCATCATTTTACTTTCTGTACGCAGATCTTATGAATGATAGTCGCGTATATACACGAGTTTTGAACTAGACAGTTGCGTATGTTTCTCTGAGATGAAGAAATAGTGGGAAAAACTTAGAGAGAGTTTCTAACATGCTTCAATCAGTTATTATTTTGATTTTTGGTTATGATATTGATTGATTACAGTTTGTTGATGCTCAAATGCTACTTAGAAATTATATTGGTTTATGATGGTTTATGAGTTGCTACAATATTTCATTGTTGCTTTGGTTCTTTTAATGGATTTGTTGATTGATGAATTTGGATATGATCAGACCTGACAGTGACTAGTTAGCACAGGTTCAGGGGGAGCACTTTCTATGCTTCTAATAGTACATTGTTGGCATTATGATTTCTTGAGCATTCCTTGTTGCATAATGATGTTCATGATAATTAAATATATCATTGGTGAATTATTGTTGTTGTTTTTGAAGACACATATGTTGTTGTCATTAGTAATGATGAAGTCTTGGATGATGACTATATATTGCTTAAGTTGCATACTAATTTGTTGTCATAATGCACAAGTTACATATGGTGAAGTTATGAATGATGCTTATGTATGCATATGACATTGGTCAATGATGTTATTGATCAAATTTAGAAAATTCTCTTTGTTTGCACACTTGGTGATGATGCATGTATATGTTATTCTACATATGATATGTTGCTTGAGGATTATGGCTCTTCGTATATAGATCATGTTGATCTTGATGATATAATATCAAGGAGATGGGTTACTAACAAAGCTTGATTGATGATGGTGAGTTCATGGTTTACTATTGTTGGCATCTCTCATTGATGAGAAGCTATATACATACTACATGTCTATGTCATGGGATATCATTGATGGGTGAATTGCAGACATGGATCTTATGGATGATTACTTGAAGTTGCATATTGGTGAAGTTTCTTCTTACATGAAGATAATGGTCAAAGAGAATTACATTGTTGCATATTAATTATAACTCTTCATGTTATGAATATAAATCCCCTCTACGGACAGAGGCGATCTCTCTAGCCCAATGAGTGGGTCTAGCAACAAACTGAACAAACTAATGCAGACTTTCCTAGCTTATGTTTAAAAATGCATAGAGAGAGAGAAACCTACCTCGCTCTGATGCTAATTTATCAATCCTTTGGTGATGGCTCCGATCCCGTAGCTTCTAGGCTCACTCCTTTCTTATTGCTTACGTCTGAGTACCTGCAAAAGAGATCAAAAGACAATAAAAGATACAAGAGCATACATAGTATATATAAAACATTAAATACTTGATAGATCAAGGAGTATCAAGATAAATGCATAAATATTTAGACATTTATGGAAAGTGAACATCAGATGTATATATTAATGAATAAAAAGGGAATCATACAACCATTTCCTTGATGTTGGAGACCTCCTTTTGGTGGATGTCCAAGCCCAAGCCAAGACTCTTCAAGCACTCCTTCTCCAAGTTATATGGGCATCATTTAGGCATAATCTCAGCCTAGGAATGCAGGCAATCAATGACCAACCATTTGGGAATGGAGGGGATTTGATTTATAGGAAGGGAGAGGGAGTTAGGGATCCACAAAAGAGGGAGGAAGGTCCACAACTCAAGGGGAAGGCCCTTAAAGGTAGGATTAAGAGCTCCAAATGAGAGAGCTCAAACATATCTCTACCCAACAACATCCAACTTGTTTTTTCTCAAAGTTTATAGCATAGGAAGCTTCTCCTCCATTTTGAGAAAACATGCCAAAAGAGGTTTAGCGCAGGTTTCCTTATCAAAACCCATGTTGGCAGTGCTAGGTCAAAGAAACACAACCTTCCATCATCACGGGCAAGAAGTGGAGCAAAGAGCGTTGGTCCTAAAATTTAGGGTTTCAGTCAACCTTCTCCAGAATTGACTCAGGGCAGTTTTTCTTCCATTCTCTGGGGATGTTTCAGTATGTGTTTCATGATGATTACACTTCACAATTGTCAATATTTTGGCACTTCGGGATGTGGAACAGGAATTGAACAGGAGGTGTGACAAAATGTTGTGTAATAGATTCCCCCTAAAGCATGAAGGAAAATTGGGAGTGATTGGTGAAATGCTTTACAAGTCAAGGCAAGGACCAGAAAAGCACTGCCAAGAGACCTGCAAATCAAGCATATACATATACATATCTGATATCTCTAATATAAACATGCCTAATGATACATGAATAGGCATCTAATAATACATGAATGCACGATATGGGCACAACTATCAGAATAGAAGGGATCATGTGCATGAATCCACGGCATGGACGCAACCATCTGAATAGAAAGGATCATATATACGGACCCACGGTATGGTCGCAACCATCTGTATACTCATGTGTACAATAATGAATTACTCATGACTCCATGCAACCTAGGTTTTATTAGATGGAACCTAGGGTCTTGAGATCTGTCCTGAATGTTTCTGGGAAAACTAGTGTCTTGTCGAATGACTAGCCCTCTAGGTTTGGCAGCTACCCTAGAAACAACAGTTTAAAGCAATTCAACGATTTCTTCTATGTGTAACAGATAAGAGAAAGATAATGGAACCAACCTGGAACTTTCGCTTAATCCCTTGCTTGATCTCTCTCCCCCTTGACAGAGCTTGCAACTCCTCCCTGTACTTAAGCCGCTTGGAGAGTACCTGCACAAGTACAGCAAAAAAGAACCATCAAAGCATCGTGATCTATTACAAAAAAAACATTACAAAATCATATATATAATGAACAAATGATAGCATTCACAAATGATAACATTCACAATTGCACAATCATATGAAAGAAAACTTGAAGACCTTTATTAATAGAAGGTAGAATTACAACCCAGTTGTCTAATCCAGCATCATCCTCCCAGCTTCAATCCCTCTTTACCTAATGAAATAGTAAGAACACACCAACAATACAATGCTCTTTCCTCAATTACAAACTATCATCACTTCCTTGCAATTCACAATATTCCAGCCTCTAGATCTCTTAGATGAGGGATCCATTTATAGATGTGTGTAATGGTGTGAGTCATTCATGGGGTTTTGATTAGTTTCATTCCACTTGTTACAATTGGTTCCACTTGGAGATTTCTTGGATCTCTTACTCATCCCTGGGTGAATTCAGAGAGGCAAGTGGCATAGGAGAAGTTTCTAGAAGATTCCATGAGCAACCACCTAGCAAACTGTCTTGGACATTTGTCCATCCTCACCCATCGCACCCTATAGAAGGCTCAAACAATATGCATCATACCTGGCAGTATACCACTCAGTATGAATCACACTTTGTCAGTGGAGCAGTCAGTATGGTTCAGTTTAGGCCATTTTTGGATGGTTTCTCAGGTGGAACTTTTGGGGAATGATGTAATCAGATGACTATGTTCTTTTAGGGTATGAAACAACTCTTTTAGGGGTTGATGAGCCCTAGTTTATTGACATATAATTTTGGGGTTGATGTGCCCAAATATGTCTATAATAGTTGCCCCCTAAAGCATGAAGTCGTAAATATTGATGTTGGGTGAAATGCTTTATCATGAGGATCTGAGGTTTCGAACTAGAAGGTGACCTGCATAAGTTACAATACAATACATCATCATAATATAATTTTCATGATCTAGCTAAGGGAGGCATTCCCATGCTCAACTTTATAAATTCATTTCATGTACATAGATCAGATAGTCGTCTGTAGATGCAGACTGGTGATTCTTCAGATGTAGAGTCATCATCCATGGTTTGGATGACCATCTATGCAGCGCCTTCGTACATTTGATGTTTTTATATCCCTAAATATATTGCAGCCTGGATGGATGAAACTAGATCCGGGGTCTTCAAACTCGTTCAATCTTTGCTCGATGTACAAGTCAATCCATGTGAAGAGATGTTCTAAAGTCGAACATGGAAAGACATCACTTGATTACCAGCCAATAATGTGAGCTGTTAATAGATGCGAGAGGAATCACTGATAATGATAATGACCCTCAAGGTACTACAGTACAATTCAAATGGTGTGAATATATGATCTGATGTCGAACACCACGCAAAATCTTTTGGTCGAAAGCCATTGATGTCAACCTGTCGCCGGAAGCGAGAAACTTGCCATTGATGTATGCAAGCTTCAAAGCATTGAAAGGGGTGCTCCTAAGTCAACTTCTTGGATAATGAGTTGATGTCAACAAGATGTGACTCGTTGTAGGAGGGCCTTAATGTATCCCACATCTACAACACGAAACAAAGCAAATGATTTGTGGAGGTGAAAATGAACTGACAACACAAGGTACAGGAATGGCGGTCATGAAAAAATGAAGGTTGGAGGTATTGCAGTGGATGAGACATTAACTGGATGGTGGTTTCTCAACTGAATGACTTCTCTTGAACATGTCAGTGACACTGAGATGAATTGGTAGTGTTAACCCCAAAAGATGGATGGTATGAAAGACCAATGGTGAGATGACCGGTGAACGGAATAACCCAACCCAACTCAATAATGGTGATGAAGTGAAAGTGTCATGTTCAAGAGCAACCTGCTACCATAAATTCTTCAAGTTTCTTCCCTTTTTCCCCAGTCATTGTTGACCAATACCTCTTTATTTTTGTCAAGCTTGAGGAGGATAACATATGCTTGTTCTATAATTTTCCCTTCGGGCAAACCTGTCGCTATGTTTTAACGAGTCTAGCAACAGTGAAACTCGGTCTTGTCTAGAATGGACAAGTTTGTCGCTATTGTTTTAACGAGTTTAACAACAAGGATAACTCGGTCCTTTTCATGTTTAGAGAGTTTCAAAAGGGACGAAAATAAAACTCCATAAGTTCTTTTTCTTAAAATAATCCCGTAGGTCCGAAAAAGGATAAAATAATACAAAAGGGATGACTTTTCTGATCACTTTAACGAGCCGAAAAAGACAAGCGCTCGACTTTTTTGTAAGATAATCCCTCAGGTCTAAAAAATTATAAAATCATACGGGAGGGATGACATTTCCAATCACTTTAACGAGCTGAAAAGGCCAAGCACACGAAAATCTTTTCATATTTAAAGAATCTGAAAAGGGTTTAAAAGCGACTCGATTTTGAGGAACGAGTGGTGTCTAGGGTAGAAATCGGTTCCGATGAATTTGGAACTTCTCAAAACATGTTAATTTATGTGAAGAGGTTGGCTAATAAAACCACTCATCGCAACTGTTCCTGAAAAAGGGTAAAACAACCAAGTGAAAGCGTATGGTCAGCCGAAGAGATGGTGGTGATGGGAGGTACATAACCAAGGCTCAAAAGACTGATAAAATGGCAATTGCAAAGGTTAATTTCTTGAAGGTGGGTTCATTTTTTTACAAGCTTGAACCATGGGGGACCTATGCTTGAATTCGGTTTCATTTTTATGAAAACTCGAAATGACAAAACTAAAAATTGGAAATGAAATTGAAACGAAACGTCAAAACTAAAAATTGGAAATGAAATTGAAAATGGGTTCATTTTTAAACAAGCTTGAACCATGTGAAACTATGCTTGGATTGGTTTGCATGCCCCCAGCATGATGAAAGGGAGAGTCTCTTGTAACCAGATGGAAATCACTGCGGTGAGGTAGGACAGTTTCGTCCAGAATAGACAAAACACCAGCTTCATCCAGAATAGACAAAACACCTCTTTGGCTTTGTCCAGAATAGAAAAAGGTGAATGGTGTGTCAGACCAATCACATAACCTATAGGGAAACTTATCTTTACAACTAGGTGCATGCCCCCCAAGCTTCATTACATTCACGAGACTACTCATGGTTATCAGGTGGATGGAATGAATATTCAAGTGATACCGTTGATGCAAAAGGACCATTTAGGGATGATGATTGACTTGGAGCTATGTTTGTACCGGGAAATGAAAGCTGGTCAATGGTGACAATTTTGCCTTCATGTGGGAAACACATCACTCAGAAGAGTGTTGAAACAATAGCTTCCATGTTATAAACATAGTCACGCCTAAGAAGTAAATTGTAATCTAAAGGCCCTGGGACTACCATCACGTTCAGATGAATGGTTTTCCCTCCCAAAGTGATCGGTAACTTAGGAAGGATCCCTAATAGTCGACTGGTTCCTTTGTTAAAGCCTAACAGATTCTGTGTAACAGGCATAAGCAGTGGTGAACCAAGCGCTTTCCAAGCAGTTGAGGAAAGGATACTCACTGATGCACCTTCATCTATGATAGTGCCAGACATGATCATTTTACAAACTTGTACTATGATCTAGAAAGGTACATAAGAAGGAAGGCGGGATCTTGCCAGTCGATTCCAATCAAAGGAAGTGACTAGACTACTTGGAGGGGGTACCAAAAAATGGGGGAATTAACCCCTTGAATTACGAGAACTGGGGGGTTTTCCTCCTGTCGTGAAGGAACGAGCGGATTTCCCCCAAGTTCATTAGAATCTGAAGTAACAAAAATAATTTGAAATATATCATTTCCACTCTCTTCGGGGAATATACGATTATATGAAGGTGAAAATGTTGGCATTATGACTCAGGTTTGGCACTATGGCACAGGTGTTGTCCGTGATGGCAACTCTCTCAAGTGGCAAATCACTGTTCAAGCTCCAAAAATCATAGAAAATGAGATATCCGCAGGTGAGCCTAACAAAAGCTGCGGACCCGCAGGTTCCCCGAACAAGAAGTGCGGACATACCCACAGGTCCTCTGAACAAAAGGTGTGAACATCAAATTCACTCACTTTCATGCAGAGAAGCGCGCGCACGTGGGATTTTTTTTATGATTGGTCCATGGAATCTAGTCCGACGTATTTGATCCTATGGTTTTGGTCTGTGGTATTGCATCTAAAATATTGAACCCCGGTTTTTGGGTCCCTTGTATTGGCTTTCTATGGTTTTGATCCATGGTTTGAGTAAGGGCTTGCCTATAAAAAGGAAAGGAGATCAATTGGCTAAGCACTTATGTGTTGAATATCTTAAGAGGAACAAGATCTGAAATAATTGTAATCAGTTGGTGAGTTAGAGTTGAACCTGAGCATGAGAAGACAGATCAATTGAGGGGTCGTGATCTCTTTGGCGCATGATTAGATCTATGGATCTGACAGTCTGTGGCACATTGGAGGACTGATAATTTGGCTCTATTCGGAGGTCCGCAGGTGATCCACAGCGCAGGTGCGGTGGTATGCAGCTCAACGACAAGATCAGGTGCGGAGGTACGCAGTCCAGTAGAAGGCGCAGGTGCGGAGGTACGCAGTCTAGTAGAAGGCGCAGGTGCGGAGGTGCGCAGTCCAGCAGAAGTCGCAGGTGCGGAGGTGTGCAGTCTAGCAGACGGATCAGGTGTAGAGATCCGTAGTCCAGTAAACGGCATAGGTGCAGAGGTGCACAGTTCAGCAGACGGATTAGGTGCGGAGGTGCGCTATCGAGTAAATAGAGCAGGTGCGAAGCTACGCAGGCTAGATACAGAAGAACTGCGGATATTCGCAGGTTTCTATTGGTGAAGTTGCGGACTTTTCTTGAAATATTTGTTGACTCCATTTTGTCTATTGCTGCAGAATTCTAGGTTTAGATTACTGGTATTGCTTGTCTGGTTACTACATTCTGAGAGGCTATTGGTTGATTCACATGTACTTGATGATTATTTGATGTTCATGGATCCAGTCTGAAAATTAATGAAACATGGTCCTTGGAAGAAAAGAAGTAGGTTAGCACCTACGTACTTGTAGCTCAGCTAGAACAAGAGATAAGGGGGTTGTAGCTCCCTTCCAAGAGAGTCTGGAAAATGAGAGAGGGTAGTAGCTCTCTGCAAGTTGCAGCCTGCGTACTGGTAAAGGACTGCACCAGTACAGAATCATTGTAAAATAAGTTTCTAATTGAAAGAAGATAGAGACACATTGCAGCAGGTGGTTTTCACCCACATTGGGTTTCCACCTTATATCTGGTGTTCTTTTGTGTGACTGCCTGTTTTTCTTGTTCCTGTTCATTATTATATGGTACTGACATTCAAATCAATGGTCAACATCTGAAGAATAAATTAAATTATAAATCTAGAGGGAATATTGAAAATAATTTGATAATATTGATTCACCCCCCCCCCTCTCAGTATTATTTCCAACAATTGGTATCAGAGCAGGTCCTTCAGAAGAAGCTTGATCGCTTGAAGGAAGATCTATCATCATGAGAAACTATGAGAGAGAAGCATTGATCAGGCCACCGATTTTTGATGGGACAAACTTCATATATTGGAAGGTAAGATTCACTGCCTATCTTCAATCTCTTGGTACAGAAGTCTGGGATATCATAGATACAGGGTACACTTTTCCGTCAGCAACACCTACAGATCCGGCTGATAAGAAGCAATATGAAACAAATGCAAAGGTTGTTAATACTCTATTAGGATGTCTATCTCAATCAGAATTCATCAAGGTTATGCAGTATAAATCTGCAAAAGAAATATGGGACAAGATTGTTCTGAGCTATGAAGGAGATGAACAGGTAAAACAAGCAAAACTTCAAACCCTCAGAATTCAGTATGAAAATCTCAGAATGCACAATGATGAAAGTGTGTCTAACTATTTCCTTCATGTAGATGAGATTGTTAATTGTATGAAAAACTTGGGTGAAGAAGTAAAAGAGGTTGTTGTGGTTGAAAAGGTTCTAAGATCCTTGTCCCCTAAATTTGAATCTAAAGTTTCTGCAATAGAAGAAAAGGAGAATCTACGAAACCTCACTATGTCACAGCTGCACGGAATTCTGACCGCTTACGAAATGAGGAAAGGAGGACCATCAAATAGAAGAGAAGCTGCATTCAAGGCTTCAGGCAAAGGAGATTACTATGAGTCAGGACATCTATCAGAAGAAGACGAAGAATCAAATTTTGTCAAGAACCTTCAACGGGGTGCTGGAAGATTCAGAGGTAAGTTACCTTTCAAATGCTTTGCTTGTGGAAGAGTTGGTCACTATGCTACAAAGTGTCCTCATAAAGACAAGCTTGATAAAGGTAAGGAACCTGTCAGATGGAACAAGAAATAGAATGTAAATAAGAAAAGTTATTACACTCATGAAGACAGTGATGGACTTTCAAATAGTGACGAAGATGAACAAGGTAACAATTATAGACTCTTAATGGCTTTTGAAGATGATGATTTCATGGATGCTATAGATGAAGAAGGTCTGTATGAAGAGATTTCTAAACTCAAAATTTGTTTAGAAGAGAAAAATATGATTATTGATACTCTGCAATTCCAACTAGCTAAAAAAGAAAAACTTCGTGAAAAGTTAGAATGTGAAATTGTTGGTCTTAGAAAAGAGATTGAGAAAACAAAAGCTCTTAATCTTAAATTTATTAAAGGATATGAAACTCTGGATGAGATTATCAATGTGTAGCATTCTCCACTAATCAAGACAGGTTTGGGATATAATGAAGAAACATCTCAAGCATCCACCTCCAAAAGTTATCTTGATGCTACAAGGAGGAGCGAGAAAAGGCCTAATAGAAATGATCAAGTAAATCAGGGATAGTTTACCTCAAGAATGAACAAAGACTATCAGGTAAATCGGGGGCAATCTACTTTAAGGACAAACAGAAGCTACAACCAGCCTCAGGTAAAACCTTCTCAATTTGCCTCAAGAATGGATGTCAATAGAAACTACAATCATTTGGCTGGTAGATTTGATAATCACAGGAGTTTCTTCAATGGCCAATGTTTCTCTTGTCATAACTTTGGCCACAAAGCAGCTCAATGTGTTGCCTATAAGACAATCATGACTAGAGAAGCTCAAAAAAAAAGGAGCATGACTGGGATCGTGAAAAGAACTTACAATAACTTTTCTGCTCTTGAAAATGAAATAGGATGCTCGATTTGTAACAACTTCGGTCATGAAGATTCTGAATGCAGGAGCAGGTTTCAGCAGACAACTCAGAAGGAGCAAGCCTCAAGTGTCAAAACGTGGAGAATGAAGGAACCACAACCAGAGAGATGTGGTATAGCTTTATATGCAGAAGGACAAGAAAATCAATGGTACATTGACTGTGGCTATTCGAAACACATGACGGGTGATAAGGAAAAACTCTACTCATATAGTGCCATAGAGAAGGATAAGAAGGTCTCTTTTGGAAATGACACCCCTGCGCTCATAAAAGGTAAATGTTCTATTCAGTTGAAAGAAAAGGTCAAAGCTGGAAATGTTATGTACGTTGATGGTTTAAAGCATGATTTTTTGAGTGTCAGTCAGATGTGTGATCAAGGAACGGAGGTAATATTTCGATCAAATGGATGTAGTGTTCGTGATCTTGATATAGGAAAAACAGTGATCAAAGGCATAAGGACTCCAAATAGTCTATACATATTCAAAGAAGGACAACATCAATGCTATCTAATCAAGAATGATGAACACTGGTTATGGCATAGAAGATTGGGGCATCTTAGCTTCTCACAGATAAGGAAAGCATGTAAATACCAGGTAGTTTGTGGTCTTCCAGACATCAAAATTCTAGAAAATACAATTTGCAAATCATGTCAGTTTGGTAAGCAAACCAGAACTAACTTCCCTGAGAAGGAAGGATCAACTAGCAGGCCACTTGAACTTGTCCATACTGATGTATGTGGCCCATCTAGGAAAAGGTCACCTCGAGGAGAAGAATATTTCATATTATTCATTGACGACTTTTCTAGGATGTGTTGGATAGGATTATGAAGCACAAAGATGAAGCCTTTGAAAAGTTCAAATCATTCAAAGCCTTGGTGGAGAACGAATTAGATCACAAAATCAAATTACTCAGGTCTGATAGAGGTGGGGAGTTTACCTCAAATGAATTTTTTGACTTTTGTGAAGAACATGGAATAAGAAGGGAATTCTCTACAGCTAGGACTCCTCAGAAAAATGGAGTAGTATAAAGGATGAACAGAATGGTTCAACAAATGGCTCGTGCTATGCTTGATGAGTCTGGAACTCCCGCAACCTTCTGGGGTGAAGCCGCATTTGCTGCAGTTGTTATTCTCAACAAGACAAATATTCGGGTGAACAGCACTCAAACTCCTCATGAGCTCTGGTATGGTGAGACTCCTTCGGTAAAACATTTTAAAATTTTTGGAAGAAAATGCTATATTAAAAATAATGATGAAAATCTTGGCAAGTTTGAACCTAGAGTAGATGAAGGAATTCTCCTTGGTTATTCTCCTCACAGCAAAGCATACAAATGCTACAATAAAAGGCTTGGAAGAATTGTCGACAGCATTGATGTAGTGGTGGATGAAAAAGAAAACACTCCCAGGTAGGTAAGATCTGAAGACTTCGAAGATGATGAGGACTATCCATCAACATCAAGTCAGATTCATGATGAAGAAGAAACCCATGAGGCACCAGAGGAACAAATAAGGATAGAATAAAAGACTCCATGCAGGTATGTTCAAAAGAATCATCCAGAATCTCAAATTTTGGGACAAAAGGAGGCAGGCATACAAACAAGAAGAACAATTGCAGAAGCTTCAAGCTATTTGGCATTACTTTCCTCCACTGAACCACAAAATGTAAGAGAGGCATGCAAACATGAATGCTGGGTCAAGGCAATGGATGAAGAACTTGAATAGATTGAAAGGAATAACACTTGGGAATTGGTTCCTAGACCAAAAGATAAGAATGTCATAGGGACAAAGTGGATTTTCAAAAATAAACTAAATGAAAATGGAGATGTGGTTAGAAACAAGGCAAGACTTGTTTGTAAAGGATATGCGCAACAAGAGGGCATAGACTTTGAAGAAACCTTTGCACCAGTTGCTAGACTTGAGGCTATAAGAATGTTTCTTGCTCTCTCTAGCTTTCAAAAGTTCAAAGTATTTCAGATGGACGTAAAATCTGCCTTTCTAAATGGAGACTTGAATGAAGAAGTGTACATTGAACAACCAGATGGGTTCATCCTTGGAAATGATCCAAATCTTGTATGAAGGCTCAAAAAGGCTCTCTATGGTCTTAAGCAGGCTCCTAGGGCATGGTATTATCAGTTGGATAAATATCTTCATCAACAAGGTTTTATAAAAGGATCAACTGACAACAATCTATATATAAAGGTTGATAATGAAAAGTTGCTAATACTTGTTGTGTATGTAGATGATATCATCTTTGGTAGCAATGAAGAAGACATGAGTCAAAAGTTTGCCTTGGTGATGCAAAAGGAGTTTGAAATGTCCATGCTTGGTGAGGTCACATATTTCCTTGGTTTGCAAGTCCAATAAAACAAAGACGGTATTTTTCTATCACAAACCAAGTATCTCAAGCAGATCTTGAAGAAATATGGGATGGAGGATTCGAAACCAGTATGTACCCCTATGGTGACAGGATGCAGCCTCAGCGCGAATGATGAGTCGGCAGCAGTACATCAACCAACCTATAGATCCATGATTGGAAGTCTGCTTTATCTGATAGGTACCCGACCAGACATCATGCATGCAGTGGGAATTGTTGGAAGATTTCAGGCAAATCCAAAGGAAACTCATCTTCAGGCAATTAATAGAATCTTCAAGTACCTTCAAGGAACTCAAAACTATGGCTTATGGTATCCTAGAGATACAGATCTCACACTTCATGCTTATACAGATGCAGATTGGGCCGGAAGCGTGGATGACAGGAAAAGCACTAGTGGTGGTGGTTTCTTCATGGGTCCTAGATTAGTATCTTGGTTCAGCAAGAAACAAGGCTCTATTGCATTATCTATTGTTGAAGCAGAATATGTAGCTGCTACATCTTGCTGCACACAACTCCTTTGGATGATGCAAACATTGCAAGACATGCAAATCACTTGTACTCCACCTATCTCCATCCTCTATGATAATACAAGTGCAATTAGTATTTCAAAGAATCATGTCATGCATTCAAAGACCAAGCACATACCAATCAAGTATCATTTTCTTCGGGAACAAGTGCTTGAACAAAAGGTCAAGTTGGAGTATGTTCCCTCTAAGGAACAAGTTGCAGATATACTCACCAAACTGCTGCCCAGAGAGACCTTTGAATACCTCAAGCAAAAGCTAGGGGTAGTTGATGCATCATATTGCTGTTGAATCTTGTCTGTTTCAGAGATTGTTCGTTGTACGCGAGTTTCATATGGGGTACACACGTACATTCGCTGCTTTATGGATTGGTCGAAGACCGAATGGCACAGGTTCAGGGTGAGCATATATTCTTCTAATAATGCATTGTTGGCATTATTCTAGAATATCTTGGAGGAGCATGGATGCTGATCTAAATATTGCTGCTAATGTTTTGTCTCTATGTCTTATATTTCTTTTGTCAAGGTCATGTAACGGCCTATGTCCAGGATGAATGATGTAATGTTCTTGGTGGTCATATGTAAATTTCTGATGTAACCCCACTTGATAGGGAGGATGATCCCCACTTGGTTGGGTGATGAATGTATAGAACCTTTTGGTGATAGGAAGGTCATTTGGTGTATGGTGGTTTATGGTTCTTCTTGAAGAAATTTTCTTTTGTAGATCTGGCCTACAGTTAGGGGGAGCACGATCAGCACAGCAGAACAGAGTTCTCAGGGGGAGCATAACCCTTTGCCCTTGATGACAAAGGGGGAGAATTACTTTGAGGATCTTGGGGTTTCCATCAAGTCCAAAGGGGGAGATTGTTGGCATTATGACTCAGGTTTGGCGCTATGGCACAGGTGTTGTCCTTGATGGCAACTCTCTCAAGTGGTAAATCACTGTTCAGGCTCTCAAAATCATAGAAAATGAGATACTGCAGGTGAGCCTAACAAAAGTTACAGACCCGCAGGTTCCCCGAACAAGAAGTGCGGACATCCCCGCAGGTCCTCCGAACAAAAGGTGCAGACGTCAAATTCACTCACTTTCACGGCGAGAAGCACACACACGTGGGATTTTTTTTATGATTGGTCCATGGTATCTAGTCTGACGTATTTGATCCTATGGTTTTGGTCCGTGGTATTGCATCTAAAATATTGAACCCTGGTTTTTGGGTCCCTTGTATTGGCTTTCTATGGTTTTGATCCATGGTTTGAGTAAGGGCTTGCCTATAAAAAGGAAAGGAGATCAGTTGGCTAAGCACTTATGTGTTGAATATCTTAAGAGGAACAAGATATGAAATAATTGTAATCGGTTGGTGAGTTAGAGTTGAACCTGAGCATGAGAAGATAGATCAATTAAGGGGTCATGATCTCCTTGGTGCATGATCAGATCTGTGGCACATAGGAGGACTGATAATTTGGCTCTATTCAAAGGTCCGCAGGTGATCCACAGTGCAAGTGCGGTGGTATGCAGCTCAACAACAAAATCAGGTGCGGACGTACGCAGTCCAGTAGAAGGCGCAGGTGCATAGGTACACAGTCTAGTAGAAGGCGCAAGTGTGGAGCTGCGCAGTCCAGCAGAAGCCACACGTGCAGAGGTGCGTAGTCCAGCAGATGGATCAAGTGCGGAGATCCGCAGTCCAATAAACGGCATAGGTGCAGAGGTTCACAGTTCAGCAGACGGATTAGGTGCGGAGGTGCGCTGTCGAATAAACAGAGCAGGTGCAGAGCTACGCAGGCTAGACACAGAAGAATTGCGGATATTCATAGGTTTCTATTGGTGAAGTTGTGGACTTTCCTTAAAATATTTGTTGACTACCTTTTGTCTATTGCTGCAGAATTCTGGGTTTAGATTACTGGTATTACTTGTCTGGTTACTTCATTCTGAGAGGCTATTGGTTGATTCATTAGTTGATTGCGAAAGGAGATTGGTTGATTCACATGTACTTGATGATTATTTGATGTTCATGGATCCAGTCTGAAAATTAATGAAATGTGGTCCTTGGAAGAAAAGAAGTAGGTCAGCACCTACGTACTAGTAGCTCAGCTAGTACAAGAGCTAAGGGGGTTGTAGCTCTCTTCCAGGAGAGTCTGGAAAACGAGAGAGGGTAGTAGCTCTCTACAGGTTGCAGCCTGCGTATTGGTAAAGGACTGCACCAGTATAGAATCATTGTAAAAGAAGTTTCTAATTGAAAGAAGATAGAGACACATTGTAGCAGGTGGTTTTCACCCACATTGGGTTTCCACCTTATATCCGGTGTTCTTTGGTGTGACTGTCTGTTTTTCTTGTTCCTGTTCATTATTATATGGTACTGACATTCAAATCAATGGTCAACATTTGAAGAATAAATTAAATTATAAATCTAGAGGGAATTTTGAAAAGAATTTGATAATACTGATTCACCCCCCCTCTTAGTATTATTTCCAACAGAAATTGGGTCAATTGTTACCTCGACCTATTGGCTTTGGTCGGGTATAGACTCATAAAATTCACTTTCAGAGAGATTGGTTTTGACAAACGGTTGATTTAAGTCAGTCGGTTTTTCAACTAGAGAAGGACTCGGGGAGAGTTTCTTGTAACCAGATGGAAGTCGTTGCGGTGAAGTAGGATGGTTATCCAACACTCTTTTTGCTTCATCCAAAAAAGGACAATGGTGAAGGGAATGATTACCTTCACATAACCTACATGGAATTTTGACCTTTCCCTTCTGTCCATGAACTTTACTTTCACTAGTTGATGGCGTGTTACCAACATGATCTCCAGAAGTTGATGACATGGAATGGTGTGAACGGGGAGACCATTCTTTCAAGATTTGAGGAAAGGAAGGAAAATCTCGATGAAAATGGTCTCCCGCACAAATTATGCATGGAAATTTGGGTTTGTGAAATTTAATGGGTGGATTTTCACCAGATGATGCCTTCAAAGCAATGGTTGTTTGGTTACCCCCTTGCTGAATTGGTGTTAGGTCCCTATAATACTAGTGATTACCCCATTACTATTGTAGTTGTATCCCTTATTAATATTGTTGAGCCCCTATTGTTCCCATATTTTTATTACTGTGCCCCATAGAATCCCTCTATTGTTATTTTTGTGGCTTTATATTATTATTGTTAGGTCGGCTGGGTTATATTGTAACTCCATAGACTCCTATATATAGAAAGGAGGTTTTGTCATTTGAATCATCCAAGAATTGTTCATTTGTGTAATGTAAAGGAGGTTTCCCCCTCAAAGAGGCTAAATTCTAAGGCATTGATCTCTCTTTTCTATCTTTTTGTGAGCTGGTTTCATAACATTTGGTATCAGAGCTTTGGATTCTAGGGTTTCGCTACTCCAAATAGGTCATCGTGGCATTTTCGCTATAACTTTTTTTCTGCGATGTTTCAGAAGAAAAAAAAAAAATATTTGAGATGAAATCACACTGAACCTCGGGTCCGAATTTCAGAGCTTTTCGCACTATATTTGCGGAGATATGATCTAAGGAAGTTGGTCTTTTTGTAGACTCCTGAATTACATTCCAAACACATGACCTGGGGAAATCATCATAACTTTCTCTCTGAGCATCGGATTGAAATTTTGTAAGAAGGTACAGAAAGAGGACAGACTGTAGTTTCTTGTATATATTTTTTAGTGTCATAGGTTGAAACAGTGACACGTGGCACTTCATACAATTTCGCTCTTCTGGAAAGGTCTATAATCAGGTCATCTTGGGAGATTGTGCATAACTCTTTCTTGGAGAATCCAATTTGGATCAGACTGGTGGCATTGGAAAGAGGACGTAAAGGGTTACTATAGGTCGCAATTTCAGAACTAGATGATCCGAAATTACAGAGATACATCAGACTCAATATCAAGCTCCTATAAAGTGAAAAAAGGTGTGTAGTTTTTCAAATATTTGCTTAAGCTTGGTTTAAAAAATTAGTTTGAAGGAATTCAAAAGGCATAGTAAAGCATTATTATCGGTAATTGATGCCCCGAGGAAAGAAAATGCAAACACCTAGTAAGAAACCTGAAAGCTCTAGCATGACTCATGAAGAAGAGGAAGAAATGCAACATGATATATCAAAATTACGAGACCAAGTGCAACAAGTGTCACTTGCACAAAAAGTAACAGAATCTAAGATGAAAGATGTAGAAGCTAAGATGGATGGTTTAAAGAAAGGTGTAGAAGCTAAGATGGATTGTTTAAAGAAAGGTGTAGAAGCTAATATGGATGGCATGGAAGCTAAGATGAATGGCATGATGCTAAAATGGATGGCATGGATGATAAGATGGAATAATTGAAGATAAATATGAATAAGTTGCTACAAGAAATGGTCACTAATGCTGAAAGGGTAGTAAAGGAAACTCATGATGAGAACAAAAAAAAAGTTAATCATGATTCCATAGACTCGAATGCTGGATCAAAGACCCACCATATTCCAAAAATCGATATGAGGAAGTTTGATGGCAAGGATCCCGCAACATGGATATTATAGATGGAGCAATTTTTCGATCTCAATAATGTGCAAAACACACGAAAGGTACGTATTGCAACTTTATATTTGGAACCAAATCAGTTTGTATGGTATCAATGGCTTTGCTCTCGTAAACAAATTATCACTTGGGCAATTTTTACGGAAGAATTGACAACACATTATGAGGATACAAAAAGCAACACTTTTTTTAGCCAATTGATAAGTCTCAAACAAAACGGTTCAATAATGGAGCATATTGAGGAGTTCCAAAAATTGAACATAAGGGTAAAAAATATTCTAGAGGGGCATAAGATTGATGTGTTCATAGGGACTTTAAAGGATAATATCCAACATGATGTTCGCCTTTGGGAATCTGATTCATTAGAGAAGGCATTCAGGTTAGCAAGAAAAATGGAAAGCAAAATTATGGCAACCAGGAAGCATACCAATCACAACTATAAAGATGGAAGTGTTGTTACCCCTAGCCTTCCATAGCCTATAAGGTTGAAACCACAACAATTGGAAGAAAAAAAAGCAAAAGGGCTTTGTTACAGTTGTGATAGCAAATACACTAAAGGTCATAAGTGTGCTGAGAAGAAATTATTCTACATAGATTGTGAAGAGGAAGAAGAAAAGGAGCAAGAAATGTCAAAGGAAGAGGATATACTCCAGGAAAAAAGCGTAGATAAAGAAGAAATGAATCCAACCATATCTTGTAATGCATTTGCTAGAATTACCACTCCTCAAACCATCAAGATAGAAGGACAAATCAAGAAGAAAAAGGTAATAGTGTTGATTGATTCAGGAAGTACCCACAATTTTATTCATTGTAACGTAGCAAAAGAATTGAATTGCTTCCTATATCCAACACTAGAGTGTCAAGTGATGATTGCAAATGGAGGAACAATAAATTTCTCTGGAAAGTGCCATAATATCAAGCTATCCATGGGAGAATATGGATTGACTAGCCCAATGCTTTCCATTCCAATGGGAGGTGTTGATGTTGTAATAGGAGTCCAATGGCTACAATCTTTGGGTACAATAGCTTTTAATTTTCAATAACTTTTCATGAAATTTTATGCCAAAGGAAAGGAAGTTGAATTAAGGGGTATTGCAGGGAAACCTGGAAGGATAATCAGCGCTAATGGTATGACAAATCTTCTCAAAAAGGAAAAAAGAGGTGTAATTGCTCAATTATGTTAGCTAGATGTTTCCACATCAGAATCATCTATTTCTCCAGATCTCCAAAAAGTCTTGGTTAATCATTCCAAGATATTTGAGACTCTCAAAGGTCTCCCACCTATTCGTGATCATGATCATGCTATTCATCTGATTCCAGGAAGTGTTCCTCCAAACATCAGGCCGTACAGATATCCTTATGCCCAAAAGAGTGAAATTGAACGTATGGTTGCAGAAATGCTAGAGGCTGGTATAATTCAGCCTAGTCAAAGTTCTTTCTCTGCTCCAGTAGTATTGGTGCATAAAAAGGATGGATCTTGGTGCATGTGTCCGGATTATGGGGAGCTCAACAAGCTCACTATTAAAGATGAGCTTCCCATTCCTGTCATTGATGAATTACTGGATGAATTTCATGGATCAATTTACTTCACCAAGTTCGATCTTTGTTCAGGATATCAACAAATTAGAATGAAGACTGAATACATTCCAAAAACAACATTTAGAACTCATGAGGGTCATTATCAATTTTTGGTCATGCCTTTTGGCCTTACCAATGCACCTTCTACATTTCAAGGTTTGATGAATTCCATTTTCAAACCCTTCCTTAGAAAATTTGTGTTAGTATTTTCTGATGATATACTAATCTATAGCAAGTCTTGGAAGGATCATGTTGAACATGTTGACAGTGTGCTACAACTATTGGAGGAGAAACAATTATATGCAAAAAGATCCAACTGTTTCTTTGGAGTACAAGAGGTGGAATATCTGAGTCATATTGTATCTCATGAAGGATTTAAGGTAGACCAAGAAAAATTAAATCCATTAAGGAATGAAAAATTCACACATCCATCAAGCATCTGCGAGGATTTCTCCGGTTGATAGGGTATTATCTCAAGTTTGTTAAGAATTATGGGAGAATAGTGGCACCTCTAACAACATTATTGAAGAAAGATGCTTTTTCATGGACTTCAGAAGCAACAAAGGCCTTCGAACATCTTAAAGAGGCAATGTGCCAAGCACCAGTCTTAGCTACACCGGACTTCACAAAAATTTTTATTGTGGAATGTGATGCTTCAGGAAATGGAATTGGTGTTGTTTTAATGCCAGATGAAAGTTTGACCCATTTCTTTTGAAAGTCGTCCAATCAAGGGAAAGTTTTTACACAAAGCTATTTATGAGAAGGAAATGTTGGCAATACTACATGCACTTAAGAAATGGTGACCCTACCTAATGGGAAGACACTTCAAGGTAAAAATGGATCATGATAGCCTTAAATACTTTTTAGAACAAATATTATCCTTTGAAGAGCAACAAAAGTGGGTCACAAAGATGTTGGGTTATGAATTTGAAATCATCTACAAAAAAGGGAAGCAAAATGTGGTGGCAGATTCACTCACAAGAAAGGTTGAGGATGTGGAAGCATTGTTGTGCACCATTTCTATTATCCAACCAGATTGGATAAACTAAACAAGGGAGGAATGGAAGAATGATGAAGAAGTATGGGCACTTATTCGAAAGTTACAACAAGATTCCAATACATCTGATACATTTTGCTGGCAAAATGATTTGTTATGGTACAAAGATTGCTTATACATCTGTAAGAATTCGCAACTCAAACAAAAACTTCTTATGGAATTGCACACTTCTCCCTTAGGAGGGCACTCAGGATTTTTAAAAACTTACCACAGGGTTAAGAAGGAATTTTTTTGGGATGGCCTTAAATCAGATATTCAAAATTTTGTGGTGGAATGTTTTGTTTACCAACAAAATAAAGTTGAAACAATTAAGACCCCGGGTCTATTACAACCTTTATCCATTCCAAGCCAATGTTGGGAGGAGGTTTCAATGGATTTTATCACAGGTTTAGCCAAGTCTGAGGGAAAGAGTGTCATCATGGTGGTAGTTGACAGACTTACCAAGTATGCACACTTTTGTGCATCATCACATCCATTTAAAGCCAGTATGGTTTCTACTGCATTTATGGAAACAATTCAAAAGCTACATGGAAACCCAAAAATTATTGTAAGTGACAGAGATCCCATTTTCAATGGAATTTTTTGGATAGAATTATTTTCTTGTATTGGTACTCAGTTAACTCATAGCTCATCTTATCATCCTCAATCTGATGGGAAAACTGAGATAGTAAACAAATGTTTGGAAGGATATCTTCGTTGATTTGTATCTGACAAGCAGACACAATAGGTCAAATGGTTGTTGTTTAGTCAATTTAGTGTTCCTAAATTGATGTCATTAATTGTCAACCCGGGGTTCGTAAGCTGATGAAGTGAAGGTGTACTATATGTACTTAAGCAACCTCTTAGAGCTTTTTGTCGTTTGGGGGTGTTGTTTGTGGTCAACTTATCTTCCTAAGATGGAATGGAGTTTTATAAACAGATGAGTGAGTGTGTGTGTAAGGTGATTTTTAGATGAGTGAGTGTGTGTTACAGGTGATTTCTAACTACTTGCTGAAAAGGAAAAGCTTGAAAGAAATAAATAACTTGAAAGGAACTGAAAGCAAAGAACCACTTTCTAATGGCACTAGACACCATTCATGCTGCTGCAAATAAAAGGTAAGAAAATCACTCTAAAAACCAATGATAATGTTTATCTCTTTCTAACTCTCTGCTTCTAACACATAGTACTGTGTAAAACACGATTAGGAAGCAGCTAGAGATGAGTTTAAAAAGTGATCAAAAATGAGAAAAATCTACTTTAAAGACTAGTTATAATATTCAGCTCTTCCTAACTCTCTGCTTCTAACATATGGTACTATGTAAAGCACGATTAGAAAGTAGTTAAAGATTAGTCTAAAAAGTACTCAAAGCCAGCTGTAATTTATTAGTATTCTGATCTCTAAAAGATGAACAATTTGTGATAAAGAGACCATCAATATGTTAGCAGACAACTTTGAGAAACTAAACTAGAAATCAGCTATGAAAATAAAGTAAAGGTAGCAACTTTGAATCTGTCAACTGAAAATGCCATCAGATATAAAGCAAATACATAAAGACAAAAACAATCCCGGGTTAAAAACCTGCAAAAGAACAACACTGATCAGTTTAAGTGAATGCTGCAAATGAAATGACAATGAAAGTGAATCAAGCTGTACATGTTTCAAAGAAAAGGAAATGCTGAATGGAAAATAAGGAAATAGCAAGAATATGAACATAAAATACTATACAAGGGCAGTCATGAACAGGGGCCCTCCATTCATAAAACCCAAAGAAGACTCAAGGATTTGAAAACGTCAGAACAGCACTGTCTTCTATTACTCCATATGCAGAAAATTACAGTCAAGAGTGCTAGAACAGCACTATCAAAACAGAGTCTTGAAATGCACTAAAATTATAAAAAATTCATAAAACACAGCAACTAAAAAGTAACATTAAGCGTACACAGACGCAAGTTTTTATAGGCATCTAAACGATTGCCTAATGCGTAAAGCTAGAAACTGAAAATTAACTAATCTGTCATGCGTAATAAAGGTTCAGCAACACGTCATAAGCCTCGTGGATGAGATGGAGGTTCTGGTCGTTATGGGAATTGAATCCAGAGTTGGATTATGTTTCCCACAACCTGCGTAACACAGACAAATCACCAGTTGCATTGACGTGACCCAACAGCTTACGCAACACCGTTTAAGCTGCCTTTGTTGACCGTGGCTTGACCCTCGTTGATCAGAGGTGTAGATGATGTGGCTGACCGAACCAATAGCACAGGAACCTTGAGCACCTTTATTCCCACGTGCCCATGTGGCTCGTTTTGAAAAATGACACGTGGAACCTTGAGATTAACAAAAAGGCTGCGGAATCATCAGATGGCTGCGGAATTGCTGAATGGCTGCGGAATTGCCAGACAGCTGCGGAATCTCTGCAAATGTGTCAAAATCTAAACAAAACAGTCACACATTAGCAAAGTTCACTTGATCATGCTTAAAGACATCAAATGTAATGATCTGGGTAGGTTTACAAGGAAAATAAGGCAAAAGATAGAGATGAGTGAGGGAAAACTGTAGGTAATGATGGATAATCAAGTGCAAGATAGAGGCTCTACATACCCCCACTACGAGGGTGTTGCATGTCCTCATGCAACGAAAACATTGTTCAATCCACCTGCTGAGATGCCTCTGCTAAGACATCTAATCTTCTCTTCTTCCTTTGTGTGGCCACATTGGCTCTTGAGCTTTTTGTTTTCCTTTTGCCAAAGGCCCATATGAAGCATGGTATTATCTTGGACCATGTTGTCCACATTGCTCTGTTCCTTCAATCTTTCATTTTCTTGTTTGATGTGGCGATTTAGTACCTCTAGCTCAAATACTTCTTGCTTCAGTGATTGAACTTGCTGCTCCAAAGGTTGAACAGTGCTTGGACCAGCAGCTACTTGTTCTAACGTCTCTAGGTAATTATAAACTTTCTGCTGATCTGGGTCAACCTCTGGTGACTTCTTTGGACTAAGCTCATACTCAAATTCGGATCCATGTTCATATTCAGGTTCATGCTCAAAAGGACTTTCCTCACGTGGAGGACTGGTCTCAACATACTCAGCGTGTGGAGGGCTTTTCTCCAAGTTAGGTCTTGTAGCAACCTTTTCAGGTGTGCTCAAGTCAATAATGAGTGAATTTTTACCCTTTGTGGCCCCCACTTTGTCTTGTAGCCTTCTGCTCCTTCTCACGGTGGTGATGTTCTGCTTTTGTTTTTCGACCTTCTTGGAAAGGGCAGTTTCATGGAGTTGGGCCAACCTTTGCGCTAAGGGCTGAGTATCTTCTTCACTGGAATTTTCAGGAGTAAGGTAAGTTTCTTGGGCTGCAGCTTTGCCTTTATCTTTCTTTTGTTTCTTCCTACTCTCTTTTCTCTTTTGAGCAACTTCTTGGGCAAGTTCTGAAAGGGTTTCTGTGATGATTCTTTGGGCTGTTTGATCAATGTCCACAGCAGGCTCAGGGTCGATTTCATGTTCAGAATGATGTACATCAGTTTCTTCTTCAATCTGTTCTTGGACAGTTTCCTCTTGGACAACAGTTTCAAGGGTAGCCTCTTCTCTTTTTCTTCTACTCTTTCAAGGCACAGAGGTTTCTCCTGCTTCTTCAAAATGGTTTCTCACAAGAAATCTCTCCCAGGTATCTCTTTTTGCTTTCAACTGTTCCTCAACTAGCATCTTAACAAGACCATGACGATATAGATGTGGTTCAATGTTTCTTGGGTTCCTTTGGACAATTGAACACATTTTTCTAAGACTTGAGAGTAGAAAATATGGAAGGTTAATATCATCTCCTAAAAAATGCATCATGACTTTGGCATGGTAAACATATAAAACTCCAAACCTTCCCTCACAAGTAAAGAATTTTTGCACTAATAAAAGTAAAGTTGTCCATTCTTCCTTGACATAAGTAACAGGAATCCCTTTTGTAAAAATGCTGGTATCCATACCTGGATTCTTTAAGATTTGCTTCCACTGTTGGTCTTGTACTGATCTGTTTTTAAACCATCTTTCTCCAATTTGTGGGAGTGAAGTGGCCTGTGCTATACTGCTCTCAGTGACTGTAAACTTTAGGTCCCCTATCTCCACTTGATTGTCTTTATCTCTAAAGGAATGTGCAAAGGCCTTCGTAACCTCTTTGTGGTAACCTCTGAATTTCTGGATGCATTGGAGCTAGTTTGCTTTCTGCAAAGCCTCTTTAACTTGAGGATATCCCTCCATAAATTTTGAACCCTCTGGTTCTGCTCTTAAGAGTTTACCCATTGGCTCTATGGCTCTGTTCTAAAACTTTTGGAAAAAAAAAGGTTACACGGCTTCAACAGTGGCCTTAACACAGTAAATTTACAGCTTTAACGTAACAGCCGTAACATACTTTCACTGATAATCAGAATTAGCAGAGAGGAAGAAGTAAAACAGAGTATGGCTAAGGTAGCAGCGTAGTGAGCACAGCGGAATAAGGGAACTGTGGAAATGAAACAACGTGAATGGAATGATACGAGAGTAGGAGGATTATGAAATGATGGGTAGAAACGGTTAGGTCCTTAGGCTTCGGTCATAGGTTTACACTTGGCTGCGGGATTATGACGTAGAGAGACGTAGTACAGTAGTCTACGTCACTTAGGTACAAACCTTAATGGAGGAGCAGCCACAATTGATTTTCAAAATCGTGATGAACAGGACCGATAAGTGTGGGGGATACATGGATTTTTGGTCGCATGATGGGAAAGAATGGTAATCATTACATTAAATGGCAAGAAACATAACCCGGAAACTTTGCAAAATGAGATAACCGTAAGTTTAGGATTTAGATCATACCTCATATCCGCGCTTGGATTGCCTTTGATCATTTGCCACTAACCCTTCATTGTTTTATTGCTGTTGCATGACTCTTTTCCACTTATTGTTGATGACTTCTGAACTGTAAATTTCTTTTCAAACAGACTGTGTTTCTTTTATGCAGGTGCAGAGAGCTGTGGAATTGCTGAATGGCTGCAGAATTGCCAGACAGCTGCGGAAACTGCAATGGTACCCTCCGGCTGCATAAAACAACTTTAGTTATCTAAAAAAAAATAACTTTATTGATGGAATGAGATGTAATGAATGGATGGATGGATGGAAAGAAATGAGGTGGAGTGAGAGTGATTAAATGAATGAGATGGTGAATGAAGTGGATGAAATGGCGAAAGGAGATGGAAGAGAGAGAGATATTTTTTTTTTGGAAAACATGAGGTGTCATGTGACCCTGATTTTCACCTCAGGTTTTCTGCATAAGACTGCCAATCAGAGATTGGTTTTCAGGCTTATACATTTATTTTTTCTTCTTTTTTTTTTCTTCTTTTTTTTTTTCTTTTTTTTTTTTTTTTTCAAAAACCAAAGATTAGGCTAATGGAGGAGAAGAATCCTTCTCCACCAACCTGATTGTAGAATCTTCTTTAAACAACTTTACAAACTCTTCTTTTGAGAATGGCTTTTGGTATATTTTCAAGCGATGGCCATTCACAATAAGAGGAGTATGAAATTCATCAATAGTTTTCACTTGAACTGCTCCATTGCTAAAGACTTCATCAATCTCATATGGCCCAAGCCAATGAGTTTGAAACTTTCCTTTGAAGTCTTTGAACTTTGAATCAAACAATAGAGCCCAATCTCCTTTCTGAAACTTTCTTTCTTTGATATGATGATCATGCCATTTAGATCTTTGGTGCTGAACTAGATCAGTCCTTAGAATTGCATCTTGTCTTATTTCATCTAGCTCATTTAGCTGGTCCATTCTGTGTTTTTGGGCTTCTGAGAGGCTCATTCCCAATTGGACTGCCATCTTGAAGGTCTTGATTTGGAACTCAATGGGGAGCAGGACTTCCTTCCCATAAACAAGTTCATAGGGAGAATGTCCTGTTGTGTTCTTCCATGTAGTTCTATAGGCCCATAAGGCTTCAGGGAGCCTTTCTGCCCAATCTCTTCTATGAAGATGAACAGTCTTGGTGATAATGCCTTCAAGAACTTTATTGGTAGATTCCACTTGGCCATTGGATTGCGGATGGTAGGGAGTAGATGTTCTGTGCTTGATCTTATATTCCTCCATCAGCTTCTCCATCAATTTAGATGTAAATTGGCTGCCCTAATCTGTTACAATTTCCCTTGGGACACCAAAACGAGTAAAAATATCCTCAAAAAGAAATTGAACAACTGAATTTTCAGTGGCAGAAGGCAATGCTTTCGCTTCTACCCACTTAGTAACATAATCAATACAAACCAGTATATACTTCTTTTGCTTTGATGGTGGATTAATTGGTCCAACGAAATCTAGAGCCCATTTCTCAAAGGGTTCGATGCATACCTGAGGCTGTAGAGGCATTTCATTTGAAGGAGTTGGTTTCCCAACTCTTTGGCAGCTGTCACACCTTCTAACATACTGCTTTGCATCTTTAAAGAGAGAAGGCCAATAATATCCTAGAGAAAGGATTTTATAGGCTGTCCTCTTGTCAGCAAAGTGCTCGCCGCATGGTTCATCATGACATGCCTTAAGGATGTCAGGCATTTCATCTTCCCGAACACACCTTCTGATTATACAATCTGGCCCTGTTTTGAACAATTCATTAGAAATCCAAGAATAATGTGAACTCTCCTGAATGATTTTCCTTTTCTCATTAGGAAATAAGTGTAGAGGTAGCTTCCCTGTAACTAGATAATTATCCATATCTGCATACCAAGGAGTCTTGGTAGTTACTGCAAACAAGTATTCATCTGGAAACTTATCTTCTACTGGAGATTCTTCATTAGTGTTTTGGATTCTAGACAAGAAATCAGCTACTGTGTTTTGTTTTCCAGGTCTATCTAACACAGTAATGTTGAATTCTTGTAAAAGTAAAAGCCATCTTGTAACTCTACCATTAGTGACAGGTTTGTTCATTAAATATCTTATGGCAGAGTGATTAGTATGGACAAAGGTTTCATAGCCGGTTATGTAGTGTCTAAACTTATTGATCGCATGTACCACAGCTAAGAACTCTTTTTCTGTAACAGTATAATTTAACTCAGTGGGAGTCAAATTCTTACTTGTGTAATAAATGGCATAAGGGATCAAATCCTTTTGTCCCAAACCAGCTCCTAGAGCTGTATCTGAAGCATCAGTAGAAATGTGGAAAGGGAGTTTCCAATTTGGCCCCCTTAAGATGGGTGCTTCAGATATTCTAGTCTTTAAAGCTTCAAAGGCAGATTGACACTCAGGATCCCATTTGAACTCACAGTCCTTGGTAAGCAATTTGAAAAGAGGGGATGCTATCTTAGTGAAGTTTTCAATAAATCTTCTGTAATACCCAGTAAACCCAAGAAAACTTCTAACATCCTTCTGGCAATTTGGAATAGGTAACTTAGAGATGACTTCAACTTTGGATCTATCAACCTTAATCCCATCTCCTGAAATATGATGTCCTAAAACAATCCCTTCAGTAAACATCATAAAACACTTTTCATGACTTAAAGAAAGATTTGTTTCCTTACATCTTACCAGTACTTTTTCCAAATTTTCCAAAGCTTCTTCAAATGTATTACCATAAACTGTGAAATCGTCCATGTATACCTCTACACAATCATGAATCAGATCTGAAAAGATTCCTAGTACAGCCCTTTGAAATGTAGCGGGTGCATTGCACAATCCAAAAGGGAGTACTCTGTAGGCAAAAGTCCCCCAAGGACAAGTGAATGTGGTTTTGTCTTGATCTTCAAGTGCTACCTGAATTTGATTATACCCACTAAAACCATCCAAGAATGAGAAATACTTTTTACCTGCTAAAGTGTCTAGTACCTGATCAATAAAAGGTAGAGGGAAATGATCCTTTAAGGTTTCCTTGTTCAATTCTCGATAATCAATGCAAACTCTCCATTTACCATTCTTTTTGGGCACTATAACCAAGGGAGAAACCCATTGGCTATCTGAAATGGGGTAAATGAAGTTTACCTTGAGCAATTTCTGGAGTTCTTCTTTCACGATTTCCCTAAGGTTTGGATTCATCCTTCTTTGTGGTTGCCTAATAGGTCTGCTATTTTCTTCAATATAGATGTGATGAATACAAGTCTTAGGATCGATTCCTTTCATGTCAGTGTATTCCCATGCAAAGGCAGTGGAATGTTTTTGCAACAGTTTAGTTAATTCTTCTTGTTGTGGTCTTTCCAAGTTTTTGTTAATGTTCAATGTTTTTCCTGGAAGGATTTCAACTGTAGAACTACCAAATTCTTCCATTGAGAAGAGAGACATCTGTCTAGAGGAGAGATATTCAATGTCTGCATCTAACTGAAATTGTGTAGAGTCATATTCTAAAGGTATTTCAAAATTTTCTAATGTATTTAGAATTTGACTATCCTCACTGATTTTAGAGATGGTTAGAACAGGTTGAATAGTATCCTCATCATCAACCCACTCATCTTCTCCTATTTCTGTTATTGCCTTTGCTGGAGGATACAAGTTGAATTTCTTGGTGGAATTACCATCTGATATATAGATGTCCCCAGACCTACAACTTATGAAAGCATCAGCTGTGGCCAGCCAAGGTCTTCCTAAAATAAGAGGATGTCCTCCTAGATTGTTCTTGGGAGTTAAAATCATAAAATCAACTGGATATTCCCAAGAATCTAGGGAGACTGGAATATCTTCCAATACACCATCAGGTTTAATGATTGATCTATCTGCAAGTTGCAGTAAAGTAGGTGTAAAGAGAAGGTTAGGAAGCTTTAACTGATTCATGGTCTGTGTACTCATGATGTTGATAGCGGCTCCTAAGTCAATCAAAGTATTTGGGATTTCAACCCCATTAATATGAGTTTTGACAATAGGGCTACCGGGATCCACATATTTTTGCATGGTAATCTTACCCATCATTATGTCTGCAATTTTTCCAACTAGATGTATCCTTTTAGTATCTCTGGTTCTTTTTCCTGTTTTCTTCAAACTCAACTCCTTTATTGTCTTCGCTAGAATGGGAATTTCTTTAATGGCTTGTAACAAGGGGATCTTGATACAGACATTCTTCAATTCATCTAGAAAACTATAGTCAGGCACCCATATTTGCTTTTCCACTCCTTTGTCAATTTGTAATCTTTCAGGAAAAGGAGGTGTAGCTAAAGGTGTAGGTTGCTCAACTATGGGAGTTGTGGAGGTTGATTCTTTTTCTTTTTGGATATTTTGGTATTGAAGTGATACTTCAAAACCTTTATTGACTTTGAGAGATTCTTCCTCAGAAATGCTTGGTTGTTGAACACTTGTAGAAGGTTGATCTAAGATTCTACCTGATCTGAGTTGTACTTCATTGAGAGGAACAACCATATAGGTAGGGAATGGTTGACCTTCCATCATGTAAGCATTTTGAGGGTTCCTATTATTTGGATTTGGTAATGGCTGAGAGGGAAGTTGATTTGATTTCTGCTGGGATTGAAGCGATAATTGAGAATTTTGATTTTGTGGAGGAGGTTGTTGTTGTTGAGGGTACGACAATGATAGTTGTTGACCTTGATTTGGAAGTTGTGGAGCCTGCTGATTCTGAAATGATGGAGGATATTGATAGAATTGAGCAAATCTCCCATAAGGATTTTGCATGCTTTGCATCCATGCTTGAAAAGCATTTTGAGGTTGAGGCCAAGGTTGTTGCCAAGGATTCCAATTTGGTTGGGATTGAGAATTCATAGAGTTGTTAAACCCTTGATTCTATTGTCCTTGCCAAGGTCTCCTTGTAATAAAACAGAGAGATTCAAGTGTATCTGGATCCTCTTGAAAGACTTCTTTGAGGCCAGGAATTGAAGGACAATCCTTCGTCTCATGAGTTTCTGAGCAAATTACACATGTTTCTACAACGTGTGCATCTAAGGGACATTCCCTTAAAGCATGTTTCTTTCTACATTTCGGGCAAAAGATAGCCAAAGCCTCAGCTTCTGCTTTTTGTTTATTGTGAATCTTAAGGGTATCAAGTTGTTCACTAAGACTCCCTAAGATGTCAGTTTTAAATTCATCAAGCATACTGCCGATTTCAGCCCTACTTACTGATCCTGTTGCAGATTTATTTGCCCTAAGGAGAGAAGGATCTCTAGGCCCTTTTTGAGTTTTTGATTTGCCTCTTGAGATATGGATACAAAGTTCTACTATATCATTGAGTGAAAGTTGAGAAATATCCCCTTTCCCCATCATGTTTAAGATATCTATCCATTCATCCCTAATGGCTTTTAATAAGAGGGCTTTTAAGGTTTCTTCATCCAAGGTACTCATTTTTGCTCTTTTCCAGTTATATTGAAATCTTTCAAGTAAATCTTCTAAGCTCTCATCTTCTCTTTGTATCATTTTAAAAACCTCGTCCTTGTGATTAGTAGGCATACAATAGTCCAAATACCTATCCAAAAATGTCTGTTTCATTTCATCCCAAGTCCTAATGGATTGAGTGAGTAACCCCATGAACCATTTCAAGGCTTGATCCTTCAGTGTTGAAGGGAACAATTTGAGTTTCTGAGAGTCATCCAGGTAGTCATAAGTTCGACACACCACTTCAAACTCGAATAAAAATGTTTCAGGGTCCTCAGTCCTTAACCCATGGAAATTAGGAAGGACAGATGGTGATATGTTTTTCATAGTGGCTCGGGAATCCTCATTAACAATGGGAAACCCAAATGAATTATCCCCATCTCTATTTCCTCCTCCAAGGGGACCTCTACCTCCATTATTGTTATTGTTGTTTCCTCCTCCTCCTCTACCTCTACCTCTACCCCTACCACCTCCTTCTTCTTCTGCCATGATGATTCTCCTAGGGATTTCAAAATCTTCTGGTTCCTCTACAAAAGGTGAATGAGAAGAGATTTCTCCTTCCTCTTCAGGTGATTCTACTTCCTCAATTACAATTGGTCTTTCTGTAGGAGAGAGAGAAGAGTCTCTTCCTGGGAGAGTCAACTCTTGGCTCTTGAATTCCAGGAATTCTAGGACTAGGAGTGTCAGTTGGAGATAAGGGAGGTGTCTCTTGTCTATCCCTTGAAGCAGATGGACTTGTAAAAATTGAACTTCGAGCTCTAGCTAAAAACCTTCCTCTAGAATCTCTAGCTCTATGCATGTCATTTTTTATTATTTTCTTCAAGTCAAGTTAATAGTTCTTTTTCTGATCTTCTAGTTCACTCTAGGTGCAAGAAGAGAGCATACTCAAGAAGCTACCAAATCAATAACTTTCTCTTTTCTGATCCTCCAGATCACCTTGAAGTGCAAGAGGAGAGCATACTTTGATAGGTTATCAACTTCTTTCCTTGAAATTTTTATGTTTTTTTTCTAAGAATATGGCTACTTAATTTCACTTCCCCGGCAACGGCACCAAAATGTTTAGTCAATTTAGTGTTCCTAAATTGATGACATTAATTGTCAACCCGGGGCTCGTAAGCTGATGAAGTGAAGGTGTACTATATGTACTTAAGCAACCTCTTAGAGCTTTTTGTCGTTTGGGGGTGTTGTTTGTGGTCAACTTATCTTCCTAAGATGGAATGGAGTTTTATAAACAGATGAGTGAGTGTGTGTGTAAGGTGATTTTTAGATGAGTGAGTGTGTGTTACAGGTGATTTCTAACTACTTGCTGAAAAGGAAAAGCTTGAAAGAAATAAATAACTTGAAAGGAACTGAAAGCAAAGAACCACTTTCTAATGGCACTAGACACCATTCATGGTGCTGCAAATAAAAGGTAAGAAAATCACTTTAAAAACCAATGATAATGTTTATCTCTTCCTAACTCTCTGCTTCTAACACATAGTACTGTGTAAAACACAATTAGGAAGTAGCTAGAGATGAGTTTAAAAAGTGATCAAAAATGAGAAAAATCTACTTTAAAGACTAGTTATAATATTCAGCTCTTCCTAACTCTCTGCTTCTAACATATGGTACTATGTAAAGCACGATTAGAAAGTAGTTAAAGATTAGTCTAAAAAGTACTCAAAGCCAGCTGTAATTTATTAGTATTCTGATCTCTAAAAGATGAACAATTTGTGATAAAGAGACCATCAATATGTTAGCAGACAACTTTGAGAAACTAAACTAGAAATCAGCTATGAAAATAAAGTAAAGGCAGCAACTTTGAATCTGTCAACTGAAAATGCCATCAGATATAAAGCAAATACATAAAGACAAAAACAATCCCGGGTTAAAAACCTGCAAAAGAACAATACTGATCAGTTTAAGTGAATGCTGCAAATGAAATGACAATGAAAGTGAATCAAGTTGTACATGTTTCAAAGAAAAGGAAATGCTAAATGGAAAATAAGGAAATAGCAAGAATATGAACATAAAATAATATACAAGGGAAGTCATGAACAGGGGCCCTCCATTCATACAACCCAAAGAAGACTCAAGGATTTGAAAACGTCAGAACAGCACTGTCTTCTATTACTCCATATGTAGAAAATTACAGTCAAGAGTGCTAGAACTGCACTATCAAAACAGAGTCTTGAAATGCACTAAAATTATAACAAATTCATAAAACACAGCAACTAAAAAGTAACATTAAGCGTACACAGACGCAAGTTTTTATAGGCATCTAAACGATTGCCTAATGCGTAAAGCTAGAAACTGAAAATTAACTAATCTGTCATGCGTAATAAAGGTTCAGCAACACGTCATAAGCCTCGTGGATGAGCTGGAGGTTCTGGTCGTTATGGGAATTGAATCCAGAGTTGGATTATGTTTCCCACAACCTGCGTAACACGGACAAATCACCAGTTGCATTGACGTGACCCAACAGCTTACGCAACACCGTTTAAGCTGCCTTTGTTGACCGTGGCTTGACCCTCGTTGATCGGAGGTGTAGATGATGTGGCTGACCGAACCAATAGCACAGGAACCTTGAGCACCTTTATTCTCATGTGCCCATGTGGCTCGTTTTGCAAAATGACACGTGGAACCTTGAGATTAACAAAAAGGCTGCGGAATCATCAGATGGTTGCGGAATCGCTGAATGGCTGCGGAATTGCCAGACAGCTGCGGAATCTCTGCAAATGTGTCAAAATCTAAACAAAACAGTCACACATTAGCAAAGTTCACTTGATCATGCTTAAAGACATCAAATGTAATGATCTGGGTAGGTTTACAAGGAAAATAAGGCAAAAGATAGAGATGAGTGAGGGAAAACTGTAGGTAATGATGGATAATCAAGTGCAAGATAGAGGCTCTACAGTTGCCTCTCACCGAATGGTGGTATAACACTTCCTTCCATACAGCAACAAAAATGACCCCATTTATGGCAATTTATCGATATCAACCACCATCCATCACATCATATTTAAGAGAAAATTATAAGGTTCAAGCAGTGGAACATCACATCGAACATCAACAACAAGTCCTCCAACTCTTAAAGGATAACCTTGTGTTGGCACAGAATAGAATGAATCAACAGGCAGATCAACATCGCAGCGAAAGAAGTTTTGATGTAGGTGATTGGGTATTCCTACAGCTACAACCATATAAAAAAATGTCCCTCAAGCAAGCTAAGAAGGATAATAAATTAACACCAAAGTATTATGGTCCGTACAAGGTGTGCAAAATATTGGTACTATGGCATACAAATTGGAGCTTCCTGCAGCGTCTCGAGTGCACCCAGTTTTCCATGTTTCATGTTTAAAGATGGTTATAGGTGACAAGCTCCCAGTTCAACAATATTTCCAGAACTTGACGAGGAAAGAAAAATTATATTGGAACCAGAAGCAGTCACAGAAACAAGAACGTGACAGCTACGAAATCGATCAATTTCGGAGTATCTCATCAAGTGGAAGAACTTATCTGCTGAAGATTCCACATGGGAGGATGATAATTTTATACAGAAGCATCCAAAACTACTCAAGCATTGAGGTCAACACTTTTTTGAAGGAGAGGGGCATGTTAGGTCCCTATAATACTAGTGATTACCCCATTACTATTGTAGTTGTATCCCTTATTAATATTGTTGAGCCCCTATTGTCCCCATATTTTTATTACTATGCCCCATAGAATCCCTCTATTGTTATTTTTGTGTCTTTATATTATTATTGTTAGGTCGCCTCATAATAATATAAAACAAACAATAACAACAAACAAACATATGTTCTTCCCCAGTGGAGTCGCCAATTTGTTTCTGGGAAAACTAGTGTCTTGTCAAACGACTAGCCCTCTAGGTTTGGCAGCTACCCTAGAAACAACAGTTTAAAGCAATTCAACAATTTCTTCTATGTGTAACAGATAAGAGAAAGATAATGGAACCAACCTAGAACTTCCGCTTAATCCCTTGCTTGATCTCTCTCCCCCTTGATAGAGCTTGCAACTCCTCCCCGTACTTAACCTACTTGGAGAGTACCTACACAAGTACAGAAACAAAGAACCGTCAAGGCATCGTGATCTATTACAACATAAACATTACAGAATCAAATATATAATGAACAAATGATAACATTCACAAATGATAACATTCACAATCGCACAATCATATGGAAGAAAACTTGAAGAACTTTATTAATAGAAGGGAGAATTACAACCCAGTTGTCTGATCTAGCATCATGCTCCCAGCTTCAATCCATTTTAACCTCATGAAATAGCAAGATCACACCAACAATACAATGCTCTTTCCTCAATTACAAACTATCAGCACGTCCTTTCAATTCACAATATTCCAGCCTCTAGATCTCTTAGATCAGGGATCCATTTATAGATGTGTGCAAGGGTGTGAGTCATTCATGGGATTTTGATTAGTGTCATTCCACTTGTTACAATTGGTTCCACTTGGAGATTTCTTGGATCTCTTACTCATCCATGGACAAATTCAAAGAGGCAAGTGGCATAGGAGAAGTTTCTAGAAGATTCCATGAGCAACCACCTAGCAAACTGTCTCAGACATTTGTCCATCCTCACCCATCGCACCCTATAGAAGGCCTAAATAGTATGCATCACACCCTGGTAGTGTACCACTCAGTATGCATTGCACTTTGCCAGTGGAGCAGTTAGTATGGTTCAGTTTAGGCCATTTCTGGATGGTTTCTTAGGTGGAACTTTTTGGGAATGATGTAATCAGATGACTATGTTATTTTAGGGTATGAAACAAATATTTTAGGGGTTTATGAGCCCTAGTTTATCGACATATAAGTTTGGGGCTGATGTGCCAAAATATTTCTATAACACTGATCTGATCAATATATGAATTCTAGCATGGAAATAGATATGTCGAAGTTGAACATGATAGAAAACCACATGATTACCGTCAATGATGTAAACTATTAATAGGCACAGGAGAAACCATTGATAATGACAATGGCTCTCAAGATACAATCAGTACAATCCACGAGTGTGAAAAATGAAGCTGAAGTCCAACACCCGTAGAATCATTCGATTGAAGTCCAATGATGTAAACTTGTTGTCGAATGGGAATAACTTGCCATTGAGGCATGCAAGCTCCAAGTTACTAGAAGGGAATTTCTAGATCATCTTCCTGGATAATGAGCTGAAGTCGATAGGAAGCGATCCATATTAGGAGGGCCATAATGTATCCCACATCATTGACATGAAACAAAGGATATAGTAGAGTAGGTAAGTTTGATTCAGGAATGTGGTAGAAAGGTCAGACAGTGTATAAGTGGTAAAAACTGTACATAGGACTTCTCTTGAACATATTGGCAACATGACACCAGAGTTTGGAAGCATTTGACTCAACATGGGATCAGAGGTCATGATGATGAAGAAGTATAATCAGATGAGAGGAAAAATGGATTTCCCAAACCCAGTAAAGTAAGTGACAAAGTGATGATATCCCAAACCCGATACGAGCAACACACAAGTGTCATGTTCACGAGCGACATGTTTCCTTTACACAAAATACAAGAGATGATCGCTTTCATTTTTTCGCCACTATTTCTAGTGAGTACCCCATTATTTTTTATCACAATATTGAAGGGGATAGCATATGCTTGCCATATAAGTTCATCCTTCGGATGATCAATCCTAGTAAGTTTAACGAGTCCTAGGAAGGAGAAACTCGATCTCGTCACGATGACAAGTCATGTGTTGTTTAAGTTTTACGACTCTGATGGAGGTGAAAATCGATATCTTTTTCATGTTTAGAGAGTTTGGAAAAGAGGCGAAAAAGAAAACTCCAAAGGTCCGTTTTTGTAAATCGTCTCTTGAATCTGAAAAGGTAGAAAATTATATCTAAGAGGACCTCTTAGCCATGTTTGACTAAGGTATTCCTTTTTCGTACAATAGTCTATCTTAGTCTAAAAAAGGGTTAAACTTATACTGAGTAGATTTCATTTCATGTACTTTAACGAGTTTGAAACAACAAGTAACCAATGATATTTTCATTTTTCTAGAGTTAGATAAGAGCTTAAAGATGACTCTAGGGAGTCGATTTTTCATTTATTTTTGACAAGTCTGAAAAAGTGATAAAATAAAACTCATTGAATCAGTCATAATTAATCACTATCACCATGTTCCATGACCTGTCGCTACACAAGTGAAACGCACATTACCAATTTCGAGGAAAAATATTAAAATATAAGTGAAATATACCCTAATTTGGTAAAAATGTCATTTAAAAACTTATAAAATCTAAAAAAAGTAAATCATTTTCACCATTTTACCATTTGTCAAATCATAGAGAATTTTTACCCTATTTTACCTTGATCTTCAGGTGAAGAGTGCAATCAATCCTGAACACCATTCATTGAGCCATTCACTATAGGTAAGAGATTTGTCTCCTCCCTTCAAATTGGTTGTATTTTTATGCATTTTCATCCATAGACTAGGCTACAAGGAGGGCTTAGAAAAAATTCATGTTGAGGGCAACCAGCGTGGGTTTTACCCATCGGACCCACGTTGTTCACCCTATGGCCAATTGTGGTAGCACATTGGAAGCACGGAAAAATATATAGACAGTCTCGATGGTGCAAAGTTGCGAATTGTTTGGAAAATCCTCCACATTTAATGATTAATTTCTAGATTTGCTTCCATAGAAACTCATGAAATGTTATTTGATGGATGTTTTACAGGTTAATCAACCAAAAATGGCGATCTAATAGAAAGAAAGAGGACACAAAGCTGAAGACCGTCAAGTAGCCCAGGACCCAAATTGCATTGCTTCCCTTCGAGATTGTGGGTTACTGAAATTCTTCTGGATTCTTGGAATTAGGAACTAGGTAGAGTTACTGTAGCATTTGATTAGTTGGTGGGAAGTGGATCACCAACTATTCATGATTAGGGACCAAGAACTCGAAATAGATGTCATAGACATTTATTTCATTACTAGTTTGTCTAGAAAGGGACAATGGATTCAGTTGTTTGGTTCTCACACCGGAGGGGGGAGCACAAATATGTTGATTGCGAGACATTGTCCAGGCACTCGAAAAACTCAGAGTGGGAAGATACATATAAAGACCATCACTAATCTCCCACTACGAACAATCCTTCACACTATGGCCCAAATAGTTTGGGCTTAGGCATTGCATGAAGCAACAAAGTCTCATTTCTAGTACGCTATTGATTGTTTAAGTCCCACGGTTTTCAACTGGTGTGAGGGTTTGTTGGTCAATATGAAGAGCCAACTTATGAAGTGCAAGTCAGGAAAGCTAAAACAATTTAGCTTCGGATCCATCTTGGTGATGTTCTTCTTGGAACATGTGCCATTGTTTCGATATCAGTGGATAGAAGTGGATACACCAACGCCCAAAGATCCATGGTTGATGATGTGGGGTGAGTTGATGCCTCGGCATGGAGGTGGTCAGCGGATGTCTTTTCCCCTAGAATTTTTTGGATGGCTGCAAAAATATCTAATCATGATAGATGATTGCACATATGTTGGCACGGATTTCCGAGGAGATCTTGATCTTCCACTTCTACTAGGTGCGTAGTGGATTGATGCAAGTAAAAACTAGTTTTTAAATATTTTGAAGTTTTAATTTTTTTTATATGTGTACTGAGATTTGAAACTTGCGATTTTTGCAGATGTTGGACTAGAGAGACCTCTAGGGGTTCCTTTCAATGTTACAATACAGATTTATACATGTCGAAGCATCCAATACCATGGACCAAAAACCATCACGTCCAAAACCATGGACTGAAAACCATCGCGTCCAAAAACATGTGCGAAAATCATGCACCAAACCATAGGTGCATCTGCCCAACCTAACATAGGGTCCAAAACCAAAATTTTCCGATGTGCTGCCCCAGACCCCATAAAGTGGGGTTATGAGTGCCCCTCAAACCCCCTACGTGAGCTAGTCGTGGAAAGAATATAACACAACCCAACATTCTCCCACTTGTTGTTTTCTTTCCACAGGGAACCACAAGAGAGCCTAGTCATTTATCGAGCTCTGCAATGCCCATTGTTTCTCTACACCAAGAGAACTTCTCAGAGCTCACAAATTTTTTCAATGCATCTGCAGTATTCTTCAAAGTGTCTACCTTTACCAGCAACACCTTTTTGTCTTCTATCATATCCCTCACAAAGTGATACTGAACATCAATGTGCTTTGTCTTTGAATGATATGCAGGGTTCTTTGCCAAGAAAATTGCACTTTGGCTGTCACAGTCTATCCTTATAGCTTCCTGTACTAACCCCATACTTGAACACAATCTCTACAACCAAACTGCTTCCTTGCTTGCATGAGTGGTTGCCATGTATTCTGCCTCTATAGTTGATAGTGCCACTACAGATTGCTTCTTACTCATCCAACTGACTGCACCTCCAAATAGGTTAAACACATACCCACTTGTAGATCTTCTTTGATCCAGATCTCTAGCCCAGTCTGCATCAACAAAGCCATGAATATCCAACACTCTATCCAATCCTATTCTTCCTTGACAGCACAAACCATAATCACTAGTGCCATGCAAATACCTGAAAACCCACTTCACTGTTGTCCAATGCTCCTTTCCTAGTTTTGACATAAATTTGCTCAATACTCCCCCTACATGTGCAATGTCTAGTCTAGTACAGACCATTGCATACATCAGGCTACTGACTACACTTGCATATGGAACACAGGACATGTCCTCTTCCTCTTCTTATGTCTTGGGACACTGTTTAGCAGAGAACCTCACACCTACAAGAATAGGAACCTTCACCAGTTTACTATCCTTCATACTAAACCTCTACAATACTGTCTCGACATACTTCCTTTGGTTTAACCAGAGCTTCCTCTTTGCCTGATCTCTTTTAATTTCCATGCCCAAAATATAGTTTGCAGCACCAAGATCTTTCATGTCGAATTTGGAGGACAATCCGGTCTTGAAATCCTGGATAACTTCTTTTTCATTTCCAACCAGCAACATATCATCCACATACAAGACCAGATAAATAACACGGTCACCAATTAATTTAAAATACACACAGTGATTTTCTTTGCTTCTGGTGAAGCCATGTCCCCATATAAATTTATCAAATTTCTGATACCACATCCTTCGTGATTGTTTTAACCCATATAGAGAGTTCTTTAACTTGCATACCAGTTCTTTCTTACCCTTCACCACAAATCCTTCAGGTTGCTTCATGTAGATTTCCTCTTCCAGATCCCCGTGAAGAAATGTTCTCTTCACATCCATCTGTTCTACCTCAAAATCAAAAGCAGCAGCAACAGATAAAAGTAATCTAATAGAAGTTACCTTGGCAACAGGAGAAAAAATATCACCAAAATCAATTCCCGGAACCTGGGAATAACCTTTTGCTACCAACGGAGCTTTGTATTTCTCCACCTTTCCTTCTGCATTTGTCTTTTTCTTGAACACCCATTTGCTGCCAATGGGTTTCCTTCCAGTCAGCAACTCCACCAGATCCCAAGCCTCATTTTTGTGCAAATATGCCATTTCATCAACCATCGTCTCTTTCCAGAGTTTTCCATCCTCTGAATCTACTGTTTCCTTCACAGTTCTAGGATCATCATCAGTAATAGATAAATCAAAATTTGAATAGAAAGCATATGGACTATACCTTTTTGGCTGCCTTCTTTCTCAAACTTATCTTCTCACACCCAAATTTTGTGGCTCTTCATCTTCTGATTCCTCCTCTCATGTAGAGTCTGATTCTTCGTCCTTAAGCTCAAACTCTATCTTCTCAGGTTCCTTTGGTTGGACTTCATGTTTAATAACATCTTTTACTTCTCTGAACACCACATCTCGGTTGTACACAACCTTCCGTGTGACTGGGTTCCAAAGCTTGTAACCCTTTAAACCATTCTTATACCCAATAAAGATGCACTTTTCAGATTTAGTATCCAACTTGGTTCATTTCTCCTTTGGAACATGTACATATGCATCACATCCAAATACCCTCAGATGTGAAAGAGAGGGTTTCTTACCAGTCCATACCTCTTGTGGAGTCTTATCCTCCAACGTTGATGAAGGTGACCTGTTGACTAGGTAACATGCAGTATCCACCGCCTCTGCCCATAATTCCTGTCCTAACCCGACACCACTGAGCATGCTTCTTGCCCTTTCCATCAACGTCTTATTCATTCTTTCTACAACTCCATTTTGCTGAGGTGTATATGGAGTAGTCTTTTGTCGTGCTATACCACACTTCTTACAGAATTCTTCAAATTCCTTGCTGCAAAACTCTCCACCATTATATGTTCTCAGCACCTTTATCTTCTTCTCTGTCTGATTTTCCACAAGAGCCTTAAATTCTTTAAACCTGTCAAAGGCTTCAGATTTCTTCTTAAGGAAATATATCCATGTATTCCTTCAGAAGTCATCTATAAATGATACATAGTACACAAAGTTACCCAGTGATGGAACCTTCATAGGTCCAAACACATCATTGTGCACAAGTTCTAATATCTGTTTCACCCTCTTACTACTAGAGGGGAAACTCAACCGATTCTGCTTCCCATATACACAATTTTCACATAAATCAAAATCTAGAGAGCTATTACTCATACCTTCTACCATACCTTTACCATGAAGTATTGGAAGGCCCTTCTCTCCAATATGTCAAAGCCTTTGATGCCACAACATGGTCTTCTCTCTAGAGACCACTAGATTTTCTACTCCACTTTTAGGAACCATAGAACTATTGCACCCATCAATAACAATGCTACCTTGTAGCTTGTATAGAGTTCCAATTTGAACTCCCCGCATCAATACCAGTGCTCCCCGAACCATTTTGCAGGTATCCTTCTCGAACACTGTTTTTACACCTACATCAAATATCTTGCTTACAGAAATCAGATTTCTGGCCAATGCAATAATATGCGGAACACTCAGAAGTGTTCTAACCCTTCCACCTTGTAACTTCAACTTTACTTTTCAGTGACGAATGATTCTAGCCTTCCTATCATCCCCTAAGAAGACATCACCACCATCGTATTTCTCATACTCGCAGAACCACTCTCTATGGGGAGTGAAGTGAAAGGATGCACTAGAGTCAATCAACAATGCCTCATGATCTACATGTGTACTTGAAGAAGCCAAGTACACATTCCCACCTTCATCTGAGGTGCTTTTTGCCTCTGCAGTAGGAGCATCATCAGATCCCTTGCCTTTATCAGGAGCTTTAGATTTATAGTCCCTTTTGTAGTGCCCTTCCTTTCTGCAATTCTAGCACACTACCTTTACAGGTTTTCCTGGAGATTTAGATCTCCCTATAGATTTAGATCTCCCACTCGATGACTTATTTTTGTTTTTGTTCTGGGACTGTCCTCGTAAAGACAAGGCATCACCATTCTGGCTCTCCATATTTTTCTGTCTCATCTCCTCCATCAGCAAGGATGAGACTATTTCATCAAACTGCAAGGCAGTTGCATTGCTACCTATTGCAATAACTAGACTATCCCAGGAATCTAGTAGAGAAGACAACAAACTAATGCACTTATCTTCATTTGAAATTTTAATATCAACAGATGTTAACTGACTTACCGCAGTATTAAATGCGTTCAGATGCTCTGTCACCGAGTCTCCATTTTTCATCCTCAGGTTATATAGCTTTTTCCATAGGAACAATTTGTTCACCAGAGACTTAGATTGATACAAAGTCCCTAACTTGTCCCACAAAGCCTTCGCCATAGCTTCCCCTGATACATTCAACAATACTGAATCTGAGACACACAATCGTATTGTGCTCTTTGCCTTTCAATCCAACTTCTTCCATTCTTCATCGAACACTCCCGTTGGTTTAGTACCCGGATCTACCATAATCCACTGATCTTTATCCACCAACAGATCCTCCATATTGATTTTCCATAACTTAAAACTTTGACCATTAAATTGCTTGATCTCTATCTTTCCACTGCTCACCATCTTCTTTCACCACTAGAATCAATCTCGCAGATCTCCCACTGAACAGGGTCTACCACAAGCCCGAGTGAAACCCCTCAGCAACAAAGGCGTCCCCTTGAAGCCAAAACAGCTCTAATACCAAATGTAGGTTTTAACCCCATATAGAAATTACCTGCATACGAATTCTACAACACAAAAAAATAAACAATGTGATAGCATAACACATAAAACAAATATACACAGACATTTTCCCCTAGATCCCAAAACCGGGACTACCAGCTTGATTTTTCATTATGTTCCTTTCAATGTTACAATACATATTTATATATGCTGAAGCATCCAATACCATGGACCAAAAACCAACACGTCCAAAACCATTGACCAAAAACCATCTTGTCCAAAAACATGTGCGAAAATCATGCACAAAACCATAGGTGGGTCCGCCCAACCTAACATAGGGTCCAAAACCAAAATTTTCTGAGGCGCTGCCCCGGACCCCCTAAAGTAGGGTTACGAGTGCCCCTCAAACCCCCTATGACCTCCCCCCCCTCTAACCCCCAGTTAACTACGTGGGCTAGTCGTGGAAAGAATATAACACAACCCAACAAGATCACGCATAATACTTCTTGAGGTAAAGCTCATTTTGGGGCTTAGCCAATTGATTTCCTTCATAGTCAACCAACTCATGGGAACCTTTCTGTAATACTCATTTAACAATGTAAGACCCATGCTACATTGGTTCAAATTTCCCATCTCCCAATTTATCATTGGCTTGACCATATAACAAGACCAAGTCACCTTTAGAAAAAACAAGGGGAGTAACAGTTTTATCGTATTGTGCTTTAACTCGTTTCTTTTGAGCTTCAATTACTAATGCAGCAATATGGCGAGTTTCATCAAGTCTTTCGAGGTAAAGTAATCGTTCCTCCTTCGGTGAAGTGTCGGGGAGTAATTCAACAACTAGTTTCAATGAAGGAATCCCACATTCAATCAAAGGGTTGCCTCTAGACCATACACCAACTGAAAGGGTGTAAATCTAGTTGTTGTCTTAGCTGTGGTTCGGTATGCCCATAGAGCTGAAAAATAACATAAGGTGTCAATTTAGTTTATGCATCCCAACAGTACATTGAAGCATTGTAACCAAGACTTTGTTGACTGCCTCAACTTGGTCATTGGCCTGTGGATAGTAAGGAGTTGAGCCTTTATGACGTAGACCCAACTAAGCAATAAGCTTTGCTATCATATAATTTCGAAAATGAGAGCCATGGTCAGTGACGATGGCTTGAGGGACACCAAATCGAGCTATGACATGATTAAAAAGAAATTGAGCCGTAGTTTTACTTTCAGAATAATATGTGGGCATCACCTCAGCCCATTTAGTAAAATAATCGATGACGATGATGATATAACCATGCCCCCTAGCCGAGCGAGGGTTACAGGTTATGAAATCATTACCCCATTTGGAAAAGGGTCCGACAGTAATAACTGGGTGCAAGGGTGCAGGTGGGGCACGCTGTTTACGGTTATAAATCTGGCAGGCATGACATTTTTGGACTTCTAAAATGAAATCTTTGAAGATTGAAGGCCAGAAATAACCAGCGCGAAGGATTTTTTGAGCCGTAGCATATCCTGACATGTGACTACCATAGGCCCTAGAGTGACAGTCATTTAAGATTATCTTTGCTTCTTCAAGTGTTAAACATCAACAAAGGATTGAATCAACACCAACATGGTACAAAGTATCTCTAATAATTCGGTAAGGTTGGGACTTATGTCGGATGCGTCGACGTTCAGAGTTGGGTAACTCTGGTCGAAAGGTTTGGGTCTAGAGATAGGTAATGATATATCCATACCATAGATCGATAGTACTGATGAGGAAGAGAGTTTCGTCAGGGATCAAGTCGTTAGATGCAATAAATGTGGTTGCAGAAGGAAGGTCACAAATTAATTCAGCAAAAACCAATGATTTCTTCGATTTATCTTTAACAAATTCCAAATCAAATTCTTGTAAGATAACAATCCATTTAGAATACTTTCCCCCGAGAAACTGACGGGTCAGAATGTATGTCATGGGTTTGCAATCAAAAATCACAATGGTTTTTCATAAGAGAAGATAGTGCCAAAAGCGTTGAACAACGTGAACGACTGCTAAAGCCAGTTTCTCGACATGGGCATATCGAGTTTCAACGTCGAACAGGTTTCAACTCAAGTAATAAATCACGTGTTGATCCGGATTTAAACAGGAATGCAAAAAATTACAGATATAACCACACATATAGATCTGCAATGGAAATAATACTTCATTTCATTACTGTAAAATATTGAAATATGCTTACAAACAGAAATGGAAATAAACTAGTTAGGGCGATGGTAGCTTATCTCTGAGAAGGGATGTGGCGGCTACATGCCTGTGAACTATGTTACAATGAGGCTCGAAGGCCTATTTATTGTTGAGAAACAATGGAAAACCCTAAACATCCAAAACCTAACCCTAGAATATGAAAATCCAAACTGTGGGCCCCGTTTGTGTAAATCGGTACATCAACTTCTCGGGGTCGCAATTTTGGCATACGATCTTTGTTTGACGCGCATAATATCTCACTAGAAATATCTATCCAAGAAATACAAATTTGGGAAGAGTAACATCAGTTCATGGGCCCATGTTGCTCCCAGTTTTCCCAAAAAATGTCGTTTAGGACCTCAAAATGGCTTTGAAAGTTCAAGACCCGAAAAACTACCAAAAATAGTAAACTATGCTACAATTAAGGAAACTGAAAAGCTAAAAGAAACAATGGTGGGGGTCTTAGTGGATTTGTTGAGTGGCCACCAATATCCACCTAAATCATTCCTCCCCCCTTAGGAAGCAATGGTCCCCATTGTGTTGAGTTCCTCCATGAGATGAGGAAACTTCTGCTGAACTTGGTCCCTGGTGAGCCACTTGCCCTGGTGAAGGAGTTGGCCTGCTTTGACAACATGATACATTTGGATATTCTATTGGCGAGTGTGCTTGATCTGTATGTCCATGATCCGATCAGTTGCAGCTTGTTCCATGTAATCTGGATTTAACTCTGTGGGTGTGAGCTATTCTGCAATGTCGGATGTGTCTAGTAATGGTGGGAAGTATGGCCGAAGGCGGTCCACATTGAACACTAGGTGCAGGCAAAGTAATGGGGGAATCCCAAGCTCAAATGCATTGTCTCCCACAACCTTGGTAATGGTGTAAGGACCATATTGGAGTGGTCTGAGTTTCTGGTAGGCTTTGATAAGGTGTTCCTTTTGCAAATGGAACCAAAATTTGTCACAGACCTAAAACTTGTGTGGCACCTGATGTTGATCATGTTACTGCTTGTACTTGGAATTTGATTTCTCTAGAATGTCGTGGACCTGCTAGCGAATATGTTGGATGTGATCAATGAAGCTGTTTGCCTTATCTGTTTCGCACTGGACATGATTCGAGTCTGCGTGAGTAGCTACAAATGGCATGGCCACATCAATGGGACATAGTGGCTGGAATTCAAAGCCCACCTGAAAATGGTTGTGGCCAATTGAGCTGTGGAGAGCCTGGTTGTAGCTATGTTCAACATAGGTGAGGCTCTCATCCCATGTGCATGGATTCTTTGAGTTGTACATGCATAGAATGTGTACGATCATCCTATTCACAACCTCTGTCTAGCCATTAGTCTGAGGATGGAAGGTTGTGGAGTTAGTGAGTTTGGTGTCCAACATTGACCAGAGACTGGACCAAAATGTACTCAGGAACCTGCTGTCTTGATCTGAGATGATAGACTCTGGGATCCCAAAGTGTACCCACACTCATTCAAAGAAGAGTTTAGCAATGGCTTCTGCTATAATATTCTTCTTGTAGGCCGCCATAATGGCCATCTTCGAGAACCTGTCAAAGACCACAAAAACACAATTGTTTCCATGCTTAGTAGAATGAAGGCCCGACATGTAATTCATGGACATGGATTCCCAAGGTCAACTAGGGGTAGGCAACGGGGTATAGAGGCCTTGCTTCTTGATGGTCAGTTTGGAAATGGTGTAGGCAGTGCATGATCTGATTTACTTCCTGACATCCTGTCGAAGATTCGGCCAATAGAAATACTTCTGCACTACTACCACTGTTTTTTCAACCCTGAAATGCCCAGTAGCCTGACTGTAGTGTGCTTCCAAAATCATCTTGTCACGCTCGCTTGAAGGAACACAAAGGTGACCCAGGTGGCATAACAGGGCATCCTAGAGGTGAAAATCTGGAACATGCTGACCCTCCAAGAGTGTCTGGTATTTGTGGCCGAATTCTGGGTCGCTTTTGTAGAGAAGTGGCCAATTAGAAGTCTCGTGCCCACAAGAGTTGAGCACAGTGGTTAACGCCATGATCGGTGGTCGACTGAGGCAATCTGCAACAATATTGGTGTTTCCCTTCTTATACTTGATATTCAAATGGAACTGTTGCAGGTATGTGGGCCACTTCTGATGGCGATCATTCTGCAATTTACCTTGGGTCTGTATGAACTACAGGGGTCGGTGGTCTGTGTGGATGATCGTTTCCTTCCCCAAAATGTAATGCTTCCATTGTCGGTAGGCCTGCACAATGGAATACATCTCTTTGTCAAAATGGAATACTTCCGGACTATGTCTGAAAGTGTCTCACTGTGATATGCCACTGGATGCCCGTGTTGAGTAAGGACTGCCCCAATAGCATAGTTAGAGGCATCTGTCTCAACCTCAAATGGTTGTTGCAAGTTTGGTAATGCAAGCACTAGTGCCAACCAGAGGCGATCTTTCAACTCTATAAATTCCTTCTATTGAGATTCATACCAAAAGAATTTTCTTTCACTCCTCCCTTAGTGACTTGACTCAAGAGCCAAGCGATATGAGAAAATCCCAACACAAACCTGTGGTAGAAGTTGGCAAGACCTAGAAAGCTGCGAAGCTCTATTAGAGTGGTTGGAGATGGCCAATCCTAAAGGACTTGGATCTTGGCTGGATCCAAATGTGCCCCCCATTCATCAATAATGTATCGTATATACTAAACCCGGGTCATGCCAAAAGTGCATTTCTCCAAATTGGCACATAATTGTGTTGCCGCAGTGTTTGGAGAACCTGTCGGATGTGGTGGAGGTGCTCTTCCCAACTTTGGCTTAAGATCAAGATGTCATCCAAGTATAGCACTACAAATGAGTTGGCGAATGGCCGCAAGATGTCATCCATCAGTCTCATGAAGGTTGCATGAGCATTCGTCAATCTGAAAGGCATAACCAGCTATTCGAACAAGCCCTCCTTGGCTTTGAAGGCAGTCTTCCACACATCGGAGGGTTCGATAGGTACCTAGTGATATCTTTACTTCAAATCGATCTTGCTTAAATATTTTTCCCCCTTCAGTTGGTCCAGGAGGTCTTCAATCCATGGGATTGGGTACCTATTATGGACAGTGATCTTGTTCAGCGCCCAATAGTCAATACAAATTCTCCAAGTCCCATCCTTCTTCTGTACCAACACGATCAGGCTCCCACAAGGTGATGAACTCGGACGGATGTGACCTTTCTACAACAGATCCTGAATCTACCTCTTGATTTCATTATTCTCCAGAATGGAGTGCCGATAGATTGGTCCATTGGGCAGTGACACACCTGTGGTCAGATCAATGGAGTGCTTGACTTGACAATGCAGAGGAACCCTAGCGGGGGAGGTGAAGATGTCCTCGTACTCCTCCACGACCTTGTCCATCTGTACTTTTCATGTGGAGGGGCCTTGTATGGAGGTTGTGATCACCGTCTTCTTCTTCCCTTGAGGGCATATCATCAGGAAAACAAATTTCCCGGTTTTGGAAATAAGCTTACTACATTGTCTTGCAGTAACCAAAGAGATGGCGGTAGGCAGTGCTACCTTCAGTATCTTGTACAACTTATTTCCCAAAGTAACAATAACACCATGGGGCCTTGATTCATACACAAAATGTCACTTCCACAAGTATGGCTGTCCTAATAATACATCACAAACATCAAGGGGAGAAATGTCACACAATACCTCATTCGTGAAGGGCTTGATGTTGTATGGAAGGCGACACTACTGGCATATGTGAAGATCCCGTCCTTGGTGAATCCACCCGATGGTGTACGGTAGTGGTTTTGTTGTGGTTGGTAAGCCCAACCACTTCACAACCTTTACCAAAATGAGGTTCTTTTGGCTCCCACTGTCGACAATGAATTGTAGCGGGGAGCCCTTTAGCCACATCTGGGAGTGGAAGAGATGCTCCTCCTCCTATGGATCTTCAGGTTCATCCTTCTGGATCTTCGTGGTGGCAATGGTGCCGTTGGGCTTCGCATCGATAATATGCTTCCCTTTGTCATTCCCCTTGGAAAGTTCTAACTTAGAGTCAGAACATGCATCTGATTCTGAAACCCTTATCTTGGTCACCAATGACTACTTGGCTTGATGCTCATTTGTTTTGTGAGTGGAGCTCTTATGGAACTCACACCACTTTCCTGTGTCCTTTTTCAGCTTTGCGATGTTGTTCTTTGCTTGTAACTTTGGCGGGTTGTCTTGGGCTGCCCTGCCTTGGCTTTGTCCTTTGTTTTGTGGTTTGGGGGCACCTTTCCCTTGCTTTGGATTTTGATGAGCCCCAATTTTTGGTATAATTTGGGCTCATTTGGCCTACTTGCTTTGCTCAAACCATTCACTTTTTACTGCTTATGCATGCATTTTCTTAGTTTATTCGTGTTGTTTGTAGGAAGAAGGGTAGACACTTTATCTACGTGACTAATGCATGATGCTTTCAGGTTTTTGGCATTAAAAGGGAGAAAAAGACAACGAAAAAGGAGACAAGGAAACAATGAGGTGGCACTGCTGGTTTTTAGGAGAGGATGTCCACGGTCTTGGGGACCTTCCTCGTGATTCCCACCAAGAACTCCGAGCTCCAATCCATCTCCCCACTGAGCTTAGAAGCAGCTAGCTGTTCTACAGGAACAGCAGTTATAACTGTTCTACAGGAACAGTAGTTATGACTGTCCTACAGGATCAGCAGTTAAACTTCAGTTGGACAGCCGAGCTCCTAAAATCAAGGACACCTGTTGGATGATCGTTTTTGCATAAATAATGAGGCCGTAGCCTTGGATAGAAGCTTTTTGAACCTTGGCATTACTCTTGTAATTGGAAAGTACGAGCTAGAGCTCAGTCTTTGTTCGTTTTTGTAAGCCAATTTGGCATGACATCAGATTATGAATAAAGAAGGCAGATTTTGATCTAGTTCTGAGTTTTCTCAAGGAGCTATAGCTCTCAGGTTAGGGCCCAACTTGAGAGCAATAGATCTCCTCAGTGTTGTAATGTGTTTGCATTTCGTTCCAGCACTTTGAGTTTGTTTATTTTCACATGCAATTCGAATTTACAGTTTGTTAATTTAGTCGTTTTCATGAGCTTAGATAGGACTAGTTTATGGTGATTTGCTTTCAGTTGTTTAAGTTTGATAGGAGGATAGATATAATCTCTTGGAGCTCCAGCAAAAAAAGGTTGAGGAAGTCTCCACTGCCATCTCTGTTTGGAGATTGGAGTGCAGCCTATACCAACCACAAAAATACGCAGTTCTTCACTTTATACATGCTGCAACATAGTCTCGTTTATGATAGATCTTTCCATGCACTTCACTCTTGCACCATACACCTTCATCACCACTTCATGCACATTCCTATACACGATTTATATTGCTGTTCATTGAGTTCAGGTAGCTTAGGTTAATGACTTTTCATCTTGGTGACAGTCATAAGCCATTTGTTTTATTTACACTGCTTTTCATCATTCTATTAACTCCTTCTTCGTCTTGATCACGCATACAACCACATCCTTGACCTCTGCTCCGCTCTGTTATCTCCCAAACTCCTCCACTCCTCATGTAACTTCATTCTTTAGACATTTCGTTGTTATAACCTTCCATCCATCAACCCACTTCATACACTCGTTCTCCATCCTACTTCTCCACTCCTGAGCCATCACCAGCTTTATTCCTACCTTGCACATCTCCCCCTACCATTCCATCACTCCACCATCACTTCAAACACCCACGGTAGGTCATCCTGTAGCAGTTTGTAGACTTCCTGTAGAAATCCCTGCGTTTCCTGTAGAATCCCCTGCAGACATCCTGTAGGGGGCCACTCACTCGGTTGCTGAGCCTCTGAACGTGAGGAACCTCTGTGGACTGATGCTAAGGATCTCTGGGGACCTCTCCTAGCCTCCTCAACCGTTCCCAAGCTTTCCTTCCTTCCGCATCACATCTGCACAACCAAACCCTAATAAGCACAAAATCACAATCACTCCATCCACTTAAAGAAAAAATACAAAAAACATGTCTTTTAAGATGCAAGTAGATTAGATTCATGCATTTTCACTTGCTAGAAGTAATGGCCTCATCGGTAGAAGTTTCCTTCACATTCTTTGCATCATAGAGGTTAGACTAGTTAAATTGGGGTTTCCTAGGGTTTCCATGTTTTGATTTGCTTTCAGTTCATTTTTGCCAAGTAGATTAGTCTTCTTTGAGCTAGCTTTCATCCATCATTTAACAAGCTTCTTCTGAGAGCCTATAGAAGTTGGCTTGAGCCCTAGCGGACTTGTGCCAGCTGACCAAGTGACAGCTGCGACAAGAGCTAGTACTTGTGCATACAGCACCGTCGCTTCCAAGTTTGTACGAACTACCGGGTTGATAAAATTAAGAGACAAGAAGCCCCAGGAGTTGTAGCATTATTGCTACAATACTGGAGCTCACCATCTTTTTGGCGCCGTTGCCGGGGAAGCGTCAGAGTATTAGCAATTGTTTCTTTTCTTCTACTTTCTTACTCTTACCTTCTGCTAAGTAGTTTACTTCATTTCCATTCTGCAAAAGTAGCATAGCATTTCCTGCTTTCATAGATTAGCATTTCCTGCTTTCATAGATTAGCATTTCCTTTCTGCAAGCGTAGATTAGCATTTCCATTCCTGCAATTTCATTTGAGCAAAGTAGATTAGTCCTTTCTTGCTTCCAGTTAATTTTGCATCTTTCATAGATAGTTGTAGATCAATCTGTCTCAGTTTTGCAGGTACCAAAAGAAAAGCAAAGCAAAAGCAATCAAAGAGAAAAAAAGAAAGTCTTTTCCATTTCATGCCTCGTAGGAACCGAGATAGATCAGGCAAATTCCTACCAAACACCCCCACCACATCACTGAGTCACCCTTCTCTCCTCTTTGGTGACAGTGACCTAGAAGAACCTATAGGTGAACATCCTGAGATATCCAAAGATCCTATAGTAGAAGAAGAGTTAGAGACTACTCCATTTGAAGCTATGGTTGATAATAGAAGAGAAGATGAGAGAATAGAAGGTGCCTTCCCCATCCGAGAGACCAATGGAGAGATGAAAATGAAAAACATTAGCCCCTCCGCCTTACCTCACTTCCATGGGTTGACCACTGAAGACCCAGATACCTTCCTGTTTGAGTTTGTTGTCCTTTGTAGAACCTATGACTATACTGAAGATGAGCAAAAGTTGAAACTTTTCCCTTCCACTCTCAAGGATGCAGCACTACGCTGGTTCATGGGTTTACCTGGGAATAGTATCACTACTTGGGCTCAGATGTAGCAAGCTTTCAACACCAAGTACCGGGATTACTGTAGGTCCAAGGAAACAAAGGGGGAAATCTTTCGGATGTCCATGGGAAATGATGAGTCCTTAGAGGATTATGAGGAGAGGTTCCAACTAAGCTATAAGCGGGCCAGGTGCACACTTGACCCTGAATCCCTCAAGTTGGTCCTACTCCGAGGAGTCCCTGAAGACCTCTTAGATACCCTTCACATGTTAGGTGGGGGGGACATTTACCAACTGCCTTATGAGGACATCAAGACTGTGTTTAGAAACCACTCCAGGGCAGCTCGGAAACGAGGTAGAGGAAACCACCTCTCAACTAGTGTCCCTTTCTCCAAACATGAGCTTGCAAACCAATTAGAAGATCTTAAGAGTGAGGTGAGACAAACCATTGCCATGCAGCTTGATACATTCAGGATTCAGCAAAAGAAAGAAGAGGCTGAGAGAGCCTTGGCTGTCTTCTGTCCTAGGTGCACAAGGAGGCACCCTAAGAACGAATGTCCATTGCATTCGGTTGAAGTGTGTTTCGTTTGTGAGGAGGACCATCCCACAAATCAGTGTCCAACCTTACCTGGGTTTAAAGCCATGTACCAAGGGACCGAAGCTCCCACAGAGCCTCTCTATTACCTCAACCAGAGGAGGCCACAAGGATCTAGACCTTATCAGCAGGGGATGCAAGGGGCATCTAAAGCTTATTACAACCCCAACCAATCAACTCCTATGCCTTCCTGGGGTCCCCCTGCTCATCCTTCATGGTCCATGCCTCCTCCATGGTCTTATCCACCTCAGTACCCCACTCAACCTACTTCTCATCCATATCACTCACATACCCAGCCACAGCCTCAATGGAATGCACCTCAGTCGGGGTGGAGGCCCCAATACAACACTCCTCCTGCCATTTTGCCTCCACCACCAATGCAACCTCAACCATTACCTCCTGCTCCTCCAAGGCAACCTCAAATGCCTGCTCAACCGAACCTGAACCCCAACAATAGACAGGCCCAACAGGTATACACTGGGGAAACCTCATGCCCTACCTATGTTGTGGAGATCCAGGAGATCAACCTTCGATCTGGAAAGACTCTACCAGATCGCCAACCTCCTCCCCCAGAGGATGAGGAAGATAAACAGGAAAGTGAACCAAAGGCTATTCCACCCTTTCCTGAGAGACTAACAGCCACCACACAACCTAACCCAGAAGAAGATGAGCTTTTGGGTGAGCTCAAGCAGTTGTGTGTAAAAATCCCACTTCTCCAAGCCATCAAGGATGTGCCAATATATAACAAGCTGATTAAGGAGAAGTGTTTCAAACACCCAGGTAGACGGAAGAAAGATGCCTCAACTATCAATGTCATAGGACAACTGTCTGACCTTATGCTAGGACAAGTCATCTGCCCAAAGTACCTAGATCCTGGAAGTCCTGTAATAGATGTTCACATCAATGGCACCATTATCCCCCACACCTTGATTGATCTGGGGGCGGCCATCAATGTGATGACCAGGGATACCATGCTTAAACTCAATCTTCAGGGTTCCTTGAGGAAGACCTCGACAGTACTGCAATTAGCAAATCTCTCCACCGTGACTCCCGAAGGGATTGTGGAGGATGTCATGGTCTCCATTGATTCTTGGGAATACCCTGCAGACTTCCTGGTTCTGCAACCAAAGGCCAAGCTTACTGGATACCCTCTCATTTTGGGAAGGCCTTGGTTAGCCACTGCAGATGCTTACATAAGTTGTCGGGCAGGAAACATGACCATCAAAAATGGTCCCATGTCCAAGCAGCTAGTCCTATACCCTCCTGCCCAACCTTCTTTAGAGCATGATTTACCACTCTGGTTGGAAGAAGGAGAAGAAGACGAGGTGTACTCAGCACCTCTGTGCACCTTAGATACCACTAGAAAAGACCCCCCAACCGAGGATGACTTGATCGAGACCTTGATCCAAAATCCACCTTCCAGTGCACTACCCTTAGAGGAATTGGTGGAGGATGCCCAAGCTAGCACCTTAGTGGATCTCTGTACAACCAACCCTGTTACTCCCAGAGTCAAGAATGTGGAGTTCGGCCCTGAGAAAGCATTGAAGATCAGCTCCTCCCTATCTCCTTCCCAGGAAAAGGAGCTGTGTAGTCTATTGGCCAACCACCTAGATGCTTTTGCTTGGAGCTATAAGGAAATGAAAGGAGTCCATCCTTCAGTCTGTACCCATCATATATACATCAAAGAGGATTGTAAACCGGTTAGGCAACCTCAGAGGAGAATGAATCCAGCCCTTAAAGACATTGTCAAGGAAGAATTGCAAAAATTGTTGGATGCCGGATTCATTTACCCCATCTCAGATAGTGAATGGGTGTCCCCTCTAGTGTTGGTTCCCAAGAAAAATGGGAAATGGAGAATTTGTGTGGACTACCGAGAACTGAACAAAGCTACCAAGAAGGACCATTTCCCTCTACCTTTCATAGATCAAGTGTTGGATGGACTGGCAGGAAAGAAGTTCTTCTCTTTCCTGGATGGGTTTAGCGGGTACAATCAAATCCAAATCAGCCCGGAAGACCAAGATAAGACCACCTTCACTTGTCCTTGGGGTACCTTTGCCTATCGAGTCCTTCCCTTTGGGCTATGCAATGCTCCTGCTACCTTTCAGAGAGCTGTCTTGAGCATCTTCTCGGAGCTGGTCCATGATGCAGTAGAAATCTATATGGATGACTTTACTCCTTATGGGGCCAACTTCCAGGAAGCATTGTCCAACCTGGGGAAAGTCCTAACCAAATGCACCGAGATGAACTTGTCCCTTAGTCCTGAAAAATGTGAATTCCTAATGACTGAGGGGACCGTGCTAGGCCATACCATTTCTTCCCAAGGATTGCAGGTGGATCCTAACAAAATTGCTCTCATCAAGAGGGTTCCACCTCCTCAAAAGGTAAGGGATGTCCGGAGTTTCTTGGGATTAGCAGGATACTACCGGAGATTCATTAAAGATTTCAGCAAGCTAGCCTCGCCATTGTTTGGTCTGTTGGCAAAAGATGTGGAGTTTAAATGGACTGACGATTGTCAGAGGGCTTTAAATGAATTGAAGGACAAGTTGGTGTCAGCCCCAATGCTGAGAGGTCCAAACTGGGCCCTACCTTTCCACATCCACACTGATGCCTCGAACAAAGCCATAGGTGCAGCTTTAGGACAAGTTGAGCAGAAACTTCCATATGCCATTTACTTTGTTAGCAAAAACTTGTCCAAAGCTGAGCTTAATTACACTGTAACCGAGAAAGAATTCTTGGCTGTGGTCCATGCATTGAACAAGTTCCGACATTATATTACTGGTTACCAGACCTTTGTACATACTGACCATGCTGCTATTAGATATTTGATGAATAAACCAGATGTGAATGCTCGTATTATTAGATGGTTACTTTTATTGCAGCAGTTTGATCTAACCATTGTTGATAAACCAGGTAGAGAAAATGTTGTTGCTGACTTTTTATCAAGATTGGATTTGTCTGCAGATGAGGATGGAACAGTGGACGATCAGATGCCTGATGAACATCTGTTTGCTATTTCAGTACTCTCTCCATGGTTTTCTGATATAGCAAACTATCTTGTTTCAGCACAGTTCCCTCCACACCTATCTTCCAGAGAGAAGAGCAGAATCATCAGAAAAAGTGCCTCATTCACTTGGATCGGGGGCAATCTGTTCAAGCTTGGCCCCGATCAGATCTTAAGGCGTTGTGTAAGGGAGGAGGAAGTCTTTGATATCCTCCTCACTTGTCATGATGGGCCTTGTGGAGGGCATTTTGCAGAAAAGAGAACTTCCTTCAAGATCCTGCAGGCAGGCTACTATTGGCCCACACTTCATCAAGATGTCAGAAGATATGTCAGTCAGTGTGACCAATGCCAAAGAATGGGGAAACCGACCCAAAGGGATGAGATGCCTCTCCAACCTCAAGTGACTCTTGAGCCATCTGAGAAGTGGGGCATGGACTTTGTGGGCCCAATCAACCCCTCTTCGAGGCAAAGGACTTACATCATTGTGTGTACTGACTATTTGACAAAGTGTGCAGAGACCAAAGCAATCAAAGTAGCAACAGAAGAAAAGGTGGCCGAGTTCCTAAGAGAGAACATCTTCTATAAGTTTGGCTATCCAAGAGAGCTGGTCACCGATCAAGGGAGCTAGTTCACCTCCAACCTGGTTGAAGATCTCCTAGCTCATCACAAGATCAAACACAGGACTTCCACCCCTTATCACCCTCAAGCAAATGGGCAGGTGGAAGTCACCAATAGAGCATTAGAAGGGATCTTGACTAAAGTGGTGAGCAGCAGTAGAAAGGACTGGGCAGATCGCCTGGTAGAAGCCACATTGGCCTACAACACCACTTGGAAGACCACCACCGGTTTCACACCATATGAGCTAGTCTATGGGAAGAAAGCTTTGCTGTCCATTGAGTTTGAATACAACACCTTGAGGATGGCAGCTCAGCTGGACCTAGATCTCAGCCATGCACAACAAGAAAGGCTGTTGCAGCCGAATGGCCTGGACGAGCACCGCATGCAGGCCCTCCTTCACTCAGAAGTGGTTCAACTTCAGAGGAAGGTGTGGCATGACCAACATCTCCATGAAAAGCAATTTCAGCCGGGAGATTGGGCTTTGTTGTATGATTCCAGATACAAAGATTTCAAGGGGAAGCTGAGAACCAGGTGGCTAGGACCATATACAGTGGAGAAATGCCATGACAATGGATCTGTCCTCATTCGAACCATTGATGAGGAAGCCATTCCCATGCTTGTCAATGGGCATCGATTGAAGATCTACAGGAGACCTCTCTCAAGACAAGAGTTTATCAAAACTATGGAGAAATCTGTATTGGTCATAGAGAAGGGATCTGCCTCTACCTCTGGCACACCCTGAAAAAATATCTAAAAAAAAAAAAGAAAAAAAAGAAAAGAAATAAAGATCTTTGGGTGAAAACCTCTCTGAGGCGCCCAAGGCAGGTAGTAGGGGTGAAAACCTCATTGAGGCGCTCCTATTGCTTTTGTTAAAAAAAAAAAAAAAAAGAGAAAAGGTTGAAAAAGATCCTTGAGTGAAAACCTCTCTGAGGCACTCAGGGCAGATGGCACGGGTGAAAACCTCCTTGAGGCGCCCCTGTTATCTTTCAAAAAAAAAAAAAAAAAAAAAAAAAAAAGAGAAAAGAAAAAAGAAAACACAATAAGCAAAATATGGTAAAAATTGCAGGTTGCAGATGCTCTATGGAGAAGAGGAAGCCCTTCAACTCACAGCCAAGGGTCCTTATCATGCTGTCAAGGAACCTCATCAGTACCTCCTCCAAGAGCACCCATGTTTTTTCAAGGTATGTGCAATTTTATCATGGTTTGAATCTTCTACAGGAAGCTGCTGTCTTTCTACAGGAAGGCGCAGTCCTTCTACAGGAAAGTGCAGACTTTCTACAAGAAGGCCGAACTTTCTACAGGAAGCTCTGTGTTCTACAGGAAACTTCCTGTAGGAGTTTTGGACGGCCAAAATTCATCTTAAAAAGAGATTTCGCGACCATGTATTGGTTTGAATGCATGCAAGCCTCTGTTAGCATCCTTGCACGTTGCTGTCACCATGCTCCACCACCCGTGTCGACATGCGGCCAAGTCCCTGCACAAACAAAGAAAATCGATGAGTTCTCACGGAAAAGCCATTTCCAAAGGTTAACAAATGATGGAATCTCATACCACATGCATCAAGAGCTCCGGGATTGTGATCGAGAAGCCAAAACCGCCATCGTGCAGCATGCACCCAAGGAGAAAAGACTGTTACGAGACCCCGCGCGGGGATCCTGTAACAGTTCAACCTGCTCGAGTCGATACCATTCACAGCACCGCCATCTGAAATGAAACACGGGCGCATGCAAGAAAAACCATCCACTCCAGCGTTGGCAGCCTGTAACCACGAGCTTCCGGGTCTGTGTAAGTCGCACGCAGCAGGTAGATCCGCTCACCATCGTCCGAGAACTGGAAAAATCGTGTACAGCCACGCAGGTAAGTGTCTCCACCCTTCCTTCCATCAAATCGCATGAATCTAACTTTGAAATCGTTTGCAAAGCGTAAAATTGAATGGTTGAGCGGCCGTATGGCCAGTCGACTGGCCACGTCGGCTAGTTAAAGTGTAATTGGACGTTTGGGTGGCGGCCACGACAAAGAGAATGAACGGCATGCACGTGGGAACACTCTCGTCAGAAGCATGAGTTTAACAGAAAACGCGGCGGCAAATCTGTGGGAATAAATGCAGCAGCAAGTGAATACACAGGCGGAGGATGGATGACATCGCCCAACGGTCCGGCGGGGACAGCTCATCCCCCGCGCCACGGATTGTGCCGATTCAAAATCCAATCGGCTAAATCATGCGCATGCATTTATCATCCAACACTTCAACTCGGATAGCTATTCTGATCTCCTCTGCACTTTGATACGCCGAGTTGTTGGCTACCAGAACGCTGGTCAAGCACACCGCGAGCGCGGCCAACTACAGTCCTCCCCGAGAATTGAGCACGGCTTCTACAGGAACGCAGTTCTACAGGAGCGCAGTTCTACAGGAGCACAGTTCTACAGGAACGCAGTCTACAAGAACGCAGTCATCTACAGGAAAGCGAGTGCCTCGCGAAAAAAGGTGGCCAATTAAGGAGGTAACCCTGAACTCTTAATGTAACTGGTTATTAGAAGTGGCAAGACCATCGTCCACGGTCGGGTTATAAAGATATTGGTGGAATTGTTGTTTGCTGTGCCATTGCTACCATTCTACAGGATGTTGGTATAAGTAGTCTGTGTTGAAATTTTGTATGTGCATGCTCTGTCTCCATAGACCAAATCCCTTTTGCAGCTACCACCTTTTGTTAAAACGACCGTGTTCATCATGCCGGGTGGGTTTATAAGACGAGAGCCCACGGATTCAACTAAACTAAGGAGAAACCCGGCAGTGGTAGAGCTCTTCACCAGAGCACAATGGATGCCTTTTTGTGATAAGCTGTAGGGCTACGATGATGAAGTAGCTGAGGAATTCTTGCAGGCTTTGAAGCCTAAATCCCAGACACTGGCCACAGTAAACTTCAGAGGTCTAAGCCTCAAACTCACCCCAGAACATATCAGTCGGATCACAGAACTTCCTATGGGTCTGCCGTGGGATAAAGAGGAGAGAAAGCTGAGTCAGCAGGCAAAGAAGGAATTCTTTCCACCTGAGGAAGAATTCTCGGAGGATAAAAACGGGGTGAGAAGAACGAGCCTATCACCACCTTGGAATGAAGTCAGTTTGCAAATCATGAAATATATTACTTGTGAAGGCCGGTTCAGCATCGTGTATGCATATCACTTTCGGCTACTCACTGAGTTGAGGCACCGAATTGACCTTCCTGTAGAGCAAAAACTGAGCATCCCTTATTATCTCCTGCAGTCCCTAATGGAGTGTGCTACAAAGCTAAGAGAGGGCATACCTGATCAGATAGCCCACCATGGGTTAATAAAACTGCTTGTGGAAGATGCATTGCACTCTTATAAGGTCCCCCTCTCATGGGAATCCTTCCGCAATTTGACTAAAGATGGGGATATTAAAATGTTGATCGAAGAAACGGGTTCCTCTAGCAGTGAGGAACACGAAGCAGTGGCCGAAGAACAAAGGAAGAAGCATGAGGAAAAGAAGGAACAAGAAAAAGGTGGCACACCTATCCTGTCAGCAAGGGAAAAGAGGATGAAGAGCAGAATGGACAAAGCAGAGGTGGCCCACGTCAGCCCAAGTACCTCAACAGCACCTGCACCCAAAGCAAAAAGCAAAACTCAAGCAGGCAAGCAAGCAGAAGTGGAGACACCTGTGTCTACAGGAAAGCAAAAACAGGCTTCTACAGGAAGCTCGAAAACACAAACTCAGGCTTCTACAGGAAGCCCAAAAATCATTGAAAAACAGGCTTCTACAGGAAGCCCGAAAACAAAGACAAAGGCTTCTACAGGAAGCCCGAAGATCAGTAAGGAGCAGGCTTCTACAGGAAGCCCAAAAGCAAAGACCAAGGCTTCTACAGGAAGCGTGAAAATCATTGGAGAACAGGCTTCTACAGGAAGCCCGAAAGTGCAAACACAGGCTTCTACAGGAAGCCCGAAATTGGAAAAAGGGGCTGCTACAAGAGGCCCGAAAGTCATTGAGAAACAGCCTCCTACAGAGAGTCTGAAGGCAGAGAGAGGGCCTTCTTCAGGAAGCCCAATGGCGGGAAAGAAAGAATCTTCTACCGGAGGCCCGGAAGTGGGCAAAGCAGGGTCTTCCACAGGAAGCCCGAAATCTAAAAAGGAGGGGCCCTCTACAAGGAGCTCTGAGAGAGCAAAACGCAAGAAAGAGAAGGCTGGCATTCTCGAAAAGGAGGCAGCAGCGGCACTGGCTGCCCTCAATACACCTCCAAAACCGAAGGAGAAAAGGGAGAGGGAGACCCCTCTACCATCTGAAGCCAGGAAAAGCAAGAGGATGACCACGGGCAAGCCACAGACTCCACCCAGCAGCCAAACCACTTCAGGGGACGTCCCTACTTCACCCAGTGCAAGAACCCCCTCTAAAACATCAGCCACCCCCGAAAAGGGGAGCCCAAAAATAACTTCCTGGACACGAAAAATAGGCCAGTCGCCTTCTGAAGCCCGGCTCAACGAAATAGGAAAGGGGAAGGAAGCATCACCTTCGTCACCACCAGGGGCAGCAAAGGCAGGGCCGCCAAAAACGGGAAAGGAAGAAGCGCCACCCTCGGCAGAAAAGGCAGAACCACCAAAATCAGGGCAGGAAAAGCGTGCTCCGGGCTCTAGTTCTCGGCCAAAGACGAGGAGCCAGGGCAAAGTTGCTCAAGGATGAGAAAATAGTTTAGCTGGGGGGTGATGTTGAGCCCCAATTTTTGGTATAATTTGGGCTCATTTGGCCTACTTGCTTTGCTCAAACCATTCACTTTTTACTGCTTATGCATGCATTTCTTAGTTTATTCGTGTTGTTTGTAGGAAGAAGGGTAGACACTTTATCTACGTGACTAATGCATGATGCTTTCAGGTTTTTGGCATTAAAAGGGAGAAAAAGACAACGAAAAAGGAGACAAGGAGACAATGAGGTGGCACTGCTGGTTTTTAGGAGAGGATGTCCACGGTCTTGGGGACCTTCCTCGTGATTCCCACCAAGAACTCCGAGCTCCAATCCATCTCCCCACCGAGCTTAGAAGCAGCCAGCTGTTCTACAGGAACAACAGTTATAACTGTTCTACAGGAACAGTAGTTATGATTGTCCTACAGGATCAGCAGTTAAACTTCAGTTGGACAGTCGAGCTCCTAAAATCAAGGACACCTGTTGGATGATCGTTTTTGCATAAATATTGAGGCCGTAGCCTTGGATAGAAGCTTTTTGAACCTTGGCATTACTCTTGTAGTTGGAAAGTACGAGCTAGAGCTCAGTCTTTGTTTCTTTTTGTAAGCCAATTTGGCATGACATCAGATTATGAATAAAGAAGGCAGATTTTGATCTAGTTCTGAGTTTTCTCAAGGAACTATAGCTCTCAGGTTAGGGCCCAACCTGAGAGCAATAGATCTCCTCAGTGTTGTAATGTGTTTGCATTTCGTTCCAGCACTTTGAGTTTGTTTATTTTCACATGCAATTCGAATTTACAGTTTGTTAATTTAGTCGTTTTCATGAGCTTAGATAGGACTAGTTTATGGTGATTTTCTTTCAGTTGTTTAAGTTTGATAGGAGGATAGATATAATCTCTTGGAGCTCCAGCAAAAAAAGGTTGAGGAAGTCTTCACTGCCATCTCTGTTTGGAGATTGGAGTGCAGCCTATACCAACCACAAAAATACGCAGTTCTTCACTTTATACATGCTGCAACATAGTCTCGTTTATGATAGATCCTTCCATGCACTTCACTCTTGCACCATACACCTTCATCACCACTTCATGCACATTCCTCTACACGCTTTATATCGCTGTTCATTGAGTTCAGGTAGCTTAGGTTAATGACTTTTCATCTTGGTGACAGTCATAAGCCATTTGTTTTATTTACACTGCTTTTCATCGTTCTATTACCTCCTTCTTCGTCTTGATCACGCATACAACCACATCCTTGACCTCTGCTCTGCTCTGTTATCTCCCAGACTCCTACACTCCTCATGTAACTTCATTCTTTAGACATTTCATTGTTATAACCTTCCATCCATCAACCCACTTCATACACTCGTTCTCCATCCTACTTCTCCACTCCTGAGCCATCACCAGCTTTATTCCTACCTTGCACATCTCCCCCTACCATTCCATCACTCCACCATCACTTCAAACACCCACGGTAGGTCATCCTGTAGCAGTTTGTAGACTTCCTGTAGAAAACCCTGCGTTTCCTGTAGAATCCCCTGCAGACATCCTGTAGGAGGCCACTCACTCGGTTGCTGAGCCTCTGAACGTGAGGAACCTCTGTGGACTGATGCTAAGGATCTCTGGGGACCTCTCCTAGCCTCCCCAACCTTTCCCAAGCTTTCCTTCCTTCCGCATCACATCTGCACAACCAAACCCTAATAAGCACAAAATCACAATCACTCCATCCACTTAAAGAAAAAATACAAAAACATGTCTTTTAAGATGCAAGTAGATTAGATTCATGCATTTTCACTTGTTAGAAGTAATGGCATCATCGGTAGAAGTTTCCTTCACATTCTTTGCATCATAGAGGTTAGACTAGTTAAATTAGGGTTTCCTAGGGTTTCCATGTTTTGATTTGCTTTCAGTTCATTTTTGTCAAGTAGATTAGTCTTCTTTGAGCTAGCTTCCGTCCATCATTTAACAAGCTTCTTCTGAGAGCCTATAGAAGTTGTCTTGAGCCCTAGCGGACTTGTGCCAGCTGACCAAGTGACAGCTGCGACAAGAGCTAGTACTTGTGCATACAGCACCGTCGCTTCCAAGTTTGTACGAACTACCGGGTTGATAAAATTAAGAGACAGGAAGCCCCAGGAGTTGTAGCATTATTGCTACAATACTGGAGCTCACCATATTTGTAGATCCAAAGTCTCACTTGTTCTGTTTCAACTTTTGCTCGACCTTGATGGCATATCGATATGCCATGCTGAGCGAGGAGATGTTTAGGAATTCTATTTCTTCCTAGATGTACTTGTGTAGGAAACCACGGTATTTGAGTACCAAATGCTTCTTTGAATCCTTGATACCCAACTTTGTGCGAAGGGTATGGAAAATATTGGTAAACTCCAGCACTTCTTGGTCCCTTCCCTACCGCAGCATGGTCCACTTTATGTATTGATCCTCATAGCTTTCGACAGGGTAGTACTGCTTCTTGATGGCAGTCAGGAATGAATTCCAAAGGGGTGCATCTAAAAATAGTGAGACCACACTTTCATCCTTCTACATGCAGTAGGTTTCCCACTAGTCCTTGACGTGGGAGGCGTCTTTGAGAAGAGCGAAAGTAATCTTTTCCTGGCTGGAAAAGTCATGAATAGAAAAATACCCTTCTAGAAGATTTAACCATTTATCAACTGTGTCTGGATCTATCTGACCCTTAAATATGGGAAGGTCAACGTTAACTTGTACCTTAAAGGGTGTGGTGCTTCCAGAGTAGCTACTAGAAGTAGATGTGTCGCCCCTGGTTAGCCCCTGAAGGATCTGGGAAAAAATTTCCATCATCGTGTTCCTTTGTCACTCGAGGGCCTCTTCAAGCAAGATTTTGATAGGATCTCTTGCCCCCTCATCTTTCTTTTCATCCTCCATGGGAGGCCGTCGAGATTTGCAAGGCTGGTCCTGCAAAGGTTCAACCAGTTCAAGCCCTAACTCCTTATATCCTAACCTCATTGGGGACATTCAAAGAAAGACAAAGAAACATCAGACCTCTCTGATACCACTGATCTAGATTTAAACAAGAATGCAACAAATTACAAATATAACTACACATATAGACCTGCAGCGGAAATAATACTTCATTTCATTATTGTAAAATACTGAAATATGCTTACAAACATAAATGGAAATAAACTAGCTAGGGAAATGGTAGCTTATCTCTGAAAAGAGATGTGGCGGCTACATGCCTCTGAACTTTGTCACAATGAGGCTCGAAGGCCTATTTATTATTGAGAAACAATGGAAAACCCTAAACATCCAAAAATCTAACCCTAGAAGATGAAACGCCAAACTGTGGGCCCCATTTAGGTAAATTGGTACATCAACTTCCTAGGGTCGTAACTTTGGTATACGATCTCTGTTTGATGCGCAAAATATCTTGTTAGAAAAATCTATTCGAGAACTACAACTTTTAGAAGAGAAACATCGGTCCACGGACCCATGTTGCTCCCAGGTTCCCCAAAAAATGTCGTTTAGGGCCTCAAAAAAACTTTGGAAGTTCAGGACCTGAAAAACTACTAAAAATAGTAAATTATGCTGCAATTAAGGAAATTGAAAAGCTGAAAGAAACAATGGTGGGGGTCTAAGTGGACTTGGTAGGTGGCCACCAATATCCACCTAGATCACGTGTTCCCCTCCATCATAATTGTCCTGAATAAGTACCATGGCAATAGTACTATCGGCGGCAGCCAAGTACAAAAAATAATCACAGTGATAATTTGGGGGATTTAGTAAAGGAGCACTAATGAGGGCATTCTTCAATGCATTGAAGGATTTTTTAGTGACTTCATCCCAAATGAATGGGATCCCTTTCTTTAACAAGTGAGTAAATCGCTTAGCAAGTTCAGCGTAATTTGGGATGAAACGACGAAGGAAATTTGCTTTCCCTTGTAAACTCTGCAACTTGTGTAAAGAAGATGGAGGGGGTAAATTCATGATGGCCTCCACCTTAAGGGGGTCGATCTAGATGTCTTCCTTGGATAAGACAAACCCTAAGAGGCTACCAGATTCGACGCAAAAGACACACTTATGCGGATTCAAATGAATATTGTAGTGTCGACAATAAAGAAATATCTCTCGAAGGTGATCAGGGTGGTCGTGACGCTTAGCAGAATGTGTTGGTAAGTCATCGAGATAAGGTTGAAAGATATGCTTAATATCATGAAAGGCATACAACATCACTTGTTGGAAGGTAGCGGCAACATTCTTCAGACCAAAAGGGATTTTTTTGTAACAAAAGGTTCCCCAAGGACAAATGAAAACAGTTTTATGTTGATCGATGGGAAGAATGTTAATCTGGTTGTATCCAAAAAAACTGTCCATAAAGGAAAAAATCTCGCTCCTGACACATTCATTGATGATTTGATCTATAAAGGGAGTCAGATAATTATCTTTAGGACATGCCTCATTGATATCACGATAGTCAACACAAACACGAATAGTTCCTTGTTTCTTAGTTATAGGAACAATATTCAAGACCCAATCTGTCAATGGAATAGGATAAATGAAACCAACTTTAAGAAGTTTTTCAACTTCTCCCTTTATGGTAGCTGCCTTTTTAGGGTGCATGGGACAAAGGTGCTGACGAACAAGCTTCACATTCAGATAAGTCAGAATATTGTGCACTACTATACTTAGATCTATGCCAAGAATCTCTTCGTATGACCAAGCGAAGACATCACAAAATTATTTGAAGAGGGCGGTAAAAATCTTGATCTCATCTGGAGAACAAGAAACCCCGATATGGATATTTTCAACAATCCCTAGTTTGACAGAGATGTCGATGGGCATTGTAGTTGAAATGTTCCCCATGTTTCTTTTGGACAACACTTCGTGAACCAAAATAGGTGTCTGAAGTGGATGAGATGGTACATTGGAAACAAGGGTTTCTAGACAAGAAGAAATATCACTAAGGCTTGGGAGAAATTAAGAATGATGATGGGCATCATTCCATGGAGTTTCCTCAATAGACATAACTTATGTGATACTCCCGTCAGTCGGAAATGTTTCATTCAAAGGATCCAGAGAATCCAAGAACCGAGCTAGGTAGATTGTGAATATGCGTCTAGACTCATACTGAAATGATCATGAATTTCAAAAGTTGTCATAGAAGCTGAAACAACAGCTTGATATGCTTGTTCTACGGGGCTAAGTGGCATAACATCACCAAAAATATCAATCTGATCAGGATGGGGAATGACCCAAGGATCATGACAAGTTGAGATCATGTTAATTGAAGCGACGTTCAGAGGTGGAAGGGAAAAATTTCCCATAAGGGAAGAGTCTTTGAAAAGACCCACCCCAACACTCTAAAAAATAATATCGGTATTCCCAACATATGGCACATTACCATTTGAGGAGTTGGAAGAGAAAAAGGAGAGTTAATTGACAATGACTATTTTCCCTTGATGAGGAAAACAGAGCACACAAAATAAAGTGGAAACCACGCAAAACATTACATGGGTCCAGCTATGACCAAGTAGAAGATTGTAATTCATATTGGCATTAACAACTTCTACTTCCAAGTTAACGATTTTTCCTTCCAATGATATTAGGAAGTCATTGAGAATACCATATGGGTGTGAACCTCTACCATCAAAGTATTCTAAGGTATTAGGGGACTAGTTGAAAGGTGGAGAGACAATAACTTTCCAATATGAAAGGGACTTGATGCAAGTAGAAGCACCTTCATCAATAACAATCCTATGAATAGTCTTCCCCTTGATAATAACTTGTATCAAGAAGGAAAGTTGATGTGGGAGATGAGGAATGTGGTTCTCGAGGTCAAAAGTAATCAAATTTGAATCTGTAGGATCAATTCCTCCTATGGAGGATAGTAATTCTTTTCTTTGCGATGGACAAGTCTGGAGGACTTCCAAAGATGACATTGCTAAAGGTGCTTGAGCTAAATCTTCTACAATATTATAATGCTGAGCATCTCACACATTCATATTATATGATGACTTCCGAAGAACACCTTTGGGAGGTGGTCAGATAATGGAATCATTACTAGGTCATTCAATATGAAGAGGACCAGAACTGGGCTAAGTGGAAGTAGAAGGTGTATTAGTGGCATCATTTTCCACAACCGGTTTGGTATGAGTCTAATAATCTTTTGATCGAGTAGCAACAGAGATAGGTGTCGTTCCACTCATAAAAAATTGAGAACCTGCAGATGTAGAGGATTGAGGTTGATCTACCAGTGAAGTATGTTATGACAGAAAGGGTTCTTTCAACATAGCTGGTGCCCCTGAGGTTCCTTTTAATATATGAATAACCTCATCACAGCGGGGAAAATCTTTGGTATAATGATCTTCATCACATATAAGACAAGGATATTTCAGCTTGTTTTTAGATGCATCATCAGCATATGGTTTAGGAGGATCATGTTTTGGGGTATCCAATTTAGCCTTACCTTTACCCTTCTTTTTTCATTTCGAGGCTTTGTCTACTGTGGTATATTGGACAGCATTCACCTCGGAATTTTTACCAAGATTTTTGGGAGTATTCGAAGGAGGAGAAGGCACAGTAGCCAGAGTAGATTTATGCTTCGTAGAAGTAGAAGAAGTATTACTAGAATTTTGATCTACTGACCTAATAATACCATCAACTGGTGGTGTCTCTGTGGGCTTAAAAGATGTCCTATCAGTTGAAGTTCACGGGGCATTAGGTAAGAGATCATAAAGTGTGCCAGATTGTGAATATACCAAAGCTAGATACTGAGCATGGGCGATGGCTTATTCTTTGGTCACACAACCACCCTTAGCTATGTCTTTGGTGATTTTAGTAACGAATGACTTAGTAAACCATTCGGTTAAAATCTCATCAGGGATTTCAAACTTAATAAGGTGACGTCGACGTCTCCATTCATAGATGTGATCGGAGATGTGGGTAGTAGTATTTTGTTTCAAAGACGTTAGGATATGGGTTCCAGTTTCATATCGAACTGGTAGCTAGAAGTGAGTAAGAAATGCCATAGCCAAATTATTGAAATCTTGAAAGGCACCTCGAGGTAACTCGATGTACCATTTAGCGGCAACACCCATTAGGGTTCGCTGGAAAAGACGCAATCGAATGGAGTCGTCGATCCAAGAGTTAGACGAACACCATAAGTGGTAGGTCATGACATGAGCTTGGGGGTCTTCTCCAGACTTCCCTTCAAATTTTGGACAATCGCCAGGGATTTTGGTAGGCACCGAAGGCCAATACGGAGCTTTGAAACATCTGGTAACTCCAAAGTCACTAAGAATGATAATTGAGGGTTAAAAGGCATGAAAGGCCTTTGATAAGGTCCAGATTGAGGATTCCAACCTTGTTGGTACTAATTTTTCCCCCATAGTGGTGGACTTTGACCATAGGGATTTGGATACTACCCCCACTGGGAGGAATTTTGACTGTACAAAGGTTGAGTTTGTCTCCATAGAGTTGGGTTCTAACCAAGAAAAGTTTGATATTGACCTGACACAGGTCGTTGAGAACCATAGGGAGGATAGACAGTATTGAGCATAGGGTTGTTGATGCAACAATTGACTTGCTGATACAACGGTTGACCTTGCTGCTGCAATGGTTGACCTTGATGCTGCAATGGTTGACCCTTTTGATACAAGGGTTGACCTTGTTGCTACAATGGTTGACCCTGCTGCTACAATGGTTTCCCTTGCTACTACAAAGGTTGTTGATAAGACCCTTGTTGCATGTAAGGTCCTTGTTGTACAAAAGGTCCTTGTTGCTGATAGGTTCCTTGTGGGATTTGATAGGTTCCTTACTGATATTGATAGGTTCCTTGCTATAAAGGATTACTAGCTCCTAAAGGATAAGTTCTAGAAGCAGACTGAAACTGACCAGATGACCCAAATGAGGGATTAGGACCAGACTGCTTTTGGGATCTTTCTTGTTGATTGAAAGGTGGATTTGGAGGTTACTATGAACCATAAGGAGGGTATGGTTGTTGGTAAGGTATCTGAGCCGAAAGAGGCTACTAATAAGGAATTTGACCAAATATAGAAGGAATACTACCAACACTTTGACTTGCTCCCATAACATGAGTTTGGGATCCACTCACATAGGTTCCACCAGAAATAGGAGGTACATATGGAGGAGGTGGTTGCCCCCCATGCGGTGGGATAGGGGGTGGTACATATTTCCCACTCAATGGAGGAGATGTAACTACTGTAGAGGTCGAAAGAGGAGTTGAATAACCTATAGGGACATTAACTATCCCAACTATGACTGTAGGTTAAACAGGAACCGAAGAAACCATAATTTGAATAGGAATTTGGGAAGCCATGTTCGGAACGAATGGGCGAGAGGTAGGCGTAATGCCAGATGACCATATCGAATGATGATAAAGTGAAGATGCGATTGGAGTACCTGAAACTAAATGACCAAGAGAGGTATAACTTGGAGAGAATAAAGGTTCACTACTTCTAGGTGGTGGAGTTGGCCTACTCCCCATATGAGGAGAAGACTCATATGGAAAGCCTTCAGGTGGAAAGTGATATTCAGATTCATCACCAAGACCCAGAGTATGAGTGGTTGAGACTTCTAGAGGAGGATCTCAAGGAGAGGTTGGAATCTCACCTTCTGATGCCATGGGTGGAAATAGTTGGTGAGGAGGAATCTGCGATGGATGAGGAGAAAGTTATAAAGGTACATCGGGATTATCAAACAGACTATACGGGCATTGAAAAGATATTATCAAAGGATCATAAAGTAGATTTGGGGGAAACAACAAAAACTATTGAGGAACCTCAGGATTTTCTGGGTTAGATTCCTAAGATGATGACAATGACTCTCGAGGTGGAGGGAGAGAAGCAAGGGGTTAAATACTTGGGACAATTCCAAGTTCAAAACCTTGACCTTCAAGTGACTCTGGAATCTCAGGGTGGACTACTTGTGATGCCCCTTCAATGTCAGACTGTGAAGGGGATATGTAAGGTGAACTCGACAGTTTTGCCACAATTAAAATTGTCCATTAATAAGGAATAATGAGGCTAAGGAGAACTGCATTGGTAAGATATGTTATCGTGGGCAATAAATTTGAGCTTCAATTAAAATTTACCATTAATAAGGAATAATGAGGCCAAGGAGAACTACATTGGTAAGATATGTTATCATGGGCAATAAATTTTAGAACTTAAAAACAAAAAATAAATCAAAAAGGGTAATCTAGGCAAGAGGGTTTACCAAGTATCCGTGAACCACAATATACACCTTATCCGAAACCAAGGACTTAACGTATGGTGACCAATCTCCCTGAATGTTGTGTTCAACGTATCACGTTTACAAGGCGACTGAATTTGTTACTGTGGCTATAGGATAACAACCTAGTGGGGTCTCCCAATATATACTCAATGGTACGGGGAGCACAAGTTTGTGTTAGCATTGTCTAATGCATAACCATTCAATGAGAGCATTTCCATATACTTGCCATATGTGGAGCACCTCTAATATACCCGATAGTACTGGAGAACGATCCTATATACTTCCATACGTGGAATGAGATTTCACCCTCGGGATATAATGATGGAAAATAATGACAACTACTAGGTTTATAGATGTCAGAACACGTCTCTAGCCTAGACCTCTAAATGTTTGCATTAAGTTCCAAATTCTCCTTAGGTTGATTGAGTAAATTTTAACGTTTATCTTGAATTATGTTTCAATTTTGGGCTCAAAACAATGTCACTTGAATCCCTGAGATGCAACTATATGAGAAAAAGACAACTTTCCACTTCGATGAAAGCTAAACTAATCAAGAGAAGAAATTTTAATCAATAATGCATCAAACAACATGCCTTCCACTAACTTTCACTTTCGCTTTCCAAAATGTAATGCTCAAAAATAAAAATGATCTTCACTTTTCACTATCCTAAATGCAACTTTTTGAAAGCAAAATGATCTTCTCTTTTACAAAGATGCACTTATATAAATGATGTCTTTTCTTTGATTTTTGAATGATCTAATGCAACTAAAGAAAAATGAAATTTGGATTCAATTTTTCTAATGCAACTAATGCATCAACCAAAGCAACACCAAATCCAATTCAAAAGCATCTAAATGAAAATAACTTTCACTTTTTCCTTTTGAACAAATAAATGATGCACTCCTTTCAGCTTGAAAATCAAACAATGTAATCTATGCTTGATTAAAAACAAAGATGATTTCCAAATGAAAATGACCTAATGCAACTTGAAAAACAACTTTGTGAAAGACAAGCTAAAACAAATGCAAACTAATGTTTTCAATAATTTCCATAGAAAAGAAGACTCAATCAATCAACAAACCAATATATTAGCGACACAACAAGCAGTAATTGGTGACTAATTGACCTAGGAACTCTAGAACTCAATCAAATTCTCACTTCAAGCACTTCAAAGTCAAAGAGACTAATTTACTAATTAAACAAGACAATCAGACAAAAACACTAGCAAATCCAAACTCAGAGGACAATAAAATACCTCCAGAGGCTAGGACACACTGGATCCTAGGGTATAAAAGCTATTTTTTCTCAAATTTATGAGATCAACGCAACTATCGTAGCCAAAAACGTGCTGAGAATGGATTCAGTGTGACTGTTTCAAGTAAAAACGCGTTGGCAATGCGACTATTCAAGTCAAAAACATGTTGGCTGAGAAAGCTGGGAAAACACAAACAGAATTTCAACAGAGTCTAGACCTAACACTCTAAAGCAGTGATTATTCAATGTGCAGACCTATACAGACCCAGACTAATTGATAATTCAATGGTCAGTCAAAGTGATCAAAAGACCAAATCAAGAAAAGAGATTGAAGAGGTTATAGCTTCCCAAGAAGAGTCACCATTTTTTTGTGAAGATAAATCCCCTCTGCAGACAGAGGCGATCTCTCTAGCCCAATGAGTGGGTCTAGCAACAAATTGAACAAACTAATGTAGACTTTCCTAGCTTATGTTTAAAAATGCAGAGAGAGAGAGAGAGAGAGAAACCTACATCACTCTGATGCTAATTTCTCAATCCTTTGGTGACGGCTCTGATCCCTTAGCTTCCAGGCTCACTCCTTGCTTGTTCCTTACATCTAAGTACTTGCGAAAGAGATCAAAAGACAATACAAGATACAAGAGCATACATAGTATATATCAAACATAAACTACTTGATAGATCAAGGAGTATCAAGCTAAATGCATACATATTTAGACATGTATGGAAAGTGAACATAAAATTTATATATTAATGAATAAAAAATGGAAGCATACAACCATTGCCTTAATGTTGGAGACATCCTTTTGGTGGATGTCCAAGTCCAATCCAAGACTCTTCAAGCACTCCTTCTCCAAGTTATATGGGCAACATTTAGGCATAATCTCAGCATAGGAATGCAGACAATCAATGACCAACCATTTGGGAATGGAGGGGATTTGATTTATAGGAAGGGAGAGGGAGTTAGGGATCTAGAAAAGAGGGAGGAAGGTCCACATATCAAGGGGAAGGCCCTTAAAGTTAGGATCAAGAGCTCCAAATGAGAGAGCTCGACCATATCTCTACCCAACAACATCCAACTCATTGTTTCTCAAAGTTTCTAGCATACGAAGCTTCTCCTCCATTTTGAGAAAACCTACCAGAAGAGGTTCAACATGGGTTTCCTTATCAAGACCCGTGCTAGAAGTGCTAGGTCAAAGAACTAAAACCTTCCATCAGCACGGGAAAGTAGTGGAGCAAAGAGCGTTGGTCTTGAAATTTAGGGTTTCAGTCAACTTTCTCTAGAATTGACTCAGGGTAGTTTTTCTTCCATTCTCCGGGGATGTTTCAGTATGTGTTTCATGATGAGTACACTACACAGTTCTCAATATTTTGGCACTTCAGGATGTGGAATAGGAAGTGAACAGGAGGTGTGACAAAATACTGTGTAACACTTCATATATGAGAAAAAGGCATGAAGTCAAGAGGATGGTTATTGATATACTACTACTACAATAGCTTGGTGATGCTTGAAAGCATTGCATTTTTTGTGACATAAAGATTGATGCTACATTTCCCTATCTTACTTCATGATGATGATAAATATGTTCGTATTGCAGTATCCTATATGGTGTATGATGGTTGATGGTGACTATTATGGTCTTGCTACCTCACTATTGAGGTCTTTGGTTTTGGTTATAAATGTCATATTTTTTTCTTGATGTAAAGGTCATGTAAATACCCATGTTGTAAATCATTGTAAAATTTAGACATATTGGGGCCAAGTCATTTATGTAATATTGTGGGTCAAACATGTAACTCCCACTAGGTTGGGTGATTAATGTAAATATGAGTCATTGGTGATAGGAAAAGTCATATTTGGTTGAGTCATAGAGTCATGTACTTCATTATCCTCTAGAAGATTCAAAATATGCTCAGGGGGAACATGGTTAGTATACAATGTTCATATTCAACAGATCAGATCTACAATGCTCATCTCTACAAAGGGAGAGAGAAGTCTTCATTCAGCTTTGGTCAGCCCTTTTCCCTTGATGTCAAAGGGGGAGAGAAGTTTGGTGTTTGAAGAATAATATTTGGAGAGAATTTTGGTGACTTGGGAGAGAAGCATGGTGTGCTTACTTTTACAAGTAATGGTGACCAAACAACAAAGTGGTTTCCATCAAGTCCAAAGGGGGAGATTGTTGGCATTATGGCTAATGTGTTGTCCTTGATGAAAACCTACTTGATAGACATGTCAACATGAAGGTTATGCAGATACTACAAGTGATATGAACAAAGGAATATCAGTTTAGCGACAGATGGATGGTAAAGATAAAGTTTGAGAAAGTATACGCAGGTCCTGTGAAATAAGACCACGTACATACATAGGTATGGTGAAGAGAGGTTGCGCACATAAATCACACCATGGTATTTTGAATGCTAGGTGTCTTTACCATGGTATTGGCCCATAGTATTGAGTGCGGCAATGGTTAATTGATCCCATCAGAGAATACCAATGACATTGCTAAGGGATTAGCCTAATGTATTGGCTAAGGCTAAGGCTATATAAGGAGATGGAGATCAAAGTGTTAAGCATGCAAGTCATGGGTTATTAATGTGTAATCTGATCTGAAACAGGTATGCACCAAGGAGCATGGAGGAGGTTCAAATCTGATAGATCTGAAATTATAGTAGAGACTAATGAATATGCTTGCTTGATATTTTATGATTATGACTAACAATGATAGATTTGTGGTGGTAATGATACTCTGACATGAATGTGTGACAGTAAGGTTTGGGAGTGTGTGTTGTGATTGCAACGAAGGAATGACTTAGTGATTACATATATATATATATTAGTTTGTCTTTGCGAAATCATGTACATATGCGGATCTACCTCTACGTAGTTGCATATGCATTCTGCGAAATTTTAGAATCTATACGCAGGTGTTAAGAATAAGAAGTGCGTACATACACATATGTGCTCTGTAGAAGTCACATATATATGCTAGGGTTTTTCAATATGAACTGTTGATGATGTTTGACCAGTTCTATTACATTTGTTGTTGTTTATCGATGATGTCTTTATCATGATAATCTGTGTTTGACAGTATTGACTGGGTTAAATAAGACTTGGTATATTGATCAGTGATTGAGCTAGTATTGATGTATCTATTGTGATTCAATATTCAATGTCTGATCTAGTGATTCAGCTTGACAGAAATCTCATTAGTCAGTGTTTTGAGATCTATACACATGTAGTCTTCAAGGGAAGTGCGGACATAGGCAGGTATGATTCACAACAGTAGTGTATACCTTTTGACATATGATTGATCAGAGTTTGCAGTGATAGGATCTGATTTATGTGATGAAAAATATATAGTCTAGTATACCTGTGAGTGGTTATGTAGTAATATGATATGATATGGATTGGTTTGATCTAGTTGCATTGGTTGATTTTTATTCAGTGATTAATTTGATGATTAAGTTAGTTTAGTGATTTGGTGAGTTGATACAATGATTGGTTTCAGAATGTTTATCTGATATTAGGCTTAAATGGTGGAAGTGGATCCAGTTTGAAAATATGATGAAAAGTGGCCTACAGGTTTGATGTTTTGAGTCAGGTGGATCTAATATGAAATATTATGAAACGTGGTCCACAGAGGTGTTGAGGGTTGAATCCTTCAATGAGGAAGTTGAAGCTTCCTTCGAGTAGTAGCTGGAGAATTTGTACAGGGGGTAGGAGCTCCCTTCTAGTAGGAGCCGATAAATGAGATAAGGGGGTTGGAGCTCTCTTCTAGTGGGTGCTAGAGAATGAGAGAAGGTTGTAGCCTTCTGCAGGTGGGTTTCTGTGTACTGGTATGAGTCTGCGTCAGTACAAGATTGTAAGATGTTTTCCTTTATAATAAAAGATGAAGGAAGAGACGACAACAACAATGGTTTTCTCCCACATTGAGTTTCCACCTATAAATCCTAGTGTCCTCATGTGTTGTTGTGTTTCTTATGTGTGATGATTTATTCTGTTCTTACTGCTTATGGTTTCTGTTTAATTAAAGGCTAATGAAGTAATGACACACCGGTTAAAGTTGAACACATGATGAAATGAATTAAAAATTAGTTAACTAGATATACGTTATTTGTATTCATCACAATCTTGTACATACACTGGTTTACTGAATGACAATAGCATACATAAATCTAAATAAGAAATGAAAAGTTGAACTTTGTTTAAAATACTAATTCACCCCCCTTCCCCCTCTCAATATTTGTCCCAACAAACCCAGATGCGGGTGGCAGCTTGAGGATCGATTGAACAAGTTGCATCGGGCAGCTGGCATCATCCGGTGGCTAGACAGGACGGTTCTGCTAAGCATTAAAGTCTTTAAATACTGAGGAGATGGAAAGGAATGTGGGAGATGGGTTTAAGCATGGCGAATTTAAGCGCCCTGTACTCTGAATGGACGGGAGATGCTCTGTCTGGTTCCAGATAGTTCCAAGCGGATGTCTATTTAATGGAGCATTGGCTCCAGGTTTGGAAAGCATGGAGTATTGTTATGAATTCTGGTGATAATGGTGGAAAGGTGCCCAATTCTGGCTTTGTGAGGAGTTGCAGAGGTTTCACCTCTGTCCAGAGTGCGCTCTCTTCGCTCTCGGCTGTGCAGGGGAAAGTGAGGTACCATAATTCTGTCTTGGCTTCTCTTAAGGATTTTCTGTGTGAAAGAGTCACGGCTTTGCCTCCCCTCTCAGGGATTACTGGTTCTGGGTCACGTCCTGGCACTTCGTCTATCAGTATTAAGTGCTTGAGATCTCCCACGCTCATGGCCCCATGTCAAAGAGGAGTCCCGAGAAGAGGAGGAGTGTGGGGGATAAGAAGAAGGCAGGAAGCTCAAGCTAGAGAAATTCCTCCGCTTGCCATAGTTGCGCCTCCTTCTTCTCCCTCAGAGGAGTCGGATCCTTCTGAAAGCTAGGTTCATACCTCCCGCTTCACCTTCAGGTGCAGGCGAAATCAATCGCTTGTCTCTTTCATGATAATAATGATTGCCACGGAGGAAGAGGAGGAAACTGTTAGCCAGGAGGAGGACGATGGGGAGCAAGTTCAAACTCGAAATGCCCAGGCGATTGCGGAGGTTGGTAATGCAGAAGATCCTCCTCCAGATGATATCAATCCTGTGGCGCCTGTTGTTGGACTGGTCACGCACCCGCAGCCGGTTCATCCACCGGAAATTCACCTGGAAGATATAGGAGATGCTACCATGTTTGACTGGCTTCCTCTCCCGCCAGAAGTCGATAATAATGCACAAGGTGAGCCTCCGAAGGCTTAATTCCTGCTTCTTCTCTTGTTTGATGGTCATGTTTTGGTGGGGATTCTTCTCTATCCGCGACGCCCAGGTTTTGTTATTGGGTAGGGGACCTTTCAGAGTTCGTGCTGTCTCCAGAACTCTGGAAATAATGGTCTCTTTACTCTCCTTCGTTACAATGCTACCAGCAGCAAACCACAAGACACAAAATATGAATCAATGGTTAGCCAACTCAGCTTACTGCTGTTCTTTTGATGGGGTCTCTTGTGTAAGTCAGGTGGCCACCTGCAACAGCTTCGCCTATGTTCAATTCCATGGAATCTCTCTTTGTAATTCAGGTGGCCACTCGCACCTGCTTTGTTCTTCTGACAGAGGGTGGCCTTATGCATCCTCAGAGGCTAAGTCCTCTTTGTAAATATTTTTTCTTATTTTAATACAATAGCTTAGTCTTTACACAGAAAAAAAAAAAAAAGATTTGTCCCAACAAAATATATATATATATATATATATATATATATATATATATATATATATATATATATATATATATATATATATATATATATATATATATATATATATATATATATATATATATATTATTTTTATTTAAAAAGAAGGAAAAAAATATATTATTACT